>JAOPTO010002026.1:82886-115424 GCA_033822845.1 Tetrapedia diversipes | reverse complement strand
TACTGTACTATTTACACGCCTACATATACAGTAGAGAAAAATGAAATGTACATAATATGTAAATATGTATATGCAAAATGCCTAAAATAAAATATATGTTATAATACCTAAAAACTGAAACAAATCATTATTCAGATTTAACTGCATAAAACTATACTGTACTATTTACATGCCTACATATATAGTAGAGAAATATGAAATATACATAATATGTAAATATGTATATGCAAGGTGCCTAAAATAAAATATATGTATATACCTAAAAACTGAAACATATCATTGTTCAGATTTAATTGCATAAAACTATAATATACTATTTACACGCCTACATATACAGTAGAGAAATATGAAATGTACATAGTATGTAAATATGTATATGCAAAGTGCCTTGAATGAAGTACGTGTTATAATACCTAAAAACTGAAACAAATTATTATTCAGATTTAATTAAAAATAAAAATCGATAGTCTACGAATGTAACTTTAATAGCAGATATAGAGTGACCTTTTTTGGCTGAAGTTAACAAGAACGCTAATTTTGGAAACGCATAAGATATACGTGTATTCGATTAAAATTGTGTAACTTTTTTTCTGAAAAGTAATATTTCTGCACACGTTATGCTTATAAACAGCAAAGTCCAGAGACAGAATATAAAACCGTGTTAGACATTCCAGCGTGCACATACCCAGTGAATGTCAAATTAGATTTTCTGGTAAAGGTCTGGTACGAAGAAAATTTACACTACAATTTTCACATATTCTCTTTTTCATTGTTTTCATGTGTACCATAAAGCACTTTGAAATACAAGAATATTTAACCCTTTGCGCTCGAAAGGTGACTGTTAGTCACCAAATGATAGTTTCGCAAATTTTCAAACTTTAATTAGTTTGTTTATTAGTCAGACTCAGTGGTTGAATAGTCATACATGTAAATTTTAGTATATCGCTTAACTAAACTAAATGATGTTCAATATTGGCGAATCTTAGTAAATATTTTGAATTTGAACATTTTTAAAGTTAGTATCATTAAACGACTAACAGTCGCCTCTCGAGCGCAAAGGGTTAAATATTTCAATTATACATTTTATATACACATGACGAAAATTGGTAAAATACGATTTGAAAGGAAGAATTTCTAAGGAAGGTAAATACAAATCCAACATATGTACAGATCTAAGCCTTCAGTCATAAAAAAATGAAAAATGAAAAATAAATGTTCCATAAATATTCTTAACTTATAATATTCCTGAAAACTTAACACTTTTCTGGGGCTAATGCAAATATTAATATTAATAAGTATAATATTAATAATCATAATTAATATTAATAAGTATAATATTAATAATCATAATTAATATTAATAAGTGTAATATTAATAATTATAATTAATATTAATAAGTGTAATACTAATAATTATAATTAATATTAATAAGTATAATATTAATAATTATAATTAATATTAATAAGTGTAATACTAATAATTATAATTAATATTAATAAGTATAATATTAATAATTATAATTAATATTAATAAGTATTGTCAATAAGAAGCAGCGTAACAATTATTTAATATAACTCTGATAATTACGAAACCAAACCCGAATGCAATATTGAAGTTTAATTGCGAGGACTTCGACTTATTAGTAGCGAAATTTTCCGACTGAACCGCGATAAGAAGAATACCTTAACTGCGATACCCTAATTATAAAATTAACATTAAAATATCAATAATTAGCTTTCTGCCGGCTTTCCGCTTGATATTCGAAAATATGCAAATTAATATTCCTCCGTAGATAGTTCTTCAAGGAGGTGCAGACGGTCGTTTCCTCGGCTTTAATTGGTTAATTAATTAGCAACGACGAGTTGCTTCTACCCCTGTGTAAGTAAATGAATGATCAAGCTTGTGAAATTGCCTTGCGTTCTTTCGATAAACAAATAGACCTTCGTGCCGAATTAACGCGAACAACTTCCGCGAACTCTGACGAGGATATATAAAAATAACTCCATCCTTCTGGTCGCGAAAGGACCGAGAGTAATTCGTTTCGGAACGAGGGAATCCATTAAAAAGTTCTTGAAAGTGTAATAAACATTCTGGCTAATTAGAGCCTTTACGCGTTTCCCGTTCGTCAGGCGACGCGATATTTCCAACACGATTTGCACGTGTCGGCAATTAGAGCAAACAGGACATAACAGAACGTATCCATTTTGTCACCAAGACGTCTCACGGTACCTTACAGTGCATCCTGTCCTGGGGTAATCTCATTCGGTTCACGTTCCACGGACAAAAAATTACTTTTCACAATTATTTCCGTTCTACTCTTTTCTTTTTCTTTTTCACTTTTTCTTTTGTGTGGACACGAAAACTCTGCGGGTGTTCTAAGGGGCTGCATCAAACACTTTACAACAGGGCCTGAGCATCGGCCCGTCATTAGGCCCAAACGGCCAGCCGATCGTCATTACCACGGGTGTTTGATTGCAGCCTTATTAGAATCCGGAAAACACTCGCAGAGAGTCCCTTCCATGTCACCACATTTTCCCCTTCTCGACGCGTTCAGGGAATATAAAACACAAACTTCCCTGGGCGCGACACAGTCACAGTTATCAGTCACACAATCACAGTTATACATTCGATCCATCGCATTCAATCTATCAGTTACATTCAATCTAATAGTTATACAGTATCAGTTATACAGTACAGCAAATAAACATACTCTACAAGAGTAATAATAGTAATGCTTTTTTTCGTAATATTAGACGATGACAATTCTATTCTTTGATGTGTGATGTATGAAGGTAGTTCTAACGAATTGGTGATTATTCACAGCAACCTTATAAATTCACTGTGATAAAACCTCCGAAATTTACTATGATTTTCTGCAGAAGGTATAAATAAAGATTTGTTTTCTGTGTATTCGATATTTTTTCATGTAATTTTTAATTTCATCTATGTAGGAATGCGATCGAGTGAATGTGAGTTTGGGAAAGTCTGAAGAGTACTTGAGTTGGGCGATTGTCGTGCGAACGCAGAATGTTTGGACTCGAATGTTTCTAAGGCGTGAAAGATGAGAACTTTGGAAAACAGTGTGACTGAGAAATTCTGGGTGGTCGTGACCGAATGCGTAGAGTGAGGAAGGTTGACAATTAGAATGAATGGAAACGAGTGTTTGGAAGAATATATGACGGGGAAAATGCGAGCGCGAGGCAGAAAGCTTTTGACTAACGTAGCAGAAAGTATTGGACGGTGAAGACAGAAAGGTTTGGTTGTGAACGTAGAAAGAGTGTTAAAGTTGCTAAGTTGTAAAGTCGTTTAAGTTGTTTTGTTAAATTGTTTTAAATATATTGTTATTAAGTTTTAATCACTTCACTTTTATTTTTCACACCTGAATTCCATCTTCTGTTCTACATTTTATAGAACATTTCCTATAGTTCTACATTCGATCTATCATTCAATCTATCAGTTACATTCAATCTATCACAGTCATACATTCGATCTATCAGTCAATCCATCACAGTGTAATCTATCGCAGTACAAGCAAATAAACATACTCTACACTTTATTGTACGATTTAGAGTAGCATCAATTTTGGGATCATTAGCGACTTACTGGACTTTCGTCTTTATATTCTATCAAATAATTGAATTTTTTTTAGTTTCACTGTACATTTTACGATTTAAAACTGGTAGTAAAAACATGGCATTTATCGTAAATTATTGGTGTGAAATATAAATTATGTAATAACAATAATGAGCAACAAATAAAATTTATATTATTTGTTGTGAGTATCAGACCTTTGAGTGTTAGTACACGTGAACAGCTCTTTGGAACTATAGCTTTCGTAAAAATAGTGAGATGTTAGGAGATTTAAGGGGGCTGATAACAAATCTCAAAGCTTCAGCGATTTTTCACGCTTTGAATACTAGCTTTTCTGTGCTATTTTTTTATGGCAGGGCGATAGAGTATTAAAAATTAAACATTTTTTCCTCAAGTACCATTACAAAGTTATCTTTAAAAAATGAAAGAAAACTCAGAAACTTCAACGCTGGTTTCATCCCTTTAAGATGGCATTTAGATGAAAAGAAGAGATTAATTCATATGTATACTATTACGATCTACATACCCACAAAGTTTTATCAAATACTTCTATCAGACTCAGAATTTCAGGGTTAAACGAATTTATTTGTTATATAGTGTACGAATACTTTTTGGAGCCACTGTAAAACTTAGGATTTATCAAATAAATAAAAATTAAACGTGTTATTCAAAAACTTGTGTTAATATTGTTGTTATTTGTTATAACGAAATTGGTAAAACATCTGATTGACTCAAATGTATATTTGTTCGCGGTTGTATGCGCTATTATCGTTGTAGTTCGTTCAAAATTTAAGTGGCACAACTTGAGCAACCTTACCCTGTATAACGATAAATAATTTTCCGAGGATCTTTCCACGAGGAAACTAGTTGTAACTTGTCGAACCCTCCCATAGAAGTCGTAAAGTTAAGGAAGTCTGATTGCCAATAAACGACCATCTTGTGTAAACAGCTTCCACGTATCTGGACGACCCTCCTTCAGTGTCCGCTTACCCTCCGCGTGCTTATCAGATTACCAAGGGCCCGATCTCATAGCAGATGAATCCACCTTTGGTTAATTAATCCAATCTACGTCTCAATGGTAAAACGAACTGACCATATCGACACGATATGGCCAATCAATTACTAACAAGACAGTACTTCTGTGATTAACCAATTTTTCGTTAACATGGAACTTAATTATATAAATTGGTTGGTGTATACGAATACCATGTAAGTTATTAGAATCTCACAAAACAGAAATATAAATCTTCTAAATAAATCCCATATTGCAACATGTGTGCTCTAACAATTTTTAACCCTTAAATGCATATCGTAATACTGTAAGATGTACAACATACCATTCAAACGGCCTCAAAGTCATTAGTATTCACTTACTGCATATTGCTGTAGAATTATCACTATCTACACGATATATTTTTGATCGAGTGGCAACACATTTTTTTTCTATTAAGACTGTCAAATGTGAACTTGACATTGACAAATCGAAGAGTATCGAAAATCTGAAATAGGTGTAAATTGCATTGTTGTTTCGCTGTGTAATTATTTCATTTTCAAAGGTAATTACGTACAAAAATAGTTTTTATATGCACTACTGTACTTTCTTTTCGGTGCAGTTATTTTGTTTTAAAATAAAACATTTGTATTTTTATCAGTATTATTTTCTAGTAAATACATAGTGTTGCAGATATGCAACAGAAGGTTTTTTAATAAATTACTATAAAAGAATTATAAAAATATTTGTTCTTTATTTTTCCCTGCATTAGCATGTACATGTTTACATAATATATTTTTTTCAAGGTGTAAGAAAAGATCAAGCGTTTAAGGGTTAATTATTTCTAATTGCTTACGTCTTAAAAAGTATAGAGTATTGATTTGCTTTAAAATTAATAAGTATTTAAGGTAGATATGTCGAATGATTTGTTCAGCTTCAAACTCATATCGTTCAATGATTCTCTAATGCAGTATTAATTCTGAAATGAATGATTTTAAAGATACACAGAGTGTCTCATTATTGGTAATTGTTGACCGTTAAATAATATAAGAAATCCTAGTTTTATTTATTTAGTAGAGTGAAATGATAGGGCTCAGGTGTGAATAAAATAAAGTAAAGTGCTTAGAATATTAAATTATTAATATTAATATTAATAATATATATTTAAAACACAATTTAATAGTAAACAACTTAATAATTAAACAGTTTAATAGTAACAACTTAAACGACTTTTCAACTTAGCTAAACTTACTTTGATGCCTACACATTTGAAATTTACTATGATTTTTACCATGATATCTAAAATTTGTTTTCCTTACATCAGATATTTTTCTCGCACAATTTTCTTTAATCTAATTTTTTAATTCTTTTAATTTTTTTTTAATTTCTCTGACAAGTATACCCTAATCGTCGGTAGTTCTAGTGTTAAAAGTATAATTAATTATCCTAATGATCAGATGCACGGTATTTCAATTCAGAATATCAGGTTACTTGAATTCGGACGACATATTGAATCGGCTAATAATTTAACTTGTATAAACACAAACTCGAGGTCGAGCAACTTGTACGAGGACAAACCTTACCTGAGCTAACTTGATTAATCGGAACTGAGCTTAGAACGCATCCAACGTTTTGACCCCAAGAAACTGGGAATGCATCGAATAGCACCAGATGACTTTGTATCCGATCCGCGTATCTCGGAGTATTTTGGGTAATTGAGCGACTAATAGATCGACGAAAGTGCCGGCTCACTGGGGAGGTGGTCCGAGGTATTGTACGTGACCAACCCTCTGTGCTTCTAGCGAACAACTACCATAGGTTCCACGTGAAAACTAGAACTTCTGCAGTCGCTTAAAGCTGATACATCGTATATCTCATCCTACCGAACTTGCATACTGTTTTCTTCTTCTTTTCTCTCCTTTTACATACAGTATCGAACAGAAGTTTAAGGCAACAGGGACAATGCAAAACATAGTTTTTTGATATGCAAATATTGTTTATGTCCTCATTTTTATCGTCATTATGGTAAAACACTATTTATTGACTAGTATAGGATACAAATTTTATTTACCATGAAAAGAATACAGCGTGATTATTATTATTATTATTGTTATTATTATTATTATTATTGTTACATTCAATGTTGTTCAATCATATAATATGGGACAGAAGTTTAATACGACAAGACAATGTAAAACATAGTTTTGTGATATGCAAATATTGTCTGTGCATTCATTTTTATTGCTATTATGATAGCATACTATTTATTGATTAGCATAGGATACAAATTTTATTTATCATGAAAAAAATACAGCGTGATTATTATTATTATTATTATTGTTACATTCAATGTTGTTCAATCATACAATATGGGACAGAAGTTTAAGACGACAGGACAAAGTAAAACATAGTTTTGTGATATGCAAATATTGTTTATATACTTATTTTTATAGTCATTATGATAGAACAATATTTAATGATTAGCATAGAATACGAATTTTATTTATCGTACTATTTCTTATTAATTAATTTATTCGTTTTCTTCGACCCTTTAGTCTCAAACTTTTGTTCGCTACTGAAGATACGATATTAACAACGATAGTTTGGAAGCTAGGAGTTTGGAAGTTAGGAATTAAGCTTTTTAAGCAGAGGTGTGCTTTAATTTATGACAGTTATTAAAGATTTTATCTAAAATAGCTTCAGTTTAAAATTTCTGTTGTAAAATGTAATTTTAATTCTTGAAAAATGATAGAATAACAATGAAATTTTGTTATACATTCATTACATAAAGAGGAAATTTGGACTTTTTATTCAATTTTACTAGTGTCAACGTTTTAAGTTAACATCATATTTAGAAGTTATAATTAAACGCATATTTATATAAAACAAATTGAAAACGCACAAACTAAATTTCTTCAATTTAGTATATTATTTTTTATAATTGAATGAATATGAATTTAACATATTCATATTGGAATTAATAGTCATTATGTACATCACTTTCTATCTTATCTGCATATCTAGATCTGTATATCAATGTAATGTCCCATTGCACGACAAATGTTTCGAATATCTCCATATTCCATAAATATTTCTTTTTGTATTATTTTCCAGAAAACTGAATCAAATAATATATAATTTTAATTTTATATTTTTAGTATACTATAGTATATTCCGCCAAAATGGCCGTATGTTCCAAGTTCCAAAGTAGTATGTTCCAAAAATGTGACGGACTTTAATTTTTATACTTAAATAAAAACAATAATAATTATGTCAAAAATAGTCCCAGTTGATTAGTATGAATATCATTATACAGTCAATTTAATTTTTTTTTCGTACTTTTGGATCGCGACGGATAATGGGTTAAATGTTCGTTTAGAAAGCAGTGACAGGCAACAACAACAACAGACAATGCAAACGCAGTTGTTAACATTTGATGGTTTACAGCTGACCTTTATCCTCCTCTCGCAGAGAGCCTATAGCTTCCTTTCTCGTACCCTGTATCTTGCTCGCCTTTTCACGATGCAAATTAATGCAGCGCCCGCTTTTTAAAATTCTACCCGGCGCATATGAAATATTGCTTGAAACGTCTCGACGCTTCGAGGCGCTTTTTAACACGGTAATAACAAATGATTAATCATAATTTTCAATTGTGCATCAAATATCCTCCACGACATTAGCATAAAGTTACGCACGGTCGATTTTTGGTAAATTTTCGATCAGTAGCGAATGATCTTGACGAGAGAATGCATCGATACGCGTTCGCTCGCAATTATTATATTTGCTGAAAAGGAAACATATAGTATAAAGAAACGAACGATTGCTCTCGGTACGGCTGCTTAACACATTCGTCACCCAGCGTGATTCGACTGAGTTTCTCGCTGGGCCCAAATCCGATTGCATAGAAAACTGGGGCAAAAAAATATAAAAACAGCAAAAATTTTTATTTTATGTATTTTATATTTATATATATATTATACTTCAACGCTTATCCCATTGCATTCATTTTAAAATTCCAATTTTAAATCCTATTTAACTTTAAGAAAAAGAACGAACGTGTTAACACATTGCGGACCGTTAAACAATCTGTAATGCCACGTCCACACTGCTGTTCGCGAACAGCTCGCGAACAGTTTGCGAGCTGTGCTCGCCAGCAGTGTGGACACTTTCGCGAGCAGCGAGCAGCGAGCAGCGAACTCCTCAGCGAACAGCGAACAGTGTTCGCTCGGGAAGCGGTACATCATGCCGCGTCCACATAGAAGAGAACAGTTCGCGAGCAGCTCGCGAGCAGCACACGAATTGCTCGCGTGCGGTTCGCGAGCTGTTCGCCAACGGAAAACGCAGCATATCCAGACTGGAGCTCGCGAACAGTTACAAGCTTGTTCGCTCTGAATTCATGGGCAGTTCGCTATTAGCTTTTGCCACATACTGTGTTACAAACGCGTCCAGATACGCTTCGAGCTCGCGAACAGTTTCTTTGATGTACCGCTTTCCGAGCGAACACTGTTCGCTGTTCGCTGAGGAGTTCGCTGCTCGCTGCTCGCTGTTCGCGAACAGTTTGCGAACTGTGCTCGCCAGCAATGTGGACACTTTCGTGAACAGCGAGCAGCGAGCAGCGAGCAGCGAACTCCTCAGCGAACAGCGAACAGTGTTCGCTCGGGAAGCGGTACATCAAAGAAACTGTTCGCGAGCTCGAAGCATATCTGGACGCGTTTGTAACACAGTATGTGGCAAACGCTAATAGCGAACTGCCCATGAATTCAGAGCGAACAAGCTTGTAACTGTTCGCGAGCTCCAGTCTGAATATGCTGCGTTTTCCGTTGGCGAACAGCTCGCGAACTTTTCTCTTCGATGTGGACGCGGCTTTAGACATACGCCTGGGACCGCACGTTTTACGGCAAAGTTGCACGTTACTAAAATCATTCTTAACATTTTTATCGATGAAGCAATGTTTGTCAAACTATTTTTCTTTTTTATTTCAAAAGAAGCACACCTCGACGGGTTTTAACCCTTTGCGGACGGAGCAGTAAAGAAAATAGTCACGTCGCGCGTTTGTGTTATAAAAACTAAAGCTGTATTTAAATAAGTTTTTCATAAAATCTAACAAAATCATAAACAAACAAATTTAGGTCAATTTGACTTCTTAGGCTAGTATACCCATGCGTATCTTATACGTGTTGTTTACGACAGACAAACGCCAGTCGCAGCGCGAGAGTTGGGCGGATATATCCGACACTCGTCCGCAAAGGGTTAATACCGAAGAAACATAGCTTATGGTATACTGAACAACAATTACATTGTATAATCTCCGAGAACGTACTAATCAAACTCGTGATCGATGCGAAAAATGAAGCGAATCGATCACGGATTCATTCGTGGCCGGTCAGCAACGTTCGGTTTGCTAAACGCAAGAAAACTCGTGAGCGGCCCTTAAGGGGGTATTCTAGTTTAGAACCTTCAAAAAATCAATTTTTTTTTTATTTCATTTTCTGAAAGTATATGCCTTTGAAAATATTTGTACCAGTGGATATTGTTGGATTTGAAAAATTGATGTAGTTATAAGCGTTTGTCCGTAGCGTGCGACGCACCGTTGCACGGTTCTGCAATAGCAGGTATATTCGTATGAAATACTTTATATGCGTTTTTTTCGAAACCACATTTTTCAAAATAGTTGCCATGATATCTCAAGATCTAGTTGACCGATTACGACCAAATTTGGAGGGTACCTTCAGCACATGTGTCTCTATCGTCCGTACCAAAATTTTTAAAATCTAATGTTTTTAACTGTTTTTTTTGGCACGCTAAATTTGAAAAAAAGCACAAAGAACCGATAACCTAACTTTAAAGTGCTGCCAAAAATTTTCTCTTCAATGTTTTTATACACTATTGGTACCGACGATAGTCACGTTCATACTGAACATAATGGATGTTTGTTTGTCCATTTGAGAGAAGAAGAACTGCCGAAATCGTGGCAACCATGCAGGCATGTTCAATTGAAGGGGCACTACTAAACTAGCTGTATCTTCGACAATTATAAATATTTTTTCATGAAAAAAATACTGTATACTTCTTAAATATAGATCAAGACCATGCCACAAATCCCGACACAATGTCTTTATGGTTTAAAAAAAAAAAAAAATCCCAAATAGCACCTAAAAAATTGATCTCTAGACTAGAATACCCCCTTAACACGTTCGTCGCCCAGCGTGATTCGACTGAGTTTCTTGTCAGGCCCAAATCCGATTACATAGCAAACTGGAGCAAAAAAATATAAAAACAGCAAAAATTTTAACTTCTTATTTTTATCTTATGTATTTTATATTTACATACATTATTGAATTCCTTTAAATATTCCAATTTAAATTCTTACTTTACTTTAAGAAAAAGAGTGTCACCCAAATATGGGTGACGTAGCGACGAACGTGTCAATGTGTTAATTACAGCTGGCCTTCGAATGCCCCCTTACTAGAAGAAAAGTTCGTGTACATAACATGAAAGGGTCAATGGCAATTCAGCAACGTGCAACATTAAAGCGATCAGCCAGCTACGAAATTCGTGCATAATAATACGCCGTGCCTAGCAGGTAGGAGGAACGCGAAATGAATTATGTATACTAACATGAATAATATAATTCAAATAACCGGGTATCGATACGTCGAAATTACCAGTTTGCTGTATTCGTGTGAATTAGTATTAATGGGGAGGACGATTATCGACACCGACCAAATTCGGTTCTTCTTCTAGCTCTTTGAAACATTAATAACTCAGTTTCCAAGGTCGACTATTAAAAGTAGTATTTCAGATTTTTGTGCAATTTTGACGAACTGTAATACGTTTAAATTATATTAAAACATTATTATTATGTGGACAAAACTCAGTTTCCAAGGTCGACTATTAAAAGTAGTATTTCAGATTTTTGTACAATTTTGACGAACTGTAATCCGTTTAAATTATATTAAAACTTTGTTATTATATGGAGAAAATTTAAATGTAAAAAGATTCGTTATTCAAAGGTTCATTGTTATTTTTATTGTTATTTTTAACACTATTCTTACCGACACTTCACGTCGAGTTAAGAAATTATTTCTGGACACAATCTCGACGACAATCTATTATTAACACTAGATCTACCGACGATTAAGGTATACTTGTTGGAGACGAAGAAATCAAATTGAAAGCTGTACGACAAAAAAAAAAACAAATTTTGGCAATCATAATAAAAATTATAGTAAACTTTCGAATGTGTAGGCACTAGGTTTACTAGGTAGGTGTACTAGGTTTTTATGAAAAATTATAAATTCGGTCATTTTGATCCCCTTGGTAGTTCTAGTGTTAAAAGATGGCGTGACAATATTGCTCGTTATTTTCTCGCTACTGAAATATTCTTAAAACTTAAAACTAAATAACTAAATTCTTAAAAATTTCGCTATTGAAATATTTTTAAAACTTGAACATCTTTTTTATCAGACCATGTTCAACATAAATGTACATATGTATGGTTCATTTGTTTTACTGTATACAGATTTTCTGATTTTTCATTTCTCATTTTTTACTACTCAAATTGTTTCTTACAATGCGTACCCTATTTCTTGCGTGCCTTATTTCTAATACGTTCAGGACTGATTAACCCATTAACTGCCAACTACAATTTAAATTGATTACAAATGGAATTTAGCACAGGAATTTTATTCAGCGACGCCAGCTACGAGATATCTCGTAGTGTTTTTCTTTCACTTTCAAATTACAGTAAATGCCATTTCAATAATATATCTGTAAGTTAATATTATTAGATTTGACTAAAGTTCGCGTTTTCTTTAAAATAAAATCTTGGCACCCTCGGGCAAGACACTCGAAATTTGTCTGGCAGTGAACGGGTTAAATACATGAACTGACATTTTTGTGTAAACAGTGCGATCACGTCGAATGCCATGAAATTAGACAATACCACAGAGATTCATTACTGCAATTAACGACAGCTCAATATTGAGATTCCGTGAAACCATAGAATGCTTATCATCAGCAATGTCCTAGCAACCTCAGGATCGTGCGTCCCCCAATTTCAATCCCGTGGAATTCAGATATCGCGAGATCGAACCTTTGTAGTATTAGAACGGCATTACGAGAACGTAACAAACATTTTTAAAAGCTACGATATAAAGTGAGTGAACAATTATAAAGGTTCTTGTTAGTCTTGATTTTTGTTAAGTACTTGATTATTTACTGATTGTATTGACTCAATTCAGGTAAAATAAATATGTACCCAACATCCGGCAATCTAGTGTTAACAATTATAACGACAAATTTCAAATTTAATCTAACTGTGAAAAATGATCAGTGATAAGAATTTATTTGAAATTTACCTACAGTGGCTCCAAAAAGTATTCGTACGCTGTATTATAAGGAAATTCATCTACTTCTGAAATTCTGATTTCAATGAAACTTTATGTGTGTACAGATCATGGTGTATCCTGTTTTTTGGCGGCAAAATATCTTCTAAGACGACTAATAACAAATCTCAAAGTTTCAACGATTTTTCACGCGTTGAATACAAGCTTTTCTGTGTTCCCTTTTTATGACAGGGCGATAGAATATTAAAAATTAAACATTTTCTACTGGAAAAGTTTTGCTTTAGCAAGTACCATTACAAAGTTACCTTTAAAAAATGAGAGAAAACTCAGAAACTTCAACGCTGGTTTCACCCCTTTAAAATGGCATTTAGATGAAAAGAAAAGATTAATTCATACGTATACTATTACGATCTACATACCCACAAAATTTTATCAAATGTTTCTATCAGACTCAAAATTTTAGAGTTAAACGAATTTATTTGTGACTGAGCATACGAATACTTTTTGTAGCCACTGTACATAGATACATTTGTATATTACACACCTACACAAATATTAACAAAGCGTTTGAACCCGTTGAAAATACATAAGTAAATAAATTATGCATTTTTAAATGCTTCAAGTCAACAATTACAAAACAGCACTGATCTATCAATCAGTAATATTGAGAAAAGCAATTTCTTTTGTTTATCCCTTTAATTAATTTTCGTAACCCTTCTCGTGAGCGTTGTTTTTATATATATTTTAGGGATAAGATTTTTATTATTATAAGTTACTAAATTTGTACCGGTTTGAAATTTATGACTTCAATTAAATATATTTTTCTTAACTTATTTTATTAAATAAGAGAAACTATGAAATGAACAATACATGAAATGGTAAAAGTATCGATAACAAATTTATGTCCATTTAAGTTGTGGATTCCTGCAACTATAATTAACACTAGATTACCGGAGTGAGTCAGTTTGACTCACATGATTTTGTCAAGCTCAACTATCATGTAGAAAGAATAGAAGTAGGGCGTTTGTGCTAAATGTAAAATAAAATAAAATCTGGGGAAGATATATTTTAAAAACAGTATATATATGTAAAAATTATTTTTTTAAAATTAAGTTTTATTTTTTTCAAAAACTTCAATTTCCATGTTTGAGTTAAATTAAGTCGTTTTATGCAAAATAGGTATATACCCAACATCCGGCAATTTAGTGTTAATGCGTATTTATTTTTATACGAAAGAATAATAAAAAAGGCATTAAAACATTAAGCTTTTATTTACAATTACTGCAAGTATTATATAAAGTGCAACAGTAGTTTGAATAAATTCATTATTTTTATCGAAATTAATCTTAATATAAAGTAATTGGAAGTTTCGTCGTAAGTTTGCATTATTCTTTGCATTACTTCGACAAACGCAGCGAACCATAAAATTAATCGAAGATAAAATTCAGTGTCTTGTATGTCGTGTAGCTGCTAAATACACAGAAAGCGTTGCTTTCGTTCCCATGGTGAAAAGTAACCCATAAGCAAAGATACGTATGCACTATGTATGCACTCATTGACTTCTCACGTGTATCAATTATTCAGCTGAGTATCCCCTTGAATAATTCATCAACATTTCAGTTATAACTTCGACTCGAATGGCATCCGTAACCCGTTCACCTTCGCTTGCACATGTGAATTTCGTGATTCGCTCCTTAATAAAGGGGAAGAATTCATGTTCACCTGCTTTATCCATTACTTTTTATACTTATACATTGAAGGTTAATCGACAGAAATTTTATGAAAGAGATTTCAAAGATTCTTCGATCTTTTATCTTTCAATTTTTTGTTCTGCATTATAATCTCAGAAATCTTACTCACTTGAATTAAGTAGTATTTAACGTTGTATAATAATTTCGATTACACTGATAACTTTTCCAAATTAGTCAAGTCACATATTTATTATAAAATTTACGAAAGAACTGTTAAAAAAGGTGAAAGTATAATATGAAACACGATACAGTATATGAATACACATGCATATGTAAGTACAAACACTTATTGATTTTATAAGCATAAAATGTTAGTAAAAACTCACAAAATAATATTATAATACACATAAAACACCTTTCCTTAATTTTTAATTTTTATTAACTTTATATTTGTATAAAAGTTATATTATTATATAATATTATATTAAGTTATAATATATTTATATAAAAATTGTATTATATTATTAACTTTATATTATATTTATATAAAAGTTATATTATATTATTAATTTTATATTTATATAAAAGATATATTATACTATTCATTTTATATTTATATAAAAGTTATATTATATTATTATCTTTAGATTTATATAAAAGTTATATTATATTATTAACTTTACATTTATATAAAACTTAATAAATATTATTAACTTTACATTTATATAAAAGTTATACTATATTATTAATTTTATATTTATATAAAAGTTATATTATATTATTAACTTTATATTTATATAAAAGATATATTATATTATTAGCTTCATATTTATATAAAAGTTAATAAATATTATTAACTTTACATTTATATAAAAGTTGAAACTTGTACAGCCGGTAGTACCTATTTCAATAATCTATTTTCTTCAGATCTATCGCCTATACATAAACCTATACAAAATACTCGTCACACGCATATATACATAATATGTACATAATTGTTCCAGCAATATATCATATGGCATATGCATACATAATATATGATGTAACTATGGCTTCGAGACGAATGTCCCATAGCTTTCGCCGTCGCGATTCTTCGAGGCGTAAGGTAAAAGCATCTTCCTGTTATCAGAAAGATTCCGTTTCCTGCCTAAGGCTTCGATGCGCGCCGGTAGCAAAGAAAAAAAGGCGAACAGGCACCGATCCTTTTTCTTCAGGATCGGTAAGAATGGCAGCGGCAACTTCGTCCAACTAAGAACTCGAAGGACAGCGGGGGAGGGTTATAGTAGACTTTGCACTTGGAACTTTACGGTTGGCCTGTGCCAGGCGTTTAGTCAATCCTAATGGCACTCTTCGGATTAAAGTTGAAACACGTTCCGGTGAATTAAGAACGCTTTCGCCCGTGAAACTCGCGGGTGACGAGCAGCGATAGCTCGTGTAAGAGCACCACTTCTTTCTCGTGAGACGCTGGGAAAAGACAGACGTCGGAGACGAATTAATCGGGTGGCCTTAACCGGGGACTGAAGGGCGTCGCTTTGGCACAAGGTCCGACAATTTACACGCTTTTCAGCGATCCTTGCCAAACGATAACCGGTTCCGGCTGCATAGATTACCAGCTGGATACACTATTGTGTATTGTTGTTACGTTCTAAATTGGGGTTTTAGATTTGTTGATATGCCTTTGAAAACAAATTATACATATAAAAAGACATGTCTTGAATAACTGACTGACTGACTGAGCGATTCATCATCGCAGAGCCTAAACTACTGAAGCTAGAAACATGAAATTCGAACAATGGGTTCCTAATTAAATGTTTTAGTATTGTGTCTTCAGCTTATTCATTTCTTATTGTAAACAAACATAAGGAATGTATGTAGTTATGTTTTTGGAATTTGTCCAACAATCAGTTTATTCAACAAAATGATTAATATCTAATAAATGTCTGAAACCCTTGTTGTTTCATTTCAAATGTTTATAATGTAACAATTGTATGGAGATTTCATAACTGACTATATATGCTTCATTTATTTTACATTTAATTCCTCTTTTAGGCACAAAATTAATAGTGGTTACATTTACTACAAAATTATTAGTAAATGAAGCAATAATGATATATTTTTTATAATGTATATCTAATTACATAAACTTTACAATTATACAAAATATAAATTTTTAGTTCAAAATACTTATAACAAAATGCAGAGAACGTTTACTAAAGCATATAAATGTTAATTCACTTTATAATTTATGAGCTGCATCTACCCTACATTACTTATCGTATGCAAAAAGATAAATCTCAAAGAATAATTTTCTTTCACTCATAACCCTGCGCATAACCCTGCGTGATATTCCGTGATATTTTAATCCTTTCGAGAGCCACCAACGGTAATCGCCTTTCAAAAAATACGTGTAGCATGTAATCATTTTAAAAGTCCGGCAAATAAAACATAGTCATTGCGTGTAGTTAGGAATGAGTAGCGTATCTTATTTTTTGCGAGCAAAAATCATTGTGATTAACATCGCAGTACAAGAGTGACTTAAAGGTTCGTTCTTAATACGCTTCCTACGGCGTGATTTACGAGTCTGTTATAAAAAACAAAAAAGTATGAGTTCCTGTCAGAGATAACTGTACATTGAAAAAGGTGTACACGCATGCCTTGTTGTAGCCAACATTTTATACATCAGCCAACTTGTTTTGGCATGTTCTGATGCAAACTAAAAAACTTTCTCGCTAACTGTTTATCACTTTTGGAAACAGAATGATGCTAGCAAAGGATGTTTTGCAATAGAGACATTTTTCAGCATTTTCTTTTCATTTTATTTATACCTACTGTTAATATTATTATATTAATACTAATACTTTTTGGAGCATATTTAAAAATTGTAATATTTTTATGAATTAGATTTATAGAAAATTTAAGGAATGTGCTAGTCGTCTTTGGTGTTCGTAGACACGTATATATACATTTTTATTTGTTTTGAAAATACCTATAAGGAGCAATTAAATGAATAAATTCAGAAATTTGCATGTGTCATAACAAAATTATGAACATCGTATTTTGAGAGAAAATTGTAAGAAGTATAATTCGATATAAAAGAAGCCACTAAACGGTTATTGCGATTGTAACATAACTTAAATGGTTATGGGTCATAAATCATGTGCAGCATAATGTTCGTTTCATAAATATTTTATTAATGCTTAACGTTTTAATTAATGAACATCGTTAGATCGTTTTCCTTAAAATTATCATTCTGTGAATATTTAACCTTTTCAGAGTGTAATAAAATAACAAGAAATATAAAAAGAATACGTTAATTTTATTACAACACTTGGGTCACTATAGACTCAGCTCTGTTTTTTTAAAAAACAGTATCTACCTGATAATGAGTATGAGTATCTCAGGCCGCTTGGGTATGATTGATTTAAGATACAAAATATACCTACAAAATTACAATTTCTCTCGTATCACACTGTGAAAGCGTTAATTTCAAACAGAAAACGTGCAATTAAAGTTCACGTTCTCCATGAATTCGGGAAATAGCGTCGAACCTCGTTTCAATTCCGGTAATCTGCCACACAATACGTCCAGATCTGAAGTCGATCTAAAGACGATACTTAACCTCTGGATACAACAGGAACAGCTCCACGAATCGTCTTTCTCGTTCGAGGCTGCCACTGTTCTCAGCTGTTGTCCCGCTCGGCAAAACGGAGAAAAAGTGAAACAAGATCGCGCAAAGAGGGAGGATCAAGATGGCGGAGGACGAAGAACCGTAGCGATGGAATTCAAGGTATTTTCTTGTCATCCCGAAACGACCATTCGGCCCATTGAACCCTTTATTTACTCGGCAGCCTCCGGCAGAGGAACTCTCTCGACCGAGACGCGAAGTGGACCATCTTCGGTGTACCGATTGCTCGAAACCGTTCTGACAACTCTTATCGTGCGACGTCCCGACTGCCTCCGCTACGCTCTTCGTCGGCTGCACGATCGTTTCGGAATTTTTCCCAAACCATAACTAAATATTATTAAGTCTACCGGAAAGTTCTGTCCATTTATGAAGAGTGTTGGAAATTGAATACAGAAATACTACGAAGCAAAAATTAACCATAAACCAGCTTTCTCTTAACGTACTTTCTCAAGGGCTTCTTCCAACAAGCTAAGCCACATCTGGCATTTTAGAAAGTTCGAAAACATCGAGAAACAGAACAATGGGGCTGAAGGACCCGGACGGGGTTGTAAGAATTTCGACCACTGCGTTCTGCTAGTCTTGTGACAAAACTCGCTAGGTGCGGTCATAATTGCCCTTCCTCGTGCTATATAAAACTATTAATAAATATCTGAGTATTATTTCACAAATAAGAGTTTATTTCATTCAGCAATATAAAACCCCATTCCCAATAAAGAGGAAGAAGTTTACACCTTTTCATACACTTAAAACTATGCCGTCCGGCGACACCACAGTGGTGTTTCGCGTAAAGAAGTGGCCGGCGACAGCACATTAGTATCGTTTGCATTCCGTTGATGATCTGTGGGGTTTTGTTGCTAATTTACTTAAATGGAATAAGTTATATACGTCACCGGTTAGTATTCATTTCCGAAAGCAATAAACGAAAACGAAGAAGTTGCGTTGTATGTACCAAAAACAAGAAAAGAAAAACAACAAATTTGATATGCAGGTCGTGTGGAGTTGCATTACATGTTGGTGATTGTTTTGCTTCGTATCATTTAAAAGAGAAATACTAAATAAGTACCAAAGAAAATGTAAATAAAGAAATATGTAAAACAAAGAAATTTTACATTTATTTACATATGTACATTTTTTGAATTGAATTTTGATTGAAAACTCGTGAGAACTACCGATGAGATTAGTAAAACTTGAAATTTATCATTTCCCAGTCTCCCCAAAAACAGCCGGCGACAAGCGAAGTAACACGATCAGTTCTGCCGGCGTCAAGCGAAGAAATGGTTACAAACGGGCCGGACGGCAAAGTGTTAACAATATTTACTGTGCGCAATTGCCCGGCTCGACTGATCCTGGAATTGAATGAATGTTTGAAGGATTGCGCCGTATCGCCCGCCAATTATTAGGCTACCGGAAAATTCTGTCCGTTTATGAAGAGGAAAAATATGATGCAATTTTTAATACATTTAACAATATTTACTATACGATATAATTTCAGTCGTTGCTTATGACTTCATACCAGCGCGGTGGTAATTTGTAAATTCCATTTTTGAAGAACGCCTTGTCTTTAAGGAACACAAGTACCGCTGTTTTGACATCTTCTTCATTTTTGTACTTTTTTCCTGCCAAAAAATTTTGCAAAGAGAAGAACAAGTGAAAATCAGAGAGTGCAAGGTCTGGGGAGTATGGTGTATACGAAAAAATTTCCCAGCCTGGCTATGCGATTTTTTTGCAAGTCGCCAAAGCTCCATGTGTAAAAAACTTCGTCATGCTTCGATAGCATTTCTACCTTGTTGGAATTCATATAGTATACAGTGCCGTAAATGAACTTTATTAGCACCCATGTTTTTGCAATCTGGTCTAGTTTAACACTAGATTGCCGGAGTGAGTCAATTTGACTCACTTGTGATTTTGTCAAATTCAAATATCATGTGAAAGGAATAGAAGTAAGTGTATCTGTACTAAATGTATTTGAAGTTTAAAAACAGTATATATATATGTAAAAATTGTTTTGGACAAACTTTCTTTAAAATAAAGTTCTATTTCTTTTTTAAACTTCAATTTTCATGTTTGAGTCAAATTAACTTGTTTTGAGCAAAATGGGTATATGCCCAACATCCAGCAATCTAGTGTTAATAATGACATGAAATATCTTTATTGTAGTTAATTTCGAAGGGCATTTGTGTATAAATGTAGTTGTAAAGAGACACAGACATATATGGCTCAAAAGAGCAGACACATACGTGTTCATACTTGATACGAAATTATCGGACAGAACTTTCTAATAGACCTAATACTATTGCCTGCTTGTCTTAACGCTTCACCGATCGGGGGAACCTATTAAAATTCAGCTAACCGCACGGTATCACACTTAACCGAACATTGTCCATCGTGTATTAAGAATTTAATAAGAATTGTACTTTGGAAAAGCATTTGACGAACTGTGAACAACACTACTTCAAGATTAACTAATAACTGAAGTAAATAGAATCAAAGGCAGCGCCTTTGTTACAGAAAAAATGGGAGATCTTCCCATTCGGTTGGCTAAGTGTTAATCAACCTTTTATGCCGGCTAATAAATTGTCGTAACTATTCGTTTTGTTCCCCGTTGGCTCTTCGGCGAGCGCAAGCGACGTGACGTCTGAAAACCATCGGAGAAAATTTAGTAGTCATTATTTCCAGGATGCGTTAAAAGTTTGTAATATTTCTCGATACCGTTACGCGACGCGTGATAGAATATGTTGCCAGATGTGTTAAATTATAGCGAACTTTCAGGGTTATTATGCAACGCATAATATTATTTTGTATTCATATTATTTTAATTATATTTTAAATTATGTATTGAACATGTATTGAATACGTAATGAACATGCATTCAACATGTATTGAATACGTAATGAACATGTGTTAAACATGTATTGAACATGCATTTAACATGCATTGAATATGTATTTAACATGTGTTAAACATGCATTGAATATGTATTTAACATGCATTTAATATGTATTTAACATGTATTTAATATGCATTGAACATCTATTGCACATCCATTGAACATGTATTGAACATGTATTAAACATGCATTTAACATACATTGAATATGTATTTAACATGTGTTAAACATGCATTGAATATGTATTTAACATGCATTTAATATGTATTTATCATGTATTGAATATGTATTTAACATGTATTTAATATGCATTGAACATCTATTGCACATCCATTGAACATGTATTGAACATGCATTGAACATGTAATGAACATGCATTGAACATGCATTGAATACGTATTTAACATGTATTTAACATGCATTGAACATGCATTTAATATGTATTTAACATGTATTGAACATACATTGAACATGTATTTAACATGTGTTAAACATGCATTGAATATGTATTTAATATGCATTGAATATGTATTTAACATGTATTTAATATGCATTGAACATCCATTGCACATCCATTAAATATGTATTGAACATGCATTGAACATGCATTGAACATGTAATGAACATGCATTGAACATGTATTTAACATGTGTTGAATATGCATTGTGCATGCATTAAATTAGGCAACGCTACTGTTCTTAATTTAATACACATTTCAACGCATTTGTATTTATTAGATTATGAATGATTGCACAGAATATACTAACCAAATGGAGTTACCTGCATATTTACCTTATTCTTTGCTACGTGAAAACGCTTCTGGTTATAAAATTACAGTGTTTCACAGGTTGCACATATTCGCAGAAATCATTTGTTTATGGAGGTCATTTTTCTCGAGATTACAAATTCATTAATATGTTTTTCAATAGTACCTTATACTTTTTTCCCTATCCTTATAGAACATAAAAGAGAAACAAATTTTGCATCTATAATAATGATAATAGTATTTCTATTACTTTTTCTCTAAATATTTAGAAAATATTTTAACCTTTCTAAACCTTCACGTGGAAAATTGAACAAATCAATAGTCATAACGTTCCAAATTTTTATTTTATAGTTACAATTTTTGATGCATCGTTCAAATATTTTTGCAATCAGTTTTATTTACTTCAAATACTTATTTTCCACGGTTCTGTTTATTCTCATACGTCTATTCATAAATTGTGTTGATTCTTGTTATTTTATTCAATTCTATTAACTAGGAAACTCCTTCATTTCGTACGCTATTATGAACGCTAATTACCCGGCGGCACGATTTTGTCCCCCCTAAGAAATAGCTAACAATTAGAACAAATAGAAATATTCATTAGCAAAGTATAAGGAATTAAAAGAAACAGGTTTGAATGGACGGAAGCTCAGATTAATGAAAAGCTGAATAAATGTAAGGTCTCGTTCTATCTCTGCGAAGGAATCTACAACTAGAGTATTGAAAACACAGGTTATTGAACGCCCCTATTATATCCCTCCGCAGAAACATCATTTTTAAATACACGAAGGTCGGTAAATAGCAAATATTCTGAATTAAAGGAACTTTTTTGTCCTCGATAAAAACACGTTGCTCAGAAACCTGAAAAACGGAATAAGAGTCGTAGTAAATAAGTGCCAGAGATCATCGTCTAGAATTAAAGTCTTTTTAATCGTGCTCCCCTATTATACGTAATTACGTAAAATTTCTATCGGGTTTTCATCGGCTCTTCATTTTGTCGTCTTTTTTTTTTTATTTTTTGTACAATTACCTAAGATCTCGTTTCAAGCACAACCATCTCCGACTCGGCTTCCTTTTTCGAGCTCGTTATACTCAATCGCAGCAGTTTCTACCAGTGAATGGTCCTTTAACGCGAGAAAACGTCTAATCTTAAACTCAAAAACAAAAGAACTTTCTTACTTCCGTATTGCTATTTTAAAACGCAACGATGCAGTTCTCATAATTTATTAGATTCCGTGAGAAATTCTGCTGATCTGTCGAATTGCTTTTCTTGTGACATTAACAATAAACGGAAATAACGATAAATATTTAATGAAAATTGAAATGATATCAAATAATGAAGCGTTTACCTTTAAAAATTAATTTAATCAATTGCTTCGCAAAACGATTATGATCTGTTGAGCTTCGAAACTTTTTAAAACAAATCCAATATTATTTAAAATTAAAGTCCTGATAAGTTTAAATCTCTCAGTTTAGATAGGTTTTTAACTTTTAAAGTTCTAATAGGTTTTGAAAATCTTAAAAATCTTAGTTACATAAGGGTCTTAAAAATTTGGATGTCAAGTTACAAAAATAGAGAAAAATAATTTAAAGAAAAGATAAATAGTAAGATAATGGTTAAGACAAAATTGGTGAAAAAGTAAGTTTTCTTTTATCTAGCTTCAAACTTTAAATGTACTGATATTTTTAAGATTTTTACGACTTTTGAGACCTATCGTAACTTCAAACATTCGAGACCTATCAAGATTCAACGTTCAAAACTTATCAAAACTTTAGATTAGATTAACACTGATAATACTATTGTAAGCCGTTTTTATGTAACTCGCCATGGAAAGGAAAATTGGACGAAATAAAAAATTCCGCTGCCTTTCTTGCAAAACGCGATTAAAAAATTGATTTGGTACATGAAAAAAGTATGAATCTTTGAACTTCTCAAAAAAAATCACAGATGTAATCACTTATTTACAGTGCATATTATGAGACTATTATTTCTATAAAGAATTATTTGTGTTATTGCAAAAAGAAATTCAATTCAATTACAAAATACTAATTGAATGGAATGAAATAACATTTTTCAGTCATGTCTCCAAAGAAAAGTTGAGCCAGCACTTAAAAGATGATGTCGGTGGAACTTAATTTTAAGCTATTCTAACCGTGATTATGTTTAATTTTTACCAGTCTTTTTACTTTATATTATTCCATACAAAAAATGAAAAAATTTTACGTTCCTGTTATTTTAAAGCGAAATGAAATTCATATTATTTTGGGTTATATTAACAGTATATTTACGGAAATTTTTTGTATGTCTATTTCTAATATACGTATACTAACGAATAAGGTATACATCAAACAGAACTTGAAATTGCAGAACTGAGAGGAAAATAGATTTTGATATATTTGTATCGTTCCATAAATAAAAGTTAGTAAAAATTAATAGGAATAATAGCAATTATTTTTGCAAATTTTGCTTAACCTCGTCAAATTGACGGGTCCTGTAAATCTAGTGTTAAAAAGATATATTTATTTAATTCTAACTTTTTGCACTCCTGGTTTCGTATAGTAATGCAAAATTCCTATAACGATGTGTCTCTCGTGTTATACGAGAACCTACTAGAATTAACCATAACGAATTACAGAAGCTTTTTATTTTAAATACGTGAGACAATGCCGAGTTAAAAATAAGACATTTCGTTAAGATTAATATTAAAATCCACGAAATTTACTGTAAGTAAAAATTTTCTATAAGCGTTGAAAGTTAGTGAGACTTTTCAAAACAGTAACATGGTGAATATAAAATGTCCCTTGTTTGGGTATTATATTAATTTGAGTTGTGGAGTCGTAAAAAGAGCTGAAGATTAAACATAGAGTCGTGTGGCAGAGTTGAATAAAAATTTACTAAATACTGTATATTTTTTCCATTAATCATATTAATAATAATAAATAATCTTAAGAACCTTTCTTCTACAATATTATAATCGAAATTATATTACTTCTAAAATAAATAAAGATTGTTTAATATAATTTTAATTTTTTAATATAATTATTTGACACTTAAAAACTTGCAAGTCAAAATATGACGAGAATAAGTTGGAGTTGTCAGTCGATATTCATACTTAAAAGTGTTAAGGGTTAAGGGTTAAGTTTAAGTTTAATTTAAAGAAATATCAAAAAACGGAAGCTTTGTATTTCTATATGGAAAGCAAATAAAGGAATATAATACAATACACTCTTTCTTCTTTTTACGGCAAGAGTGGAACCGGTAAAATTAGAAAGGAAATTAACTTTGGCCAGCTAACACATTCGACCTGTACCTTAGCCCGTTGCGGAAGTCGAATAAAGAACTGCCTACCTGCTCTGACCGTTTACCAGCGTTTCCGTTACGGGGTACTGCCAGGGTATCTATAAAGGAAACAATATTTACCAGAGATGTAAATCAGTGTCAAATGCTTATAAAATGTAAAGTTGGGTTATCCAGACGATACAAAAGAGCAGGAAGCGATGTTTAACGGGGAGGCTAATGTGGGCACTCATCACGTTTATTGTAGCGATAACACGCAATGTAAGTACACGCTACACGTTAAGCATTTTTCCAGAGTAACGTATTCATATCGGAATTCAGTTATGATAGATTGCATAATGCACGAAGAAATATCAATTCGCCGTTATTCAATTTTACACGGTGCAGGCACCTTTTCCAATTCATCATAATCTGAATCAAAATACCAAAATAAATTACACCGAGGCACGAAAAGGCGTCAGGAAATTATTTACAATTGTATAATAATATGCATCCCTTTATTTGGAAGATTAAAGGATAATCAAGGAATCTCCATTTTTAGTGGCTTCACGGAATGTGACATGTTTTAAAATAATATTATTATATTACTTTTTGATTTGTCTTTGTTCTCATACCTAATTATTGAATACATTTTTCTGTTATGAAAAATACATGTAGTTAAATTCATTAAATTTACTATTAGACTGAAGTATATACTAAAAATTGATTTTCTTAATAAAACAATTTTGTGGCATTCCTTGCTTTCATCTTCTTAACTTTCATTTGTAATTGTGAAACATATGTTAGCGGTAAGAAGACGAATAATAACTATAAATTGTCCTGTATTGTTCGTGAAATTGTCCAGCGAAATGCATGCCTAAACCAAATAAAAACATCTCTGTTCATGTATATTATACTCAAGCGAATATATTCGAATTAGACATGGTGTTGTACACTATTTAACTTTATGCGAATATATTCGTCTTAAGCATTTTGTAATACATATGTAGATGACAAATATATCTGTCATAGCCACTTAAAAGGTTAAAGGGACATTTATTTGAGCCTGTCACAAGTATAGACGGCACTGAAACAATAGCCGACCTCTAGTGATAAGAATTGTAATCTAATATTTATTTAATATTATTTGTAATAATATTTAATATTGGACAAGGCAGTCTAGATAGCCCTAACTAGTCATATTTTAACCCTTTACATTCAAGAGATGACTATTAATGCTTTGCACTCGAGAGGTGACTGATAGTCGTCTAATGATATTAACTTAAAAAATTTTTCAAATTCGAAATATTTACTAAGATCCGCCTATATTAAACGTCATGTAGTTTAGTTAAGTGATATACTAAAATTTACATATATGACAGTTCAACCTCTGAGTCCGGCTAATAAACAAATTAATTAAAATCTGAAAATTTGTAATACTATCATCTGACGACTAACAGTCACCTCTCGAACACAAACGGTTAATAAACGTCTTAGAATAGTCAACCACATTAAATCATTTAGTTTAGTTAAGTGATATACTAAAGTTTACATATATGACTGTTTAACCTCTGAGTCCGGCTAATAAACAAACTAATTAAAATCTGAAAATTTGTGATACTATCATCTGACGACTAACAATCACCTCTCGAACGCAAACGGTTAATAAACGTCTTATAATAGTCAACCATATTAAATCATTTAGTTTAGTTAAGTGATATACTAAAGTTTACATATATGACTGTTTAACCTCTGAGTCCGGCTAATAAACAAACTAATTAAAATCTGAAAATTTGCGATACCATCATCTGACGACTAACAGTCACCTCTCGAACGCAAACGGTTAATAAACGTCTTATAATAGTCAACCATATTAAATCATTTAGTTTAGTTAAGTGATATACTAAAGTTTACATATATGACTGTTTAACCTCTGAGTCCGGCTAATAAACAAACTAATTAAAATCTGAAAATTTGTAATACTATCATCTGGCGACTAACAATCACCTCTCGAACGCAAACGGTTAATAAACGTTTTATAATAGTCAACCATATTAAATCATTTAGTTTAATTAAGTGATATACTAAAGTTTACATATATGACTGTTTAACCTCTGAGTCCAGCTAATAAACAAACTAATTAAAATCTGAAAATTTGTGATACTATCATCTGACGACTAACAATCACCTGTCGAACGCAAACGGTTAATAAACGTTTTATAATAGTCAACCATATTAAATCATTTAGTTTAGTTAAGTGATATACTAAAGTTTACATATATGACTGTTTAACCTCCAGGTTCGGCTAATAAACAAACTAATTAAAATCTGAAAATTTGTGATACTATCATCTGACGACTAACAATCACCTCTCGAACGCAAACGGTTAACAAACGTCTTATAATAGTCAACCATATTAAATCATTTAGTTTAGTTAAGTGATATACTAAAGTTTACATATATGACTGTTTAACCTCTGAGTCCGGCTAATAAACAAACTAATTAAAATCTGAAAATTTGTGATACTATCATCTGACGACTAACAGTCACCTCTCGAACGCAAACGGTTAATAAGCGTCTTATAATAGTTGACCACATTAAATTATTGCAGAGCCTAAGTTTGAAAAATGTATACACACAGCGGGAAATCGGTAGTACAGGTAGCCTTGTACAGGTACGCAGGCATGTATTCCGATATTGGCCAATGTTGCCTCGGAATGAGGTTGACCTTGGCATTCTCCTACAGATAATAGTGGTACCTACTTACTTGTTGGCTGCGTACACTCCCCTCTTTTCGATGTCGTACCCTCATTTCGCTCGTCGCAATCTTACCCCGGCTACATAAGTGCCTACCGAGAAACGGAATAAATCGAATGGCCACGGGCTCGCCTTGGTTTCCTGTTCGTGACAATCATGACGAGTATTCTCCCGGTGGGATGTGGCTACACGCGATGCAAGCCGGACCCCGACACATTTGTTGAAAGGGGCAGCAGGTTTGATCGACGACGAACGATTCTCGCGAGCATAAAGAGGCTCCTTCTAGCGGCTGTTCCGTCACGCGCGACTCTTGGAAAAATGGCTAACAGCCGACGCCAATTTTCTTATTGAATCCGGGACTTCGACTTGGAGCCAGTGTTCGTAGGGAAACGTTGTTGAAAGCAGGGCTTTACGAATGAGCGCCGAGGAAGCATAAATGTTTCGGTAATTGTACCAGATCTAGTGGAAAGTTTGGCCATTTGGTCTAATTGCATTCTTCGCCGTACTACATCTCACGTTTAGCTACTAATACGTGTTACCGATGAAATATTGGAAGAACTGGAGTTTCGAAAGGATTGGTCAATGCAAAAGTTGGCAATTTTGTTACTTGTAGTTCGTTTTACACTGTATGCAATTGAAGTAACGAGGTAGATTTAAAAACAAGAAAATTATCGTCGAAACGGACAAACAGTACCTACCTTTCTTATCCAAACTTTAAATTGTACAGTCTGTGATTAGTAGTTACTTGTTATTGCTAAGGTTAATTTGAAAAATAATCGACGTATCATGTTGATACTTAGCCGACCGAATGAGGAGATCTCCCATTTTTTCCTCAACAAAGCGTTGCAATTAATTCTATTTGCTTTTGTTATTAGTTAATCCTAAACCAGTACCGTTCATAAATTCTCCAAAGTACAATTTTTAATAAATTCAATACTAGCTCAGGACCAACTAATAACAAAAATAAATAGAATCAATGGCACTGCTTTGTTGAGGAAAAAATGGGAGATCTCCCCATTTGGTGGTCGGCTCAGTGTTAATACTAAACGTACCTGTACTTTGTACACATCTATTCTTACCATAAAAGGTCATTTGACCCCTTACGAAATAAACGTTGATTTTTCGAAAGAAATTCTTAATTTATTAAAGGAAATAATTTGTAATATTTTTGTAGGCTCTGATCTTTACTCTCTGACTCTCAATATAGAACTGCATTTCTATTTCGTTTAGCTATAAAGAACAGATTAGAAGAAGTATTGTTTGTGAATCTCCGATAAGAGTCCTTTTATTCGTTTAAGAGCTTACGCCGAAACCAAACACAAATATCAAATTCAGATAAATTATACTATAACTTGAGAAATGCATCTGAGTCAAGAACTAAGGTTCCAGTTGGAAAACTGCAGAAAAATACGTAAATTTTGTAAGAGGTCAAATGGCCCCTCGTGGTACATAAGGTATGGAAAAAATTGTTCTAAGCAAAAAATAAGCTAAGAGAAAAACGGAAGGCGAGAAATTGAATAATCAGATACTATACAAATTTACAGAAAGTTGGATGAGCGAAAGAAATAAGAATGAATGTGCCATTTATAAAGTAAATTTTAAAAGGGGTCATTTGACCCCTCTTGATACGTTTAGTGTTAACCCTTTGCGCTCGAGAGGTGACTGTTAGTCGTCTAATGATACTAACCACGAAAATTTTTAAGTTCAAAATATTTATCAAGATTCGCCTATATTAACCCTTTGCACTCGAAAGATGACTGTTAGCCGTCTAAAATATTGATTAAGATTCACTTATATTAAACTTCATTTAGCTTAGTTAAATCGTATACTAAAATTTACATATATGACTGTTTAATCTCCGGGTATGGTTAACAAACAAACGAACTAAATCCTGAAAATTTTCGAAACTATCGTTTGGTGACTAACAGTCACCTCTCGAGCGCAAAGGGTTAAACATAATTTAGTTTAGTTAAGTGATATACTAAAATTTACATATACGACTATTTAACCTCTAATTACAGTCAACCCTTTGCACTCGAAAGATGACTGTTAGTCACCAAATGATAATTTTGCAAATTTTCGAACTCAAAGGGTTAAGTAGTTTTCTAAATAAATTTTAGTATATTGCTTAATTAAATCAAATAAAATTCAGTATTAGTGAATCTTATTAAATATTCTACGCTTGAAAATCTTTGAAGCTAGTATTATTGAACGACTATGAATCACCTCTCGAGTGCAAAGGGTTAATAAACAAATTAATTAGAGTCTGAAAATTTTCTAAACTATAATTTGGTGACTAACAGTCACCCCTCGAGTGCAAAGGGTTAAACATAATTTAGTTTAGTTAAGTGATACACTAAAATTTACATATACGACTATTTAACCTTTGAGTATAATTAAACTTTTGCACTCGAAACGTGACTGTTAGTCACCAAATGATAATTTTGCAAATTTTCGAACTCAAAGGGTTAAGTAGTTGTCTAAATAAATTTTAGTGTATTGCTTAATTAAATTAAATAAAATTCAATATTAGTGAATCTTATTAAATATTCTACACTTGAAAGTCTTTGAAGCTTGTGTTATTGAATGACTATAAATCACCTCTCGAGTGCAAAGGGTTAATAAACAAATTAATTAGAGTCTGAAAATTTTCGAAACTATCATTTGGTGACTAACAGACACCCCTCAAGTGCAAAGGGTTAATCTCAAGTTCAAAAACAAGGATCGACGCAAGGTTCAACCTTCGAGAGAAGGTCCTCGCCCTTGAATAAAAATTGAAGGGAGAGGTTAAAAGTGCAGGTTGATAAGGCATATTCCGGCTATTGAGACCGTTAGGAAGGAACAGAGGCGAAGTGCCGCGTTGGCTTGCAGCAGTCGAATCGCGTGGAGGCGTGCAACTATGTTAGGTATGCAGCCTCGATTCTTTCTGTGGCTTTTTATTATCCCAGCCCTGTGCCTCTTCACCATGGGCCACGATGAAGAAGACGAGCACGCCAGAGGTGCTCGCGACAAAAAGTAACATCCTTATCCTCGGTCGGAAACTCGAGCTCCGGCATGAGCTTAAAGATTCGTCAAAATTGTACGAGACCGTTGCCTCAGCTCGTCGCTTTGCGGTCAAAAGAAATTCAATTTACTATTTGTAGAGTAACTTTTCTTCATTAAATTCTCGAAAAGTCCGTTTCTTTCATGGTAATAGAGACATAAAGAGAGGGATAAAAGTTTAAGTTCAAATAGTCAACGAAATTGGATTAACTAATTTATAAGGAATAGCATGATAAACTAAATTTGCATTCTGTGCTAATCAATAAATAATATTCTACCATAATAATAATAAAAATGAGTGTACAGACAATATTTGCAGACTATACAGCTACAGTAATGGACAGAAGTTTAAAGCCAAAGAGTCAAAGAAATTAAACTAATTTATAAAGAATAGCATAATAAACAAAATTTGCATTCTGTGCTAATTAATAAATAGTATTCTACCATAATGACAATAAAAATGAATGTACAGACAATATTTTTAGATCATAAAACTATGTTCTACATTGCCCTCCCGTTCTAAACATTTATCCGCTACTGTATATCGTCCAATTGTTAAAGCTAAAATTTTCATTCAATGTACCTACACAATTATATGGATAAATAATTCTAAAATGTTATTATATTATGAAAGAAGCTTAATTGCTTTTTTAAAATATTGCAGGATCTTTAAATATATATAAGAGGTGAAGCATCAGAAAAATATTGTTAAATGTTATATGAAACTATTCTAAGGGATGTAAGTTCAAAATATAATTTAGAGGTACCTAGTCATACTAACAAAGACATATCCTGACTGACTGACTGATTCATCATCTCAAAACCTAAACTACTGAAGCTAGAAACATGAAATTTAAATAATGGGTTTCTTTAATAACATAGGCACCCACTAAGGAAGAATTTTTTGATATAAAGGGGTTAAATAGGGGTTGAAATATTATTTGAAAATCCGTTGATTTTGAAGCAAGCCTTGTGAAAACTGGTATTTAGCTTTTTGGTTAGAAATAAAGAAATATGTGTTTCACCGTTTTTAAAAAATCAGCCCACAAGGGGGTAAAATAAGGGATGAATGTTTGTTTGAAAATCCGCCGATTTTGAAGCAAGCACTATAAAAATTAGTAAGTATTTAACTTTCTGGTTAAAATTAAAATTAAGGCCTTGCAAAATTGGACATCTCTTAAAAACTGAAATCAAAGTACTTCGCGGGCAAAGGCCTGGGCGACAGCTAATATGCAATATATGAACAACTTCTATAAAGATTTGCAAAAGATTTGAGTAAAAAGGGACTAAGCTGATCAGAGAAAGAATTGTAGTATTTACATTGTCAATGATTTCGTTTAACTGTAGTGTTCGAACAGATAATATAAATTAACCTAAAGCCATCACATCATTTAAGACGATACAACTTTCTTCATATACAGCACCATAAAACAGTTTTTGCATACTGCTCAGGTATCAATAGAATGATCATTAATGTTAATAACACCTATCCAACCCTAGATC
>JAOPTO010002026.1:0-74331 GCA_033822845.1 Tetrapedia diversipes | reverse complement strand
CAATTTTTAATTTATTAATTTGTTAATTTATTTGTTTATCTATTTATTTAAACGGAATGAATCCTTACCAATATATCAATCTTAAATTTATTTATTTATTTATTTGTTTATCCATTTATTTAAACGGGATGAACCCTTACCAATATATCAATCTTAAATTTACTTATTTATTTATTTATCTATTTATTTAAACAGGATGAACCTTTTGTGTACATAGTTACATAAAAGTAGAAATTTAAACAGAGCACAAGAAGAAGGGAATTAATATATTAATATATCGAGACATTTTCTAGTTTATATTAATGGAAACACAAAATATTAGATTTTTAATATTAAAATTTTGTTCTTTGCAAGATTTCTGTATAACAAGCACGGCATTAGAATTAAATGAACTCTTAATTAACTCTTAATTAAATTAACTCTTAATTTATTGCAAGAACATATTTTTAAAGATATAAAAGGAATTTGTAGAAGGTATTTTACATAACTTAATAATATTATAAAATTAATAAATTACACAAGTGTTACGAAAAAATAGCATTTCCTGATAATCAATAGTTTAATTTCACTTATATCATATTTACAAAAGCAATACAATATAATTTCGTATAGAAACAATACGTCTTCCATGTCTTCAAACAAAATTCTTAATTCTAATATAAGAAACTTAATATCAAGATTCTTGTAAAACTATTTAACACTAGATTACCAGATGTTGGGTATATACTTATTTTGCCTAAAATGAGTCAATTTGACTCAAACATGAAAATTGAAGTTTTTGAAAAAAATAAAACTTAATTTAAAAAAAAATAATTTTTACATATATATGCTGTTTTTAAAATACATTTTCCACAGATTGTTTTATTACATTTAACACAAATTCCCATACTTCTATTCCTTTAACGTGATGCTGGAACTTGACAAAATCACAACTGAGTCAAATTGACTCACTCCGGTAATCTAGTGTTAATTCTAGTTGCAGAAATCCAAAATTTAAATAGACATAAATTTGTTATCAATGCTTTTACCGTTTCACGTATTGTTCATTTTGTAGTTTTTCTTCGGTAATACTTTAATCAAATAAATTGTAAGGAAAATATATTTAATTAAGGTCATAAATTTCAAACCAGTACAAATTTAGTATTACTCACTCCGGCAATCTAGTGTAAAAGAAATGCAAATAGTAATGCGTTATCCCTTTAGAATTCCTATGCAAACAATGTTCTTCGAAAACGTGATCGTGCGCTTGCATCAGGATAGAAGAAAAAATAAGTAGCGGGATGCAATGTTGTTGAAGCAGTTATCACCGGTTTCCACGTAAATCGTCTTCAATCCTTTTTTAACTCCGCCCTTTAAAGTCGTGCTCAGCCCAGACACATTTATCGTGATGCATTCGCTCTACTTCCTCCCCGTGACACGTCGTGTATACACCGTTCCCACACTACCAACTGGCACAATTTAGATAAACCGCTGTGGTGGAAAGATTAAAAGGTTAGTGGAGAAAATAAAGTACGTTAATTGCCGCCACTTGAACCACGACCTTACCAGAAGCAACAAACAGGCCAGGATGTAACTTCCCAAAATGGGACCGTCTTGTAAAAAATTTAGCGTACACATTGCTGTTATATACGATTCCCCAGGTGAAACTGTTCAACTACCTTTTATGCTATACACCTTATATGGAAGACTTTGAAAAAATAACTTGCAGGCGAAAGCAACGAATTTCTTTCTTCATGCTGTTCAAATTAGCTATTCAAATAAATGTTATTTATGTCGTTACAATTAAGGAAGATAACTGCTTTAAGTAGACATCCTTTAATTTTTAAAGAATACTTAGTCCAATTTAAACACGTTACATTTTTATTGGATACTAAAGAGTTAATTAACAAGTTACAATTTAACGTATTTATTAACTACAATAACAAAAGGAGGTTAATAAATAAGTTACAATATTTAGAAAGAATTTATTCGTAAAATAACAAGGACTTAACAGTTGTAGAAGATATATAAAAATATATATAAACAGATATATAAAAAATGTACAAAAATAACAAAAAATAAGGATGTAAACAGATACACGATATAGTTTTTTTTTTTTAATTAAATATTCGTGAACTAATTTATATGTATAGAGTGAATCAGACTCTTACTTCCTATGATTTCTTTACTCACGTCATTTTACCTGTTAATTTGTTGCAAACTGTTATAAATATATATGTCTATATTATAGTAATAATAAAATTAGGTGAAGTAATTTTTAAGTATTTAGAGAGTCTCGATTGTTTCATAAATCACTTACTAACAATAAGTTATGAAACGATATATGGATGTTACGTAAAATGTATTCCGTGTGTGTGTGAAAGAAACTTCACTTACACGATTACATAGTCGACATTTTTCTGTAGACGAATGCTCACAAGAATTAGATAGGGTTATCTATCTAACTCTTCGTTGTAACTTTGGAAAGTTTAACTGTTTTATATTTTCCGCACAGCTGTTTTCTTAACGGATACAGTGTCTATAGAAAATATTTCACACATATGAGGATATCACCCTTATTTCAGAATATGTTCCAATAATTACGAAAGTGATTAATACTAGAACTACCAGACCAGTTAAAATGACCAATTGATGATTATTCATAACAGCTTTATAAATTCACTGTGGTAATATAAATTCACTTTCAAAATTTACTATGATTTTCGGCAGAAAGATAAAGATTTGTTTTCTATGTATTCAATATCTTTTCATATAATTTTCAATTTGATTTCTTCCATGCAAATAAGTACACTATAATTGTAGGTAGTCCTAGTGTTAAAGTCCAAAGTTTTTCCTGAAATTCATATTCCTGTTTTTTTATGATTTAGCTCAGTTCAGACAAAACAGTTATTTTTAAACTTTTAACTTTGATAAATCTAGAAAAATAATTAAATTTCAGTCCTGCTCCTTATCGAAATGCGTAATAAATACCATAATATTAATAATAAATAAGTTCTTGTATTATATGCATATAGTTAGATATTTTTTTCTTTTTATTTTCACCTTTTCCGATATAATCTCATTACATTTTATATAAAATTACTTTATAGAAATAAAATATAATTTTAGTTCATAATTACCTTTATCTTTCATTTAAAAAATATTGCTTTTAAAATTGTTTAAATTTGTCTAATATTTTTCCACAAGATATGTATATATATATATCTTGACCACACGAATAAAAAAAAATTTCATCACTAATATTATATACTATATGAATAAAACTAATAAATAATAATTAATGAAGGAATAATGAATAAACCATAGATCGATGCGACGTTAGATCCTGAAAAAAGTGCTTTATAAAATTGTGTGATATTTATGTTTAAGAATTTAGTATCTGAATATAACAGATGCAGTGTAGTAGTCACTTTCTATCGCTTGTCAAGCATCCGAGCTACGCTAATTTCGTACAAAATAAACGTGTATCTGCGATGAAACGCAAATAATACAACTGCGTGCTCATTAGAAAATAATTCTGCAGAATCATATAGAAAATTCTTTCAATTTCAACCTCATCTCACTGTGTTCCTATAATTACGTAACGATAATGATTCGATGAAATGTTAGTAGGTCTTCGATAGTTGGATCTCTACTTCACCCTGAGATTAAGCCTGAGCGATAGTAAACGAAGCTCTGGCATACTGTTTTATATACACAGTGATTCATGCAAACTGTAACAAGCTATATCTTGTTCTTGGTTGAAATTAGAACAAAATATTAAAGAAAAATGATGAGTCGTTCAAGATGTGTTAAATATGTACTATCATATTTTTTAAGGTGCAGTGATGTATCTCTTTGGAGCGCGGTGGGATTAAAAATGTCCCATCATGCATTACTGTGCATCGAAAATGTGGGACATTTTCAGACCCACCTCTAAATATTGCAATAGCTGCAAGTACATAGGTTTATATTTAATACCATAAAAATATGGTAAATAAAAATACCATAAAAAAATGTTATAAATATGTTCGTTTCTGCTGGCAAGTTCCAACATGTCAGTACAGGTTAGTACAGGTTTGTTTAATTTAAAACGCAACAAAATTCCTGTGCAACATGGGTCTATTTGTTCTCTGAAATCCTATGCTTCAAAGAGGTATACGCATCTTGCAGTTGAACTATATTTTTTTTAAATGGACATCTTCCTCATTTTGCATAAATTTAATCCACTCGTCATTTCGCGAACAAAAATATGAAGGTAAATCGCAAAATGGTGAATTCACGAGTTACTTCTATGCAAATATTAAAAAATGAAGCATTCCTTATATTCTGTATAAAACGGATAAATAACAGACAATTATAAAACAATAACAAAAAAGCAATTTAATTCTTTATGTAGGTATACCATTCAAAAGTGCCATACTAAATGATTGAAATAATAATGGAAAGGCGTTTGAACATCTGTCTTGACAAAAATATTTCTACAAAATAATTCACGAACTAATATTTTTCCACAAGATATATATAACTACACGGATAAAATTTCATCACTAAAATTATATATTATATGAATATAAATAATTAATAATAATAATTAATGAATGAATAATGAATAAGCCATAGATCGATGCGACGTTAGATCCTAAAAAAGGTAATCCAAATTTCTCACAATCATTTTTTGACCATGTTACATAACACTTTTTTATACAGAAGAAGAAAAAGAAAAACAAAGTTTCTATTTAAAATAATAGTGCAACCGCGGAATATACATACGTTATTGCAAAATCTTCGTGGAAATATATACTTTAAACCACTCGTTCCTTTCCTTTAACACTTTCTTGTAGCTTCGATCGAAACAAGTATACGGCATGTTACAGTTGCATGAATCACCCTATACACTCTTATTTCCATTCACGTGAGAACGTATAATCGATGCTTCGTGTAAAGAACGATCGGCGTCCTCAATTTTCTCATTGCCCAATGCCCTCGAGTGGGACGAGCGTTGCAGAATATTCTAATAAGACGAACGGAAACCGAGTACGCTAACAGACGTCGACGGCATACGAAGGTTTCGCCCTCGCACATTTCGTAATATGTACTTGCATACATATATAATACAAAAAACTTGACTCCTGTGGGCTGTTCACACCTCCTTCTATCTACAGTGACGGACAAAAGTTTAGGACGAGAGGACAATATAGAACATACAGTAACGACCAAAAGTTTAACCGTTTGAGTGCTAAGGAATTTTCTTGTATACATGCTAAAAGTGCAGGATGAAATGCGTACTTTTTTTTTTTTTTTTTTTGAAAATAATAAGAACAGCAATAATTAACTCTAACTGTTATATAAAAAGTAATTTTCAGAAAAAATATTTTTAGATTTATCTTTTCATATCATAGACATTTTCAGATAAATCGTTTGTTTAACCGTTTGAGTGCTAAAGAAGTTTCTTGTATATATGTTAAAAATAATAAAATAGTATGGAAAATAATAAAAACGGCAATAACTAATCCTAATTATTATATAAAAAGTAATTTCAATAAAATAAATTTTTAGATTTATCTTTTCATGTTACAGTCATTTTCAGATAAAGTATAATTTGTCGTGGTGCGTTTTATAGTTATCAGTCTAACACTTATCTTAAAAAAATGAAAATAATTTTTAATTTTTATTTCATCAAAGACCACAATTGAATGATATTAATACAAACTGAAATTAATACGAACGCAGCTGCTCTCAATTAATGCAAAAATTATAGTAACAAACAACAGCGCACTCAAACTGTTAAGACGAGAGGATAATATAGAACATACAATGACGGTCAAAAGTTTCAGACAAGAGATCAATGTAGAACATACAGTAGCAATCAAAAGTTTAAGACGAGAGGTCAATGTAGAACGTACAGTAATGGTCAAAAGTTAAACACGAGAGGACAATCTAAAGCTTTAGGGTTTGCAAATGTTGCTCATACATTCATTTTTATTGTTATTACGATAGAACACTATTTATCGATTAGCATAGAATACAAGTTTTGTTTATTGTACTATTTCTTATAAATCAATTAATTTATTCTCATTGATTCTCTGATCTTAGAATTTTTTCCACTACTGTAATTATATGGTCTGCAAATATTGTCTGTACGTTCATTTTTATTATTATGATAGAATACTATTTATTGATTAGCACAAAATGCAAATTTTGTTTATCATGCTATTCCTTATAAATTAGTTAGTATAATTTCTTTGACTCTTTGGTCTTAAATTTTTGTTCGGTACTGTAGCTGTAAGTTCGCTTCGACAAAGATCTACATATATGTTTCTTAAAACTTTTATTAGGTATTTTATGAATCGTTTCAGTGCTTATTAAAATAAGAAAGTATGATTAATAGATTACGAATTTTTATGCAGATTCATAATTTGATAAACAATATTTGAAAACGTGGAATCTGCGTAAAGAGTTGTTTCACTGTTTCATTATTATAATGCTTGCTTTACTTTAGATATTTTCTACATTTTTGTATCTTACATTATTCATTATACTGCACTTTTTGGCAAAATCGAATTTCTCACAAACGCATACGAATTCAAAGTGAGCTAATGATTAAAAAAGTGTTTCCATGTTTATATGTCTTCAATTGTTTGCAATTGCTGAAAATAATAAGTAAATGTACCTTCATGTAATATAATTCGACTTTTAATAATAACTGCTTATGTGATACACTTTAAAATAAGGGATGCATAATAATAATAGTAAATGTTGGAAATAAAATATTCTAAAGAAATGAAACTATATTTTCGATTGAGATAGCCAAATATGGACTTAAATATTGTGCTTGAGGGAAGTACACGAACTAAAAATGAATTAATTTTCAAATTTTTATATTTATTTGTTATACTTTGAATTCCTTTAAACAAAATTATTTATTTTAAGCATCTCAAACTAATCATTGAGAGAGTTAAATAATGGTTTAGGATAATTATTCCCATTAATAGTATAAAAAAACTGATTTCGTTACAAATTCATAACATACGTTATAATAATGTATGTATAAAATGTTTAAAAGTTTCTCGTTTTTTAAATTCGTTGCACTTAAAAACGTATTATTTATCTACAGTATATTAAAAAAGTCAATATATCATTTTCTTTTAATCTTTGAATTGTTACCTTGAAATTCCATGTTTTTCTTATTATTCATCATAAAAACACAGGTATACAATGGGCATACATTTCATAAATTACTATATTAAAACAGTTACGTAAACTGAAACACGGGATTTTATTACCTTGTCCGCGTTATTCGTCCGATTTATATCTTCTATTCATACTCTCCTACACATGTATGCAGTATTCTACGGGAAAAAACATTTTTAATATGCGCCAGATAATCTTATAAAAAGCAGAAGGCTAATACATTATGAAAATGAAATTAATAAGGTCGTAACTCATTAGCAAACATTGCTGAATTATTCAATTCCAGACAGAAAATGGAATTAAGTACCTAAAGAAATGTATAACAAATAAAATGATCTTTGTTTGAAATTGATTGATCGATTAAATTTTGCGTTACCGCGAATACCATCAATCAACATCATCGAAGACTATATTTTTAGAATAAGAAAAGGAAATGGGAACAAAAAAATTTTGTCTATAAGTCAAAGATGCCTTTTTTCATTACAAAAGAATTTAATCCAGTATCATGAATATCTTTGCAAAAAGAAATTCATGAAGATAGACGACATTTTACAAGTTCTCCTTAAGTAACCCCTTTTTTGTTTACCCATTTGTTAGTTATTACTTCTCTTTTACACAGTATAAGATCAAATTGATTGATTAATTAAATTTTGCGTTGTCGTGGATACAAACATCATCGAAGACTATATTTTTAGAATAAGAAAAGGAAATGGGAACAAAAAAATTTTGTCTATAAGTCAAAGATGCCTTTTTTCATTACAAAAGAATTTAATCCAGTATCATGAATATCTTTGCAAAAAGAAATTCATGAAGATAGACGACATTTTACAAGTTCTCCTTAAGTAACCCCTTTTTTGTTTACCCATTTGTTAGTTATTACTTCTCTTTTACACAGTATAAGATCAAATTGATTGATTAATTAAATTTTGCGTTGTCGTGGATACAAACATCATCGAAGACTATATTTTTAGAATAAGAAAAGGAAATGGGAACAAAAAAATTTTGTCTATAAGTCAAAGATGCCTCTTTTCATCACAAAAGAATTTAATTCAATATCATGAATATTTTTGCAAAGATATTCATAAAGATAGACGACATTTTAGAGCGCTCCATCGACAAATTCTCTTCAAGTAACCCCTTTTTTGTTTACCCATTTGTTAGTTATTACTGCCCTTTTTCACAGTATAAGATCAGATTGATTTCTTTGAAAACGTCATTGATACTGTTTCACGCGCAACGTGTACGAAGAGTTTCATATCTTTGATGAAAATATCGAACAATAGATGTGAATCTAAACTCTAAAGTAGATAACAAAGAGTCCTTAACTTTCATTGATGCATCGCATAAGAAAGTCTCGACAACATTGTCCGATATTTCGCCGCAAAGATATTTTGAATGACCTCGTCAAGAGCTGTTTTCGCTGAAGGGTAGCGAGCTGTGCTCGTCGTGCAACCCTCGGTTATATACCTATTGAAATGGCAACCTGGATACCCTTGCTCGCGTCGACAATAGAAAACGCGAGATTGATCTCACTCCGGCGTGTCCGCAGACAAAACCGTGAAGTCTTTTAACAAGTCCTCAGGAGGCAGAGCCTAAAATGTGATCGAGGCGCACAAGGCTCCTCCAATAGGCGCCCCGATGGGGTCGACGGTGTTGGAAAATCCAGGTGGATTTAGGTAATTCACCTCGTGCGCCTCGACAATAGTGTGCGGTCCGTATGCCGTACTTGTTTTCATCTTGTTCGTGAAACGCAGTCGAAATGTAGTTATTTTAGGTTAGAAAAAGGGCCAGAGACACCTAGGGGCTGAGGGATCGAAAAAGATGGTGTACAAGAAAAAAGCAGTTAAAAGAGAGAGAGAGAGAGAGAGAGAGAGAGAGACTGCTTCCAGGTCGCAGACGTTACGGAATTCCTCTCGACATCAATAGAGCATCGTGCACAAAGGGTGGGCCATTATTGTCGGAGCACTTCATAGGAGCTCCAGGTACAATATGAACTCTCGAGCCTTGGTGGAGGCATAAGTTACACCTGGTAGCTCCTCAATAACACATTACTTCCCCGGCAAAGAACGTAGTAATGGCTTCGTCGTGGATTCGTCGTGCCACTCGAACTTGCTCGTTCATTCTCCCTCGCCGTTTTGTTGGAGAGCTGAAAGCGTCTTTTTGTGGTATTTTCCCTCGCTTAGAAGCGCCTCGCCAACTATGAGAAACTCATGAGAATATAATTGGCACCAGGGACATAGGTGTACCCTTGGTCGCTCCATGGACCATCGAGTTCCTTAGGTGTTCCGCACAATAAATAAGCCGGCCGTTGTTCGATTCAAGCGATGTGCGCTGTTCTTGGACACCAGTTGCGTAACACCATTAAAACAGGAAGACAGAAGCGTTACGGAAGTAAGGGACGAGGAACTAATTCAGTCGCTGCGCCACGTAATTCGAATGGTTGGATTAAGAATTAACCCTTTGCGCTCGAGAGCTTTGCACTGTTAGTCACCAAATGATAGTATTGCAAATTGTCAGATTTTAGTTAGTTTGTTTATTAGTCAGACTCAGAGGTGAAACAATCATATATGTAAATTTTAGTATATGACTTAATTAAACTAAATGACGTTTAATATAGGCGAATTTTAGCAAATATTTCGATTTTTAACATTTTTGAAACTAGTATCATTAGGCAAGTATTAGTCGTCACCAAATGATAGTATTGCAAATTTTCAGATTATAATTAGTTTGTTTATTAGTCAGACTCAGAGGTGAAACAATCATATATGTAAATTTTAGTATATGACTTAACTAAACTAAATGACGTTTAATATAGGCGAATTTTAGCAAATATTTCGATTTTTAACATTTTTGAAGCTAGTACCATTAGGCAAGTATTAGTCGTCACCAAATGATAGTATTGCAAATTGTCAGATTTTAATTAGTTTGTTTATTAGTCAGACTCAAAGGTAAAACAATCATATATGTAAATTTTAGTATATGACTTAACTAAACTAAGTGACGTTTAATATAGGCGAATTTTAGCAAATATTTCGATTTTTAACATTTTTGAAGCTAGTATCATTAGGCAAGTATTAGTCGTCACTAAATGATAGTATTGCAAATTTTCAGATTTTAGTTAGTTTGTTTATTAGTCAGACTCAGAGGAGAAACAATCATATATTTAAATTTTAGTATATGACTTAACTGAACTAAATGACATTCAATATAGGCAAATCTTAATAAATATTTTGAATTTGAAAATTTTTTAAGTTAATATCGTTAGACGACTAACAGTTACCTCTCGAGTGCAAAAGGTTAAAGGTTGATCTTAAAATAAGGGATCTCTGAATGAAAGCGTTTCATTGATCTGTTTATAATTCTTGAACAATCGTCTTAAGTAAATACAATTTACATATGCTGTTTTATATTCTCCAAGTTTCATACTTAACATATCTGCATTAAGTTAATAACAAAAAATTGAATAACATTTATATTCTACACCTACTATAAGCAAATTTCGTATTTTCATTTGATATATCAGACTTTCCATTAAAAAGTATTAATAACTGTAAAATAAAAAGCGTCTTAATCGTTATATTTCTTTTTTGGAATGGTCTTGTATGTAAGTATATGCGCTTTCTTGTGCAACACTGCATCCCTAGCTTAACTTATTTTACGATGTATGTCAGTCAGTCGACAGAGAGCCCTTTGCAAGAGCAATTGCGTATGCTCCGGCTTCTCTAGATTTTTTTACATCTTCTCTTTACATATATATTTTATTTTGTGCATTTCAATAAACTTACGTTTGTCTATCCAACAATCTTGTTATTCTGCTGTTGCTTATCACTAGAGCCTAATAATTAACACTAGATTGTCAGAGTGAGTCAATTTGACTCACTTGTAATTTTGTCATGTTCAAGTATCATGTGAAAGGAATAAAAGTAAGGGTGTTTATGCTAAATGTAATAAAAGATCTGCGGAAAATGTATTTTAGAAACAGCATATATATGTAAAAATTGTTTTGAACAAACTTTATTTTAAAAAAAGTTCTATTTTTTTTAAAACATCAGTTTTCATGTTTGAGTCAAATTGACTCGTTTCAGGCAAAATAGGTACAGTGGCTTCAAAAAATATTCGTACACTATGTCACAAATAAATTCCTTTAACCCTGAAATTCTGAGTCTGATAGAAGTATTTGTTAAAATTTTGTGGGTATGTATATCGTAATATTATAAGTATGAATCAATCTCTTCTTTTCATCTAAATGCCATTTTAAAGGGGTGAAACCAGCATTGAAGTTTCTGAGTCTTCTCTCATTTTTTAAAGATAACTTTCTAATAGTACTTGATGAAGCAAAACTTTTCAAATAGAAAATGTTTAATTTTTAATATCCTATCGCCCTGCCATAAAAAAAAGAACACAATAAAGCTGGTATTCAAAGCGTGAAAAATCGCTGAAACTTTGAGATTCGTTATCAGCCCCGTTAAAAGATATTTTACCGCCAAAAAAATTGCTCCACGCAGGACACACCATGCTCTGTACATACATAAAGTTTTATTGAAATCAGAATTTCAGAAGTAGATGAATTTCCTTATAATACAGCGTACCAATACTTTTCGGAGCCACTGTATATACCAATCATCCGGCAATCTAGTGTTAAAAAACTGAACAGCATGAACAGCTGCAACGATCATCACTTTTCCTAACCGGAACAGGCTGTAAGACAATACCGGAAAGTGTTCTCCGCTGAAAAGGAGCAAAGTGGACAAACGTACTGGTGCATGTACAGGGTCATGCAAGCTACAGTTAAAACGTATAGCTCGCACATCGTGGAAATCCCAAGTGGAGAGAAACCACGGTCGTAGCTGTGTCATTCTCGAGCTCCTGAAAACTTGAGGCGTTTCGCGCGCGCCTCGTGTTTTCTAAAGCCACTAAAGCGTGAAAAAATGCAGCATACGTTCAGGAGCAGGGCATACCGCCAGCCGGAGACCGCCATTGTGTTTGATTTACCGAGTCGACCTACTTCCGCGAACTTTAATAACGCATGCGATATGATTCTATATCTGGGCTCTCGCTATACATTTACAGGATTCTTGTATTTTGCAGGGAGTGTAGTTTCGAGAGGGTATTTTGTTCCCTTCGATATTAGTGTTGGACGATATACGAAGTCAGTATTTTAAAAAGAATAATAAAATGAAACATACGTTTATACCACAGTGCTTGCAGCTTCTAAATGTACAGTGGCTCCAAAAAGTATTCGTACACTATGTTACAAATAAATTCGTTTAACCCTGAAATTCGAAGTCTGATAGAAGTATTTGATAAAACTTTGTGGGTATGTAGATCGTAATAGCATACGTATGAATTAATCTCTTCTTTTCATTTAAATGCCATTTTAAAGGGGTGAAACCAGCGTTGAAGTTTCTGAGTTTCCTCTCGTTTTTTAAAGATAACTTTGTAATGGTACTTGATGAAGCAAAACCTTTCAAATAGAAAATGTTTAATTTCTAATACTCTATCGCCCTGTCATAAAAAAAGGACACAGAAAAGCTTGTATTCAAAGCATGAACAATCTTTGAAACTTTGAGGTTCGTTATCAGCCCTCTTATGAGATACTTTGCCACCAAAAAATTGCTCCATACAGGATATACCATGCTCTGTACACACATAAAGTTTCATTGAAATCAGAATTTCAGAAGTAGATGAATTTCCTTATAATACAGCGTACGAATACTTTTTGGAGCCACTGTAGGTAAATTTCAAATAAATTCTTATCACTGATCATTTTTCTCAGTTAGATTAAAGTTGAAATTAGTCGTTATAATTGTTAACACTAGATTGCCGGGTGTTGGGTATATATCTATTTTGCCTGAATTGAGTCAATTTGACTCAGACATGAAAATTGAAGTTTTTAAAGAAAATAAAACTTTATTTTTAAGAAAGTTTGTTCAAAACAATTTTTACATATATATACTGTTTTTAAAATACATTTTCCGCAGATTTTTTTATAATATTTAGCATAAACATCCTTATTCCTATTCCTTTCACATGATACTTGAACTTGACAAAATCATAAGTGAGTCAATTTGACTCACTCTAGCAATTTAGTGTTAAAGTGAGCGCACGGTGATTTCTGAAATCCATTAGTTAATTGAATAGTTAAACTACGTTTTTTTGATCAAACTTATACAAGCGTGAATTTATAGTTTACTTGTTTTGTATTTTTTTGAAACACTCCCCTTTACACCTTTGAAACCTTTTTATGTAATTGCTGTAATATGTTACATAGCTGGAAATTATGAAATTATTAATATACCTCTCATCCCGCAATTATTCATAATTTTTGAATATGTTGTAAAAATGAATATCTAAAAAATTAACTGAAAAATTACATTTCCGTTGCGTAACTTTATTTCATTTTTATATTTCTGACATTTATATTTTCTCGTGGAAGAGGTGATCTCTTCTCTTCTAAGCTAATTCGAACTGACGGTAGGAATCTTGAATTTCATTTCGTTCTGGAAATCATTAAAATCCGTGCAGGTTTCCATATTTCAACTAGGTCACCCACCATTTTCATTTTGCTCGCTGGTTACTGCGATGTGTTTGTACATGGAAACAGTAAATATGTAAGTTGGTCCATATATTGCCATGAGCGTGCACGTACAGGCAAAATAAAGGGTCGAAAGTTGTTGACAAATATTTCGAAAACTAAGAACGAAGACCTATTATAAGCAAAAGTAAAGATTGTTCCAAATATTCAAAAATCGTTGAAATCGAGGGACCAGAATTTAGGAATACATCAACAAGTTGATCGAGTTTTCAATATAACAGATTTAACGAATCACACGCTGTTTATTATCGAAAAACAAGATCAATGTTTCATACCAACGAATAGCAGGCCATCGAAGAGCAGACAAAGCAGCAAAAGAAGCATCCACACACCCACTAGAAGAACCAGACACGCCAATACCATACCTAGACCACATCAGTCACTTAAAAAAAACAATAAAGGAAGAATGGAACTCCATATGGACAACTACAAAAAGATCCAAAATTCACACCACAATAAAAAACTTTTACCAACAAATGCCGTACCACAACTTAAACAGAAAAGAAAAAACTATATTTGCTCGACTAAGATCCGGCCATACCAAAATCACACACGAATACCTCATCAAGAAATCAGAAATACCAAACTGCAATCTATGCCAGAATCAACCTCCCACCCTAACAACGGACCATATCTAATACCATTGCAAAGAAACTGAACAAACTAGAAGAAAATATAACATTAAACACGATACAGCCCTAACATCGGAAAAACACATAAGAGTTACAATCAATTTCCTCAAAGACACAAACATGTATCAAAAAATATAAAGATCTAACCCAAACTCGTCGCTAATGACCCAGAAGTCGATGCAACGTTAAACAGGGAGAAAAAAAAAAGATCAATGTTCTCTTCCGCTGGAACAATATTTAACGAAACAGGAATAAAAGAAACAGTTGTCTATTTTCCCTTTTCTTTCAAACAAAGATGCGGTGTTTCTTTGTTAGGCAAAGTGCAATGTCAAATAGACCCTTAAGCGGAGCATCAAGTGACTACAGACCCTCGTACATCCTTACACGACCCCTGCATGAAGACATTCCACGTGCACGCTTTAACCTCCCAGCAGTTTAAGTTTGCCGTTCCTTGGTAACCGTGGTGTCCGTGCTTGACGAAAGATTTGAAGTAGACAACAAACTTACGGTATATTAACGGAGCATGATAATTCGTGGCGTAAAGGACATTTTTGCACCATAATCCACTCGCAAAGTTTAATGTTTCCCTTGTGCCACGTAAATGACGTATACTATGGTGGCGAATAAGTTTCTTACGCTGCTTCATTTATTTTGTCATGGGTATGTAATAAATTAAGACCCGACTGCGCTTATTTTAATAGATAATATTTTTATGCATTTACAAAAGTTAGAGTTTATCGAATTGTGAAATTCGACCAAAAATTAGTTCATTAAATAAAATATGGATACTTATATATATGATTGCCTCTTGCATATCAAATAATTCTTTATATTTACTATTTACTATTTGCTATTTAATATATTTACACTAGTAAATAAAAAAAATTATTATATTTACTAAATAATAATAATTTATATAATAATTTACTAAATAATAATAATTTATATGATAATTTACTAAATAATAATAATTCATATAATAATTTACTAAATAATAATAATTTATATAATAATTTATATGATGATTTACTAAACAATAATAATTTATATTTACTATAAATAAAATTTTCAGCCCTTATTTTGTTCATTTTCTATGATATCAAACAGTTAAACTAATAAAATAGAGCGAATTTAATTATAACACAACTTGTGTTTATTACGAAATAAAAAGAATGAAACCTTCATTTCATGTTAATCCTATATCATTAATTATTTAAAATATCAGAACCTTGCAATATTAATAAAAAAAGCAGCAATATAATTTCTTTTTAACGTATAAAACATTTGTATATATAAATGATTAATTTATAAAACTAAATATTCCATCGCTTAGCATGACTTAATTTATTTTATAGCAAATAAAAATTAAAGATTTGAAAAACGCTTTCAGTAGTGTAAACACAGTAAATTACCTAAAATAAAAAATTTACGTTACAGTAAAATGACGCGTTAGAAATGCAACCTCGCGTTTCCTAACCATTTTGTCACGCTTTTTCCCCTATCATAAACATTATAAGATACTCCCTTTGACGACGCTAGTGCATATCCCTCCGTGTGCATAACGCACCATTACGCTTATCCACTTTACTCGAACTCACTTCCGGTTTTGTCTCGCAGTTCTCTCTACCTCAAGGTAATAACAATTATTCATACTGACGTTCGTGGTCACACACAATTTCTCTTTTTCCTTTCATCGTCTCACCGTGTCGATACAAATTAATATCTTTGTTTTGGTAACATCAACGTATAAGAAACTTTCAATTTTATTGAACAAAAATATTTAATTGCTACATCCTGTTAAGGACACTCCTTAAAGTTATTACAAATAACTTTGCTCATATTTTACAATGTTCGTTCAAGAAAACGTTACTTTCTGACGTTTGTCTTTTAAGAATAATAGTTTGAATGCATATATCTTTTTTTAGTAATGCGATAACAAATATTGCAACTAATAGTATCATTTCTGAATAACGTTACTATATATTTCAATAAAAGTGTACAAGATCTAAATTAAAATTGAGATGTGAAGCACTTTAAAGTTAACGTTATAGATGTAAGGTCTTTTATAACTCCAGAATGTATTATAAAATATTTTATAAAAATTAATATCAATAATAATCAGTATTAATAAAATATTATTTTATTCGTTAAATTCTATTAAATTGTTAAGTATTTAAAGGCATAAATACATGGTAGTCCTAAAGTCCTAAATATAATTCACAGTTTTACTTTTTATAATTATAATTTACTGAAAAAAAGCTTCAAATTTTAAAATACTAGTAATTTACACACTTCGTGTTTTATTTTAGTGACACATTTTACGCTTAAATTCCAATCAAATTGTTTTCGATAGAAAAACTATAAAATATAAATCAAACTAAAAATAGAGAAAATAAGAAATGCTTAATTTATTAACCCTTAAATGTATTACTCTGCAGTATAAATAACATGGTATAAAAATAAACTAAAAATCGTAGAAGAATTTCTTTGTCAACAATTGCTTGTTCAGAGAACACTAATATGGAAAGTTACTCACATGTTAAATTAGTTTTGACAGAATGACGATTAAAAATCACAGCACTTTATTTCCTAATAAATAATTATTATCAAAATAAGCACTTAAAAAATTTAGAGCCAAATAATTAGCTTAAAAAGTAGTTAAATTTTGTTAAATTATATGTTAATCTAGCTTTTATTTTCTAATTATACTTTGATACAACATTGTCATATAATATATATAACATGTATAACATATAAAAATGCAGATGTCTCATTATAATTATCCCATTTAATTTTTTTTAGTTTCTTATCTCCTTTAAGAGCTATATACCAATAATAAAGCTATCTCTATTCGGGGGTTCGCTATTAATACTTCGTTACGATAACAGGAAGGGTTGATAATGTTGACAGCACGAATTCCAGCTACTGTTAAACATCAGACTAAATTACGATGAGGATCACCAGAAGGATAGACACCAGCTACACGCATCACTTCGACGAACGAAATCGAGCACAAACCCTTTCCTTGATCGTTTCGCTGAAAATAATCAGCATCCAAATATATCTGAGGGTGGTCGAGTTAAATTGTTTGCATTCATCGTTGTACGAAGCCCAAACAAAACCGGTTGTCTCGGAAGCGTGGAATCTTATATGGGAGCAATGAAATTCTTTTTCTCAGCATTTAATTTTACCATTCTACGAAGCCTATTTATGAGGTACTTATAGTGATTTATATTCAAAACTTCCTATTAAACATTATAAGTTTACATGTAAATGTGTGGACAGAACGAATTTTTTTTCAGTTAAATTTGTTTCTTCCAAGAAATTATATCAACAAGATTTCGTTGTGTTGAAACGTATAATAGTTTAATAATGTTAATTTTTGCAAAAATTAATCGAAAATGGATTTACTTAATGTAAATTTAAAAATTTGAAGAACTCTGATTAATTATAAATTTCCAATAATAAACCGCTAAAATCTTTAATTCATTAAATAAGATTTGTTATGGTACTATGTATTATAAATATAAAGTTTAGAGCAAATATATGAATCAGTAATAAGATAGTGTATTTTAATTAATTTCACATGTATGAAATTAAAAGGCCTTTAATTTTTAAATCTTATGGAACAGAAGTATTTACATTCACAGTTTCTTATTTTTTTAGACTTAAGAATATTTAATAGCAAAGTTAAATAGAATAAACTTCAATAACAATATAGGATGTAAAGTTAAATTTACAAATTCTGTTAATATTATTTTATAATAATGTAATATTAGTTTAATCGTGTTACATACAGCAATTGAAACTGTATATACAATATTCTTAAAATAATTCCTTTAAAAATTTATATTTTGCAAAAGTTGCTTAAAGAAAATTAACAAATTTACATAAAAATAGAATTCTCATTAATGCAAAATAAAATGAAATTTAAAAGCAACATTATAACTATCCAATATTACTTTTATCATGTATTATAATAAATACTAAATATTATTTCTAATATTATTAATATTGCTAGAAACTATTATATTTTTATCCAATATTACTTTTATCATGTATTATAATAAATACTAAATATTATCTTTAATATTATCAACATTACTAGAAGCTATTATATTTTTATATTTTATAAGAATTATTAAAAAGTTAATAACGGTACAAATATATATCAGTACATTTTCCAAAGTGTCTTCAAACAAATTCAAGCAAAGTGTCGATGTTAAAAAGAATGCAGGAGTCAGGAAACCAGAGAAGCCCGGAATTTCATAAAATGTTTTTGGTCAGATTTAATTAACCCGTGATATGCGGATGCTGAGCCACGGCTCGTGGAGAGGGGACGACAGGAAAAGGGGGCTTAATTTTGTCAGTTATGAGCACTAATGAAACTGTAGTTTGTGTTTCGACGTCACGCCATTGTTCCTGAGTTGCCGGCACGGCCTGAGGCCACTAAAAAGGGCCAAGGTAGGCTCATTGTCCTGCGAGTACGTGCTCTAGTGTTCCCTTAGGCTTCCCGCGTTGCTCGAAAACAATACAATTCCATGAGATCGAGGTAAAAATTGTGATAAACGAACAACCTAACTTAACTCATTTGCCGTGGAAAGATTTCCACCTGTTAGCGTTGCTAAACGCGAAGACGATGTTTGGTAATATCGTAAGCGAAGTGAAATTGTAAGATACGCAAAGAATTGTAAACCAAACAAAATATGGAAACACACGTAGGTACAGTAGCTGGCAAAAGTTTAAGACGGAAGGACAATGTAGAACATAGTTACAGTGGCTCCAAAAAGTATTCGTACACTGTATTATAAGGAAATTCATCTACTTCTGAAATTCTGAAACTTTATGTGTATACAGAGCATGATGTGTCAATTTTTTTGGCGGCAAAATATCTTTTGAGGGGGCTGATAACAAGTCTCAAAGTTTCAATAATTTTTCACGCTTTGAATACAAGCTTTTCTATGTTTCTTTTTAAAAGACAGGGCGATAGGGTATTAAATATTAAACATTTTCTATTTGAAAGGTTTTGCTTCATCAAGTACCATTACAAAGTTACCTTTAAAAAATGAGAGAAAACTCAGAAACCTCAACGCTGGTTTCACCCCTTTAAAATGGCATTTAAATGAAAAGAAGAGATTAATTCATACGTATACTATTACGATCTACGTACCCACAAAATTTTAACAAATACTTCTATCAGACTCAAAATTTCAGGGTTAAACGATTTTATTTGTGACATAGTGTACGAATATTTTTTGGAGCCACTATATATGGTCTGCAAACATTGTCTGTGCATTTATTTTTATTATTATTATGATACAACACTATTTATTGATTAGCACAGAATTCAAATTTTGTTTATCATGCTATTCCTTATAAATTAGTTAGTTTAATTTCGTTTACTCTTTGGTCTTAAACTTTTGTCCGTTACTGTAGATAATTATCGTTCGAAAGCCTTTGTCATTTACATCATTTTACACAAAACTATACAGTTTATTTTTTTAGTTAATTATACAATTTTATTCCATATGTTAAGGTTACGAATTTTCTTCAAATGTAGAGAATCATAAAAATATTCAAATATAAAACGTTTCAACTAAATGATGTAATTAGCAAACATTAAAGAATTGCTGAAAATAATCTTTTTAATACTAGAACTATCAGAACAGTCAAAATGACGGATTGACGATTATTCATAGCAACCTTATAATTCACTTTACCAAGCTTCCAGAATTTAGTATGATTTTCTGCAAAAGGTATAAATAGAGATTTGTTTTCTGTGTATTCGATATTTTTTTATGTAATTTTCAATTTGATCTGTTCCATGCAAATAAGTACACTATAATTATTGGTAGTTCTAGTGTTAAAATTGGTAATTGCTTAGAAAGCGGTCCAACGTTGAAATATATTATCAAAGTCGTCATTCTGAGTAACTTTTTCCTGTACGTGTTACCGCCGCTCGGCTTTAATTTCCGAGTTACGTATGCATATGTGTTAGATTCTGGTTAGATTTAGACTTAACAATAAATAAGAAACTAACTGCCTGCATTTTACTTGTTACATTAATATTAAACAAATTACACAATTTCGTATAACAAGGATTGAACGATGTACGTTATATGTTATTCAGCTTCCTATCGTGTCTTTCGAAACAGTTAGGTATCAATATTCTATCAATACCCTATATAATCAATATTTCTAGTTTAGCCATGTAAATTGACATTGATTACCAGCAAATTACCGTTCATCAACTTTAAAAATTCTTAAACGAATTCAAAACTGTTTTTACGATCGAGTAAATGAACGTATAATTAAACATTACAAAATGATATCTTAAAAAAGATGATACCTAATTATTGTCCTCTATCATTAAAGAAAATTATTAATTAAAATTGGTAACGAAAAGAAATTAATAAGTTAAAATCGCATGCGTGCGGAGACATAAACTGGTACTTCGGGTTGAAAGCATTCTTCGTAATCTAAACGCGTCTTCTCATCTAATCTTCTTGTCATCTCTAATGCCGGTATTATCTCTTTACTCTCTGCCGGTGTATAAAAAGGGACAGAATGGGGAAAGAGATCTAAAAAGGCACGTTCCTGGAGTTACTACATATGTGACCGTATGTTACATAAGGAAACGCCATCTTGCACATTGGATTTCGATTGGATGCGCCAGCAGTTCGGCTCCAGACAGGATTTTCTGAAAAGAATCTGCAATCGGAGGGACGATATCCTGTATCGGCCGCATTGAACGTTGGCTTTGCAAGAGGATTGCAGCTAAAACAATTTATCATGATAGCTCTGACCTTTCAACAATACACGTCAACCAATCCGCGCACGCTTGATTCTTGCGAACAATTTCGTCGCCCCGTTTCACAAACGAAATAGTAAAATAAATTTTACCGAGATTTCCATTTACACAAAACGAACGAGAGGATTCGGTTAATTCATAGGTTGAACGCAAATATTTATAGCGGCAGTTTATTTATGTCTTTTATAATTCCCTAGGTGCTCGGTAAATCAATTTTTATGAACTTGTATTCGCAAGAACATTTAATTTTAGATAGTATACGTATTGGATAACAAAATGGAAGTTTCTTTAGATTTAATACTTTAGAAATATTTAAAAATTATTTATTAATGTTCCAATTATAACTGATGATGATAATATAGTATAATAAAAATATCTATTAATTGGAAACTTGTTTATAAACTATTAAATTTAGTTATAATATTATGAAACATACAAATCTGTATACTGGAATTAATGTTTAATAATAATTTATACATTTATTTATTGTTATGTTTCAGTGATGAATAATTTATCATATATCTTTTTCAATGTGAATTTTACAAATTTCTGAATCAAGAATGAATTGAAGTTATAAACAAAATTTATACAAAAATATGTCCAGATAACCACTTTGTGTGTGAATTTCTTTTTTAATGCATTATTAAATTTTCTTCAAACGCGACTGCCAATTTCTCAAGGATGTCTTAATATTTTAAAAGAATACAAACTTTTAAAATATATATTATTCTAAAACGGCAGAAAAATATAATTTCGTAAAACTGTATTGGAATTAAGACTAACTAAAACAGCTATAAAATATTATGTGATGTATCCTCAATAAATTAGTATGAATAAAAATAAATATAGCGAAGAAAAGACATGTTTCAGAAAATTTTCTGGATTAAGAATATCTAATTCTAAAATTGTCTAACATTCAATTCTAAAATCAAGTATATTTATAATCTCCCAAACCTTTTATAAAAGTATTATCCTAGCGTGATTTGCTACAATCTTTATTCTAGGATTAGAAAGCTTCATCCCTGCAATCCTATTTTTGTGTAAAAAAAAAATAGAAACTTTAATTGAACTTCAAAACTATAGCTGAACGTCAATCATTTCAAATAATTGGGAGACAAAATCGGATAAGCGGTTTTTCGGATAATTGGTCTGAAAATACTAAGCCTTTTACGTCATAAATCAACTAAAAATTAAACAGTTTTTAAATATGGATGTTTCTGATGTGGAAAAACACGTATCAAATGAAAGTATGAAAAATAACAATTATGTTAAAAATAATTACAACTTCCCTCTAACATAAATATTTTTACATCTATTTCTTTTTCATATTTTGCCCATTGTAATGCAATATCCAATACATTTTCAGCTTTACTTTCAAACACCGAACTCGTTACGGTACGTGTCTCAAAATTTAAAGCATTATTAAATACGTAGCTTAAATACATGCATTCGTGATCCATCTAATATTCGGATAAATAGGTTATTAGAATAATCGAAGTTCGTATAATCCATGTACTTATAATTGACGTTCCTCTGTAGTACGTAATACTTGAATCTATTTAATAAACAGCTACTCCCACTCGTATTCGTACACTATATACAGTGGCGGACAAAAGTTTAAAACTACAGGACCAATGTAAAACATAATTTTATGGTTCGCAAATATTATCTGTACATTCATTTTTATTGTTATTATGGTAGAACACTATTTATTGATTAGCATAGAATACGAATTTTATTTATCGCGCTATTTCTTAATAATTTATTTATTTATTTTCTTTAACCCTTTGGTTTTAAACTTTTGTCCTCTACTGTATATAATTGATATAAATGTAAAGAATTATATTTATTATTAATAAATTTTATTTGATTTCATCAAATATTCAGTAGTGCAGTAAACTACTGCTACCTACGAAACAGTTTTATTTTTCAATGGTTAAATATATAAAAATCGATTGGAATAATACTACTGGCGATGTAACAGAAAAATTGGTTGAGTCCACGCCGAATCGATTGATGGAAGTAATTAGATACAAATGTTATCAAACAAAATGTGAATTCATTGTATTTTGTAATGCAAACTCGTTTAATTTTGTGTATACGAGTATGACTATGAATTTTGAGAGATAGCCTTTATGGTTAGTTACATTCTATTCGTTTTTTAACGTTTTTAATAAAAAAAATAAATAAAATTGTTTTGTAGCTAAAAGTGATCTAGTGTGATATTGGACATCTGATGAAAATAAATAAAAACTATTGATCAGAAATGTGATTTTTTTCATTAATGCTAAATGCCCCTATAATAGTGTAGGAATATGGGTAACATATATATAATACATATATAATAAATAATAATATACATATAATAAATATACAAATAAATATACAAATAAATATACACGATATACATATAATAAATATACAAATAAATATACACAATATGCATATAATAAGTATACAAATAAATATACACAATATACATATAATAAATATACAAATAAATATACACAATATGCATATAATAAATATACAAATAAATATACACAATATACATATAATAAATATACAAATAAATATACAAAATTTACATATAATAAATGTATAAATAAATATATAAAATATATTATATCAGATATGTATATTATATATAAATATATAAATATATATAATAAATTTAATATATTTAAACAGATGAAACATATATTCAAGTGAAGCATACAAAAAAGGCTGCAAGGTTTTCACATCATGAGCTCTATAGACAAGAAAAAAAAAAATAAGTCCTACTTCGTCTGCCGAACTAAATTCTGGCCAAGCAATTTTCCAAAAAGCCTCGCTTCCAAGCGCACGCGAGTTTGGCCAATGCATTCGGAAAGTTGATCAGTCAGAAGCGTGACTGGACTGTGCTGTGGTGTTTGCAGCCACGTATGTTGCAATATCGCGTAAAGCCACCGAATACATCCAAGGAAGATGAAACACGAGAACCGAGGAGACGAGTCAAGGGAAAATCGGTTCTAAAGAGGGTTCATCCAATAATCATCCGGAAGATCGGGCTTAGAACTGCTGGTGGTGTTAATTGCTGATCAAAGAGCCAGCTTTCGCTAGAACTACGCCCTATCCTCTCCACTCCTCTTTGGCCTGTATCTCTCGACCGATATCTCTTCCAATTTTCCTGAGGTTTTACGTTACATCGAGCAAAGCATCGCGATGACGATCAAACAATTTTACGGTGTTTCCCGCCTACCTTTACCAGAACTACCAGCTAGTTTCAGATACCTTTATGTGAAATCTGGACAGAAACCAATTCAAGCAGATATTTTTAAAAAGGACCATTTTCAAGGAACTCTTCGTTAATTATTACTTGCTGTATAGAACTGTATTGAATAAAAAAAAATTAATAATGTGAAATCTATAGGAAAACCGATTCAGACAGATATATTTAAAAAAGGCTATTTTCAAGGAACTCTTCGTTAATTATTACTTGCTGTATACAACTGTATTGCATAAAAAAATGGATAATGTGAAATTTAGACAAAAACCAATTCAAGCAGATATATTTAAAAAAGACAATTTTCAAGGAACTCTTCGTTAATTATTACTTGCTGTATACAACTGTATTGAATAAAAAAAATGGATAATGTGAAATCTATAGGAATACTGAATCTGATTCAGACAGATAGATTAAAAAAGGATCATTGACTTATCTTTATTTATTACTTGCTATATACAACTCTAGCAAATAAAATGATGGATAATATAGAATCTATAGGAAAACCAATTTAAGCAGGTAGATTAGAAAAGTAACCATTCTCAAGTAACTCTTCTTTATTTATTACTTGCTATATACAACTATAGCAAATGAAATATGTACAGCTTTAATCATATGTGTCTACAAGGAGAGCTCTTGAAGCAGGACATGACCATTCTAAAGAAATCTTTATTTCTATCCTAATCTATTTAATGTAATGAACTTGAAAGTAAGTAAAATAGAAAAAAATATAATTCGAGACACTGCTTTAAAAAATATTCATTGAGATACAAAATGAAAAATATTTGTGTTTTCCTAAATAGTAAATTGACAATCTAATGATATACTTTTTAGCTAATCTTTAATATTCTTTTAATTCAATTTAAAAATAAAGATAGATTGGTATAAATCTATCATTAATTCCATTATACGTATACATACGTTCAAAGTTGCATTCTTCTACAATTTAAAACAGTTGAAAAATATAAAGCTGCTGTTCTCTGCTCAAATCTATATTAATTTTCGATTACGTTAAATATATCGTTAAATTAAAGTACCATTTATTTAAAAAGCAAATTATTAAATAGGCGTATTGTTAATGAATCTCAATAATGATTAACTAACATGTATATTCAGATCATCATTATTCAAAATTTACTACTTCATTCCCAAATTATTATTGATATCTTTTACAGAAGTTTTTTTACAGATTTTCGCAATTACAAATATCTCTTTATTTGTAAAATTGCTAGTACTTAGTTCATTAACTTCATCTTCACTTGAAATTACAATTATTTATCACTTAAGTAATTACAATATGTTTATAACTGAGAATTGAAATTTTTAAGTGAATGTACTATACTTAATAAGATCACATCTTCAAATTGTAATTAAACGAATAATAAGTTAATTTAATGTTTATAATTTTATACTTTTTAATTTTTAATTTATAGTAATTAGTTCTTACAGTAAACAGTTATGGTAGGCATTAAATTATTTCAGTAATAATAAAAGTAATATGTACCATTATTTTAATTTACATATATACTGTTTTAAGCTTTTAAATATTTGAGCCGTTTATTTTGAAAGTGGCCTAAGTCCATTTTTCAAAAAAATCGAGTTAGCTACCTTAATAGTTACATTTTCACATGATATTTTCATTATGAAGAAGATTGTTACTAATATATTTAAAATTATTAAGATTTTGTAACACGAAAATTTGTTGGTCAATGAAGTGATCAAAAAGTTTATTTTGAAAGTGGCCTAACTCCATTCTTGGTAAGAAAATGCATATTATTCACATAATAATTGTCATTATTTTAATAGGAACTATAAATTTAACACCCTTAGATACACTTAAGCAGTATGACTCATTAGTATCCTATACGTATATTTTTAAATTCATTGAAACGCAAACCCTTAAATATCTCGATTTGAAGGTAAATAGAGTTAGGCCAGTTTCAAAATAAACGGCTCATTTATTCTTTATTAATTCCATTGTGAAACAACAGAAAACTGCATGATTACTAATATAGTGAAACTGAAAATACTTTAAGAACTATATATATAATGTAATTTCAATTTCCATGCATCAATTTACTGTGAATCGAATTTCGTAGTGATGATAAATAGTGTAGGTTGCAATCAATAACCACTATTCTGCGGGAATGAGAACGGTTGGTCGATTAACCACGAAATTTGATTATCTAAACTATCTCGTGAGGTGTACCAGAATTAGTTCCGTATAACTAAAATTCTACTACTTACGCATGCTTAACGATTAAATTACGACAACGTTAAAATATCACAAGCTTTAAAAGCCTACGCAATATATCGATAAATATTTAAGAAAAATTAGCTTGGATTAAAAACATTTCATCAGCTAAACAATGAAAATTGTAATTTTAAACGCTTTTGAGGTTACCATAATTAACTTACCATCGGAAATAAATGGTACTACAAATCCTTTAACGTATCATACAACACTAATTATGAATGATATATTTTCGTTTCCTTTAAACTCCCATATTTCATATTTTTATAACTGCAGATATACAGAAACTGTATATAAATAAATAAATATTTATTATAAAGAATTCTTTTATATTTTATAAGTGAAAATGAAATTAACAATTACGTTGTTTTTAATTAGAGCAGTTTAAGCTGATACTTTAATGACAATCATTTTTTTATTACTTGAATTCCTTAAAAAATTTCATTTATTTTATATAAGAAATTTAACAATAAACGATAACAAAACAATTTATCAGCATAAAATTTATTTCAGTAGAGAGAAACCAGTCCTAATGCACATTTAAAAGTCTTTGGGATTTTTGAATCTCACAGTGAAAAAGATACAGTATACATAAATATTTAAACAAACGATTAACATTCTTAATATCTATCGAAATACGTTAAACGTACTACAAAAAGATATGATTCTTCTGTTAATCGAAAATTCTTTTACCCAAACACTTTCGTCGCCCTATATATAAAGTACCGGTACTATTAGTGTTAAAAGTTAAACGTTTTGTCAGTTTTGTCTAATTTCTTGTACCTGAAACGGCCATTTTGTATGCGTCTACCCAATATAATGATAAGTGACAGATAAAAGTGATAAGTTAAAAGAACGGAAGAATGTAAGACGAAGGTTAATAGTGACGAAGAGGATGGTGTCGTCGATGGTAGAGGGCTACTGCCCGGACGGGAAATCTAGTGGAATGGGAGATATGGCCGTGACCGCGTGGAATGCCTGGAATGTGGCCCGTCACACCGAGGCGAAGCCACAGTAGCCTACACCGTCCTTTCGGTACACTTCGATCCACCTTTCCTCCGTCTTCACGCCTAAGACATCCGCTTGAAACTCTCTACCAATTTGCTGCAGTTTTTTCACTTTATTACATTAACGAGATCTTAAAGTTTAAGCGAGCTCCATTATGGTACCTTTAGTTATATCGGTTACAGTAAAGGACAAAAGTTTAAAATCAAAACGTTAAAGAAAATTAATTAATTAATTAACCCTTTGCACTCGGCTGTCCCCTCTCATGGGACATCGTAATCCTAGCATATGATAGTTTCGCAAATTTTCAGACTTTAGTTAAATAGTCATATATGTAAATTTTAATATACGACTTAACTAAACTAAATGAAGTTTAGTATACGTGAATCATAGTAAATATTTCGAATTTGAAAATTTTTGAAGTTAGTATCATTAAACGACTAACGGTCACCTCTCGAGTTCAAAGGGTTAATAAGAAATAACAGTATAAATCAAATTTGTATTCCGTGCTAATCAATAAATAGTGTTCTACCATAATAACAACTAAAATGAATATTTGCAAACCATAAAACTATATTCTACATTGTCCTCTTGTCTTAAAGTTTTGTCTGCTACTGTATAAATATTATCTGACAGATATGTTCTTTCATTTGCTCGAGCAAACGATTTAATTCGAAAAAATCCGAAGTAAAAACGGCAAGAAAAATTATGTTGAATTTATGCAACGTAATTCAAAAAAGTTGTTTTACTATACGTAGGATAATTAAAAGGTTTAAAAGCAAAACTAAAATAACCATAACTGTTTACGACTTTTATTTTTATCCTTATGCAATTTGTGAAACAAAATTGTAAATATTACAGATAATTATGAAAACATAGGTACATGTCACAAGTGTAAATATGAAGACAAAGACAAATATTTAAAAGTATAATGGTTAAAAATAAACGGCATCATCATATAAGATGTATTTTTTCATAAATTTCTATACATTATTTTATTGATATAAAATAATATCTTCGTATTTTGAACCTAATTAAAAAGCCAGCTGGACCATAATAGCGTTCAGGTGAAATGTAAACTATGGTTAGACAGGTGCCATTTTTATGGTAACGACACCAGTTGTCTCACAGAACATCTTTAAACAATCCAAAAAATTACGAAAATCGTTTAAGGTATCCTGCACCTGTCTCTGCAAGCTATCATTTAAAAACGTTCAAGAGCACCAAAGAATCTGGGCTACTATTAAATACGTTGCGGTAAACAGCGTGCTTAAGTTTGGAAGACAAACTTATGAGAGCACATGATCGATGTTCTCCATAAGAATAGCACAGCTTTCAATGTTTTTCTACTAAAATTATAAAAGTAACTTTTACAAATGAAACATCCAATATACTGAAATATTAAAAAATTTTATTTTAACCTTCTCCAAACTTGCTTTAAAATGTATTTGATTGCTGTAACCTTTATTAAGAAACCATTCCTTCATCTAGCATTTACTTATTTATCTACGCAGAAAAACAGCCACAAAAAGTAACTGTATGTCATTGTTTAAATTACACTATTTGTACACTAATGAGGATACATTAATGAGGATTCTAAGGGTCTCTTAACAGTCATTTGACAGTAATTTTATATGACCATATACACATTTGGTATTATATAGTAACATTCAAATATTGAATTTCATTAAAAACATTGCATTAAAAGATATTGGTATGGACAGATACTTTGTGTATCCACTGTGTGTATAAAATATAATATGAACACGTATAGTACAGTGAAACTGCATAAGAAAAATAGACTAATTAAGTTATACAAGTACAACTAAGAAATAAAATCTAAAATTTCATATTTCACAGAAATGTAAAAATTGTAAAATAATTTATTTCTTGACCTTCTAATTTCTAAATATACATTGTGATGTATATTAATTTCAAAAATGTTTCAAAAACATAGTTCCAAAACGTTATTATGAAAAAATTTGAATTCCTTTTCAAAATACCCCAAGATTTTCAAGTGTAGGTATACAAAAACCAAAGTATCAGAAAAATATTGATAAATGTTATATGACTTTGGTGTATAAATCTTATATGTATAATGATGTGGGCTCAGAATATGGAACAATTTATATTTAAACCAAAGAACCTCTCGGTTGCTTAACAATCTATAATGTTCTTATAAATGCTAAACTGCTCATTAGGCTACATTAAATTCCTTTCATAAAATAACTTTCAAATTATGTTACCATTACAGCTTAAATAAAATGATCTACCCATAAGCACACATAAGATGACTATATTTTTTATATTAACGTACAACAAATTTTTACATTTTTATAGATTTAACCATTAACATCTGTGAAAATTGTAATTTACTACTAATCAATTTAAATTCTAACGTTCGTAATTTATATTACCGATTAACCTAAATTCTAACGTTCCTAATTTCATACAAGCGCTCACAGAAATTCGTACATTAAATTCTCCCGTATTGTTGTTGAATTCCGAACGATGTACTTTAAAAAGCCCGCATTACTTTTATTCGACGGTGGTTACGTTCGCCTCTGAAGAAAAGAAATACCAAGAACGATCCCGGGATTCACACGATCGGACAAAAGGGATTCAGCAATAACACGGTCCATACCAGTCCACGATTAGTCAAAGAAACCCGGATCTAATTGTAAGAACGTCGAGGCGGGCCAGTGGCCGGTCGAAGTCAACGTCCAGAGTAGGAAAGAGAAGCAAAACAAGCAGGACGATGATTTCATCGCGCTCAAATTCGGAGCACAGGGTCCGTTCGTCTACGGGGCGGGAAATCTCAGGGCCGTATTTTCGTTTGTCGGCCAAAATAGCCGCCTCTTGCGCCGCCCACGAGGAGGATAAATTTTTCTCGACGACACGACCGTGAGCTTGAGGGAGGGATCTGAAAACGCTGAAAGTTAACTACTTTTCGCCCCAATTCCTCCTTCAAGTAAATTCGAGCTCGGATTAGCTGACCTTTCGGAACCGTTTACCACTTCGAGCCAGCTAACTATCACGATCTGGGCTAATCGAAAGAGATTCAACGGGATAAATTGACCTGGATTTATTCCCACGCTGGTGGTTCGCGATATATAGCTTTCCCATGATGATACCCTCTCGTTCTCTCTCTTTCTCTTCTTTATCTCTTTCACACTGTCTGTCTTTCAATGGTTACATCCTGTTCGACGATTGCACCATGCTCGTTTACTGATTAATGCTGAAGGAATTTTCAATACTTCATTGTTCGCAGTTGCGCTTCTGTTGAAACGTGAACGGAACATGAAGACAAATCAAATTTATAAGTCTTCTTTGTTCGATAATTCGCTGTATTTTTGCTTCGTTTCACACCTCACGAGAAATGTGCGCATAACAGTATATTCTTGATCCAGTTTTCTTAGACAATCTTAATGACTTTACAATGATGGAATAATATTTCTGTAGGATGCACTGAATGATCGACGCTTTTCGTCAAAGGTATTGCAAGTTGCATGCTTTTGTATTCAGATTTATTTAAAATTCATTGTCTGAAACCATCTATGTATATGAAATGAACAATTAACTATAAATAACGGAATCTTAATAATGATTCATTAATTGAGAAGTCTATAGAATAACGAATAATTGGCAATAAACAGCTAAATTAAAAACTGATAATAATAGTGTAAATGATCATGGTTTCAAATACACGAAGTAATATAAAGTTTAATAATATGCTAACAATAATATTGAAGTTATTAATTCACAAGTCGCAAAACATATTGAGTGAGCGTAAAATAAGATCTACTATGTGGTATTTTACAAAAATGATTATTGTTCACTAGCGTGTGTAGTTTTTGATTAAAACGTAATTTAATCTGTAAAACGAAATTTATTTTCTGCATAAATCTTACGCTAACGTTATTTTATAATTTTAATTATTAATTCATGAATTTCTCGAGGACAGCAAATGTTAAAATACCCTTAAAATAAAATAAATAAAATTTTAGTCACTAACCCTATATAATTTTATCAGATAACAATAAAAAGGCAATTCCCTTCTATTATCTCCACAACTGACAGAATTAAAATTTATTATATAATCGTTATACCTTTAACTCTCCTGTCTTCTCACTTACTCTTCGTATACGTATTATTTAGATTTTAGTGTCATAAAGTTCAAAGTATAACGTTTAAAGAATATTACAGAATTTATAGTAGTTAATATGGTTCATTATACGCAACAAAATAAATATTCATTTGTTAAATTCTTGTAAATCTTTATTTTGGGTCATATGGTCCTAGAAAGAGTAAGAGGGTTAAAACCACCCTGTATATTTATTTCTTTATCACTGAACAATCAAATAGAATACTAAACAAATTTAATGGAACTTTAATGAAGCATGTATGACACAAGTAACCTCGTATCAACCACTAAACGTAGAAGTACAAATACAAAAGGATTTTAAACTATAAATCAAAAACCATGGTAACGTCCACCGTTTGATACTTCAATTTATCATACGATACGTATATCCGGATTCCTTGTACAGCAAAAGATCCGCCAAAGTAGGCTGACGTTTCGAGGACAAACCGTGCATAGAATTGCGTAGGATTTAGTCGTACATAACAGAGTTTAAAGAAGGGAAAGAGGACGATGGAGAATAGTAGTAGTTCTATGCATAAGTTCTCACAGCTTGGAAATGGATGGTACTAAAAGCACAACATAAATACCTGTCGTTTTATTTAAACTTTCACGGTTATTTATTTATAATGATATTATAAAGCAGAAAAACAAAAAGTTGTTAAAAAGCAGCTCCATTGAAGAAAGAAATCAACTCTTAATGTTCTAGTACATTCATAAAAAAATAAAGGTGAATAAATTTAACTATAATAGAACTTTCTATATACGAATTGATAGGGAGACAAAAGTGTCCGGATAAAAGAATTTTCGAATAATAAAAGAATTACATATTTTTATATTAAATTTTAGTCATTTAAATGGATATTAAGAAAGTTATATAGTTTGAATATTTGTGTATCCTACGTGCCTTTTACTGTCAAATTTCATAATTTTTTGAAATAAAGAACTATTATTAAAACGACTCTCCGTTCGGATAGTAGAATATCTGGGTGCAACATTCAAATAATAGGTGTTCAAATAAAATAAGTTTTGTTGAATGTCATTCATAACAAATTTGTATCGTAATTAGGCAGCAGAAGAAAAGTGAACAAAAAACAATTGTTATCTAGAGAACGTTTTACTAAAGTCAAAAATATTTAGAGTTATATTAGGGATTGATTTATTTCAAAACCGATATTGTATCATAACAAAATTAATCATTTGTCTAAAATATGATAAACTTTAATGACACCAATCATAAATTCTTTAGGGATTAATGTGCGTTCACTGAAAGAAAATGAAACGATGAAAACATTCGCGTAGATCTAACATAATTTATTTCAAGTTTATCTCTTAAAAGAACCAGCTGCCGATATTATCACGAAAAACAGTGAAATGTCCACGTCTGCACGGTGACAATGTAGTTAACCGTTCGTGATGAGAATCGCGACTGGTACGAGAAGCATCTCCTGGGTGAATGCAAAATATGCGAGATGTTCTTTACGAGCCACTAGCTCTTCCGTATGGTAATATTTATTTTTGCTCGCGGGACGGGCATCCACGATTAAACTTTCACTGTGACGAAACTTGTGCCGTTGGCTGGCCGTATGTGGAGCCCATTGTATGTATGTTTGTTCTATGCGTATGTTTGGAAGAATAATGACCAAGATAGATACACGAAATTTTTCACCGACTTACGCTTTTGTATCTTACGCGGCCATTATCTTATTGATATGTGCCATTTTTAAACGTAGAACGCAAATCACACTTATATTTATAAGCATATAAGAGTAACTGCGAAAATATGTCTGAAAGAATAATGATCGAGATAGATGCACAAAATTTTTCACCGACTTACGCTTTTGTATCGTACGCGGCCGTTATCTTATTGATATATGCCATTTTTAAACGTAGAACGCAAATCACACTTATATTTATAAGCATATAAGAGTAACTGCGAAAATATCTCTGAAAGAATAATGATCGAGATAGATGCACGAAATTTTTCACCGACTTACACTTTTGCATTGTACTTGGCCATTATATTATTGAGACGTGCCATTTTTAAACGTAGAACGCAAATCAGACTTATATTTATAAGCATATAAGAGTAACTGCGAAAATATGTCTGAAAGAATACTGATCGAGATAGATGCACGAAATTTTTCACCGACTTACACTTTTGCATTGTACATGGCCATTATCTTATTGATATGTGCCATTTTTAAACGTGGATGATAAATCATACATAAACAGGGTGTTCGGACGAAATTGGGATAAAATTGAAGAGGTAACTCTATGTAACATTTTAAGACGAAAATCAAGAGTAATAATATTGCGTTTGACGCTTTGTTTATGAGTTATAAATAGTTTTAAAAAATGGGCTATTTTATGCCTGAAAACAGGCAAATGGGTCAACACGGTAGGTAACGTCACTGGCTGCACAGTGATGATCAGTCCTAACTACGTACATTTCTGTAGGTGTTACAGAGGTAAGCCATATTCTGCAGGTAGTTTCAACTGAGCATCACTGCGTAGTCATTGACGTTACCTACTGTGTGGCCCTATTTGCCTGCTCTCAGGCGTAAATAGCCCGTTCTTTCAATTGCTTATAACTCATAAACAAAGCGCCAAATGCAATATTATTACTCTTGATTTTTGTCTTAGAATGTTGTATAGAGTTACCTCTAATTTTCTCCTAGCCTTGTCAGAACATCCTGTATTTATAAGCATATAAGAGTAACTGTGAAAAAATATTTTATTTGTTTGCTTATAATGTATTTTCGATTATAGAGTAATTTACAATTACAATTTTATATGCAATAATCCATTTCTTTGTGGTTTAGAGTCATTTTTGTGCTATTGTTTGTATAAATTGTTTAAATATTAAAAGGATAATGAAAAATACGGCAATCATTGCTTATGAATATCTTTATTTTTAAATTATATTTTACTCTTTTATTATATCTATCCTCCGTTTTGAAAACAAACACAGAAGAGCATTTATCTATGATTTATAAGTAAAATCGTCACTTATTGCATTCATAAAATATAAAAATTATAGAACGTCTATTATTATATATCATTGATAATTACACTGTTCGTATAATTGAAATTACTTTATATAATAAATATATATATATGCATATTTTACTGTTTTCTAAATAATATAAAAGACTTGCAGTGAGTTTAAAGCTGTTTCTAATACGAAACTATTACTAAGTTAAACATTATAAAATAAACGTTATAGCAAGTTGCAAATATTATTTAAACAGTTAGAAAAGTACAAAATACACACAATATGTAAAGCAAACAAAGTACATAAATAAATTTCCTGAATCAATCCAAATCAACTATGATAATACGACTTATTGGCTACATTTTTCAATAGAAGAAATCTGAAATAACGGTCACATCTTGTGTGAAATCAATAAACGACCGAATCGCTAGTAAACAGGGACATTCGTTGCACTATATTGGATGACAGATTTGAGTGAAAAGCGATTCGTTCGTCTTATCCTGCACATCTCCGAGGTTCGCCGCGTTTTCTTTTGCGTCTGCCTAAGCGGCGAACGCATGCGGTCAACAATGTAACGTGTGTACAACACGTCGACAGCTATTTCGAGGTGCACACTGCGAGCTGCGGGGGTTGTAAGCGCGCAACTTATGAGATGGCCTGGCTTCACAGCAATTATAGCGCTGCTCGCCTCCGTAATTGAAATATCTCGAAGCTGCCGCGGGCATCCAGCTTGGCCGCAGACCTCGGCGAATCGCAAAATTATTCGGGCGGACGATTTGCAATTGGATCGCGCAAACCAATTCGCAGGAAATAAATCGCGGTCGCCTCATACCCCGTTTTCATTGTTTTTCAATCGTGAATTAAATTGATGGGAACGCCCGAGGCGGCTTTCCGGTACGGTTTAGGTTACCCCTGTCCGCGCACGCTGAGTGATTCCAGAGGGCGAACGAAGTTGTCACTTTTTTCAGCAAAACTACCAGCGAATTTATTACAAAACGTCGCTGTGTTAATTAGAAACGCCTTGCTGTAGCACAATAACGTTTCAATTAAAGCTTTTTCTTTGAACAGTGTCCGCTATGTATCTTTTATTGTTGTTTCTTTTAAAAGTTTCAAAGAGACAGTTGACTCAGTGCGTAAAATATGCATAATTTCATTGACAATAATTGCTCTCAGCTTTCCTGTTCTTTCATTGAAGAAGAAATTCACCGTTTCAGTCCCCAATCATCGAGTACTTGATTTATTCGTGTCGCAACGGGTAACGTTAAACATTTTCGATAACGTTAACGCGCGCAGCTCAGCGACGGAAGGCAAGGAGACGAGAAAAAGAGACGGTGGAGGGAAAATGGAAGGAAGCAACAAAACGAAATGAAAATGTCGGGTAAAAGAGGAATCTCGGTAAGCGCGGCGGTAGATCTTTTTGTCGGATTCTCGGCAACGGCCGTGGTATGTCGTATACATATAACGAAACGCCCTTACCCTGACGAGGCGAAATAGACGGAAGAAGAGTGACCAAAGGGGTGGCGAAGGGGTGGAAGGTGGTGCGGGGGAGGGAAGAGAGAAATGGCGTGCAGCTTCCCAGCAGGCCACAGTGCAAATGCAGGCCTTGAATGTGTAATAAGCACTCATGTCGCAACCCTTGGCTAGACCAGAGGCTCGTGTCTGCGTTTAGAAAGGTTCCGGCACGCACACGCTACCGACGAGAACACGTCACACACGCGCCTGGCAGCGTCGTGTGGGACCGTCGTCGTTGGGCCACACGTGAATGCTCGTCCTGTGGTGTATGCGTTGTTCAGAATGATACGCCGCCGTCGATGCAAGTTTGATTGCGAATGGACGACGACGACGGCGACGCCGTTGCCTGCCAGGCTGCGATGCAAACACGCATCGTCGAGGCAACGCTGCACAGCGCGCCCAGGGGTGAAAACAGGGTGAAACGGCAGGTGGTGATAGGGTGGTGGCGGTGGTGGAAGGCTATCGTTCTCTTTTCCAGAGCTCATAAAAGCCACGGCAGTGCGTATTAATGCGCGACGTCGACGGTGTGCTCCACGGGACCCGCCTAAAAGACGGCGCATTGTGCGAACAGGAATGAGAGTGTACCGCCCTTCTACTCCTCTGCATTCGTCTTACCCGCTACGTGACCGATTCTATGCCAGATATATTGTGCGAGACCCAACCTGCTCTGAATTTCGCGAATCCCCTTCCCCGCCCCCTTTCCCTCCTCACCTCCTCGTCCGCCTCTTTTCTCTACCCCACGTCTGAAGCCTTCTTTTTTTTGAATTTATCGTTTATTCGCCTATGCTGTATCGTCGGTTGCATATTTAGCGTCATAAGCATCGCGTTCCTGCTCCTTTTGATCTCAAACGGGATGATTGTACTTTGAAGAAGTTGGTACCGAGGCAAAAAACCGCAGAGCCTTTGCCTCGTACCAACAGTGAAAACAGTCTTTTGTCTGAGATACGTTTTTCGCGTTGTTCCCTAGCATCTGAACATTTTTTTAATTAGAAACACGAATTCAGTTGCACGGTGTTTTTTATAAGAAACTTTTTGATAATCTGAATGCAGAAAAGTTACGCGAAACTGAAATTGTTTCAATTACATTTAACGTGTACGATACACGAAATAAATCTGCATAAATTATTTATCACTTAGAAGGTAATTATAGAAAGTAAATTGTAGAAAGAAATGAAAAATAATACTGTTGAGTTATTATAATAATTATTATTCTTATTATTCAGTGTTCTTAATGAGAAAAGGTTTAGTATGTACAGACACGTGGAAAATAGTGCAACAGCGAGAGAATGTATGTGATAGCGATAAAAATAATATGTGTGATCTATACTATTAAAATATTTTAAGAAACAATAGATATGTTTCTGCTTTCGTAATAAATGTACGAAAATGTATATTCGAAAAATTCTATTATATATTTCCATACCTAATTTCAAGTATTCGAATAATGCAAATTCAAATAATGCGATCAGTTCCTGGGATCAATTGTTCACACTAATCGGAACTTATCTGTACTTCCAAGGTAATCTGATGTTTCCAATGATAATTAAAACCGTAATCGATTATTTCGTTCTCGCAAGTGTCTCTTAAAGTAACGTAGCGGATAAATAATATACGGGCAACTTTTCTCACAGCCAGTTCCTATCGAAACTGATTTCTCTTGCGAATTCCAAGCACACCAAGCATCGAATAACGTGCACCAAGGAACGGGATCAAATTCGCAGTCGCTGGCTGCTGACAACCGATCGCTAACGCTACGGACGCAGTTATCGAATCCCGTATGTTAAGCGTGACTGATCTACGGGATCTTCCTTAACCCTAGCTCACTAACCTTAATTTATAGTAACATTATCATTAACCATTCGTAAATTTCACGACCAATTAAAACATATATATTTATCAAAATCAACTTTATTTGTGAGAAAAAAACACTTTAATTAACCCCTTGACATACAATGTCGTCTAGGAGATGTGATTCATTTCATGTACCGTTGTAGACTTTGACGTATGGGAAACGTCAAGATGTTTTGAAACGTTTCATATTTTACAGAACTACTAATTTATTATTTTGTAATATTAATTAATTGTTGTCCATTAACATTATACATCAACCTGATTAAATGTCATCGAAGTATGTTATTCCGCACTTTTACCTAACAATAAATGTATATTATGTATAGATTATTTATAATTACGCATAGATATTAACATTAAATTCTCATGCGAAATTCGCAATTATTTTCGAGAGTTTCACTTTGAACATTATATGAGGATTTCAATCATTCGGAGAGCACCATTTCTCATCCTTTCAGAGTAGTCCTAAAAGGATCAGGTGATAAATGCACCCCATAAATATATCTAACTTGCTGATGATTTGCACTTATAGAAGTCAGTGAGTACCTTGGTGCTGCATTTAAGCCATTTGCCAAACTTCATATGCTTATAAGCTTTATTTATAAAACAAGCTGCACATTATTTGTAAATTAATTTCTTAACATTTATTTTTGATGAATACAAAAGGAACACACAGCTATTATTTTATTGTAAAAACTTCTGAAATATAACTGAAATATTGATTTTGCTGATGTATATATATTCTCAAATATCAAATCAATAATTTGTACTAGCAAATTAAATATATACTAAAGTAAAACCTGCTAAAATAACTATTATAAATCTCTTTTTTTTTAATTAATATTATCTATGAAGATTTTATTTGAAATCAATGATTACTTTACATTTAAACATACGATCTTAATTTAAGGAAGCATTTATGAACTTTTGGTTATGTGACATTTTAGTCTTAGTTTTACTGGCAGAACCTACTACGAAAGTACATACAGAAAAATATGGAACAGCTTGTATAAAGGACACTTCGATGCGTTTCACATCACAGCTGAACATCATAGAATCTACAAAAAATGAATAAAATAATTACTTGGAATCAATAAATAACCTAACACACTCTTATAGTATAAGTTGATATAAACATATTCCTTTCTGTTCTCAACAGAATGCTGAACGTAAACCCGCATACTTAACGCTGAGATAATTGCTCTTAAATTACCATAATTTCAACTTCAATAATTATTCACATCTACCCTTTTACCACATCTGTTCTTCTATAGTTAGAATTTAACATTCTCAAGGTTTACACACCTTCACATTTATCGTATACATATAAAACGTTATTTTGACTAAAACCCTTTCATTTCGTATATACTAATTAAACAAAAAATATTAATAACATAGATGTTTAAACACCTTTTAAGAACGTTGTAGCTAAACGCAACATTAAACGAAACGAAGAACGAAATACACTTACAATTAGTTAGCAATAACTACTCGTCGGTTTTCACAAAGTCAAAACGAAGGCTCTGTTTGATAGCCAATATCTGATGGCATAAAATGCGCGGGGATTCCAAAAATCGTAAAAACGCCTGACAAGGCTGATCGACTAAATGGCTACGCGAAACAGCTCCCGGCGCCGATCACCTGCTTCGCGGACGTCGTGAAATAAAATTCGCGTAGCCAGTCGGCGCCGACCGATTCACGGAATGGCGTCACCGAAAACGAGCATATCAAACGTGATGCATCCTGGCTGCAGATTCGAAGAATGTACGCGTCGAACTAACACCGTGTTCACATTCGGTTCCCATTTCGAATATCCGGCTTAGACAAGGGTCGACCGCAACGTCCTCGCCCTCGTCCCTCGTCAGGGCCGCCCTTAGAAACTGAGGGACTTAGGGCAGATATTAATTGCTGGGCCCACTGTCCGTATTGTAATATACAGTAGCGGACAAAAGTTTAAGACCAAAGGGTCGAAGGAAACAAATAAATTAATTAATGAGGAATAGCACGATAAATAAAATTCGTATTCTATGCTAATCAATAGATAGTGTTCTACCATAATGACGATAAAAATAAGTATAAAAACAATATTTGCATACCAGAAAATTGTGTTTTACATTGTTCTGTCGTCTTAAATTTTTATCCCATTTTGTATGATTGAACAACATCGAAGGTAACAATAATAATAATAATAATCACGCTATATTTTCTTTATGATAAATAAAATTCGTATTTCATGCCAAACAATAAATAATGTTCTACCATAATGACGATAAAAATAAATGTATAAACAATATTTGTATACCAGAAAACTATTTTACATTGCTCTGTAGTCTTAAACTTTTGACAATACAGTACACTACCGGCCAAAAGTTTGGAATCACTTGCTGATTTCTATCAAAATCGAATATTCTTATACATTCTGTACTGCTACACAGCTAGTATACTAGATATTAATAAGAATGTACAAATTTTACGATATTTTAATATTTTCTTGTATTGAAAATACTCTTGTATAAGTAATAATCCCAATTTAAAGTAACATTAAATGTGAGCCTCTCTACCTCGTAAAATAATCATCTGTTTTCACGTTATATATGGCTACCTGATTCTTTTGTTTATCCAATGAGAGTTTAGTATTACAATATTAGACGCCGATTGGTTGATGTTGACACTGAAAAAAGTAGCGCAAAAAGATTTAAGATTAAATGGTCTACAAAAATAAATTAATTCGTGTATAAGGAATAACATAATAAACAAATTTTGTGTTTTGTACTAATCAATAAATACTATGCTACTCTATTAACGAGCAAAATGAATGTATAAACAATATTTATAAACTACGGCACTCTGTTTTAGAATATCTTCTCTTCTTAAACTTATGTTCGCTACTGTATAAAAGCCACATTTGCCATACGTTACTATTATTCTTATTCACGAAGTCATCTAACTGAGATATTGTTTATATACTTATTTTTATCGTCATTATAGTAGGACGTTATTTATTGATTAACATAGAACACGATTTTTATTCATCGTGCTATTTCTTATTAATTAATTTATTTGTTTACTACGACCCTCTGGTCTTAAACTTTTGCCTCCTATTATATATGTATTTATTTTTTATACAACGTAAAAGTAACTTAACAATAAGATTGCGGGGCCCCTTTAAATGAACAAGTCCCCCCGATTGCCCAGTACTAAAGGCGGTACTGTCCCTCATTTTCCCTTCCTTTCCCCCCTTTTCCTGACTCCTCTTCTTTCAGTCCTGCCTTATTCCCTCCTCTTCTCTCTGCTATTTACCCTACCAGTTTCTCTTCTTCTCCCCGTCCATCTTACTTGTTCCTTTTTCACGGCTGGTCCGCGCTGTTTCTTCTTCTCTCTTCCCGTTTTTCCACCCGTCTCCCCGTTGCTCTTTCCAGCATTCTATCATCGGGCTTCGCTTCTCTCCGCACGTCCTTCATATATGCCGCAGTATCCGTCCGGCATATGTAGAGTTCCCTCCGCGTAGTTTATTTTCCGTATCGACCCCACTTCCGGTAGTGTTCTCCTACGGTCCTATCCGGTATGGATTACGCTCGACGTCTGCCGCTTCTTATTCCTCCTCTCTTTTTCTTTGTGCCGCAACCGAACCGCGGCAAACGCTACGTGAAACACCGTGCCTGTCCTTTCGTGATCGTCATCGGAAATTGTGACCCAGCGGCATGCATGTTGGGACGTTTTATGGACCCCGTATAGCCGGGAGTTTGTGCGGGAAAGCGATGGTATGCTGGTATTCGATGGCTCCAGAACGAACCGTGTAAATGATTGAAAGGACACGAAACGCTTCGTTTCATCATTTACACTTAAATACCTTCTTCTAGAAGGCTGTAAGAGATACCAAATTTTAATTGAGTGTTTCTTGGACTTTTTTATACAATTTATAAAATTTGTGCAGCCTACATTTAACACTAGATTGCCGGATGTTGGGTATACAGGGTGTTCGGACAGCCCTGGGCTTAAATTGAAAGAGTAACTCCCTGAGACATTCTAAGACGAAAATCAAGAGTAACGATTTTGCGTTTGAGGCTTTGTTTACGAGTTATAACTAGTTAAAGATATCGTTTAATCCGGACCGTTCTTACGTATGAAGGAAATTTTGTGTAAAGTTATAGGTTTGCGAGTAAACAGTTATAAAAATTTAAAAAGCATGGTACAACATAGAAATAACAAACTAATAAATGTTAGTTAAAGATACATTTGGTATTAATTTTTTACTTGCAAACCTGTACACGAATTCATTTCGTATGCAAGGTGATCGAATATTTTTGGGACAAACTGGCATGAAAAAAGGAAAAATCGAGCGATGCAGCACCTGCTCTTCTGGGGCTGAAATCTGTCAAATCGTAACGGATTTCAATCTTGTTTATGTCGCAAGGTTTAAAATACTTCCATCAATTTATATTTTTTGAATTGTGTTGTACACCAAAGGTATTTAAAATGTACAATAAATAAATTCACTTTGTATATAATAGTTATAAAAATATTCAAACAGATATTTGCAAATATTCATTGAACTTACAAGATTAATGTTTGCTGAATACTTATTTTATATAAAAATCATAAAATTCGAGGTCACACTGGTGTTTGAATACCTTTATAGCCAAACTTATCTATGTTTTAGTTAAAGGGTTAAAATTCTGAAACTTCTGCTATCGTGCATTTGCTTACATATGAATTTTTAAGGAAACCTTATGAGCTAGTGAACAAGATATCTTGAATTGAAAATTATCCGAAAGGGTTGAATTACCGTTTAGATACATTGCGAGCACAAATTTCTAGCCTGGATTTAATTATCTTTCAACAAAATTATCATCTTCTAATGAAAGAAGAAACTGTGATCAAAGCTGATATTCTTCCTTGTCAATTTACAATTCGAAGTATTTCGCATGAACATATTTCATTTGTGGCTGTTAACGTCCCATTAACTAAAAAAAATATATATATATTTACATATGTATTATAATAATACCCAAACAAACGTTATATCTTCAAACAATTTTTTGACACCATCACGTAATTTCTTTCATGTCAAATCCCCATTTAAAACTATTACATATTATTTTTGAGTAACCCTTACAAAACTCCGAGTTTATGATAGGGTCCTGATTATTCAGGAGAAGGGAAATGAAGGATCTTAAAACTTGGAAAAAGATAATTATTATTATTAGGAGAAAATTTAAAACAACTAATCAAACACTAATATTTTGATTGAAAACAAATATTTTTGTTAAAGAGTGAGTTATAAGCTTGCTAATATTTACCGTCAGATGGAACCATAGAAATAATTATTGAAATGAAATATAATTAAAAGAAATTTTTTTCTGTTTCATTCCAGGCGGAGGAGTTAAATACCATTGTCGGCAATGCTTTTCGTATGGCATACGTGGCGCAACTTCAGCGCCAACCGATCCTTCAAGATGTGATCTCACCGCAATCATCGCCACCCTACCGAAAGGACAAACAAGAGAATCGATCCTCGTGGGTACGTAAATTTCGTCTTACGTTCACATCAGAGATTTCACCTCGTTATAATTTTCATTTTGTCAACATCGCAAAATCATAGTGCATTTTAAGGTCCTTTAAATCTAGAATAATGGACTACACAATTCTTTACGTGGTAGAAAGATTTCGCTATTATTAATAAGAATTAACAAGTTAATTTTTTTTAACAAGATAACTATACAAAGTACACAATACTACACAATATTTCCACTGAACACGTAATTATGAAATATTCCTGTTACTTTCCCTTTATACACGTACATGCACATATCAATTTATACATTTTAAATAGAAATAAACTTTTTGTGTACCTGAATAATCAACAAAACAAGTGCTTCAATTATTTTAAATATAAATATTATTAACTTTTAGATATGAATATTATTCACAGTAATATTAATTAATTGAAAGATTTATTTCAAAAATTAAACATTTATATATTAAATTATTATAAATAAACGTAATCGATAGGTATACATTATATTTTATAAATTATTGATAAAATAGATTTCAATACAACTTCATGTAATGCATCATTTTTATATTATCTGTAAGAACTAAAATATCCAATTAAAAAAGAAGAAAGAGTAGCAGCAGGTATGTAAAACCTGTGGTTATTAAAAGACCTACTCCTTCTGTCGATTGATTTTCATTCAGTGACAATTTTTTATAGCAAAATTTTCATATAATTGCCTTTTGTAGCACTGTAATGATATAATTTATCAAGAATTAATAAGAAGCTGGTAAAAAAAAAGTTCACGTTTAAAACGTGCTTCGAATCATAAATCACAGGATATTCGAGAATTTCTTTTAAAACTTAGAAAAAATGGTTTCAAATGAAATCAAATAGGTTCGCATTCATAAAGTGGTTTTGGATTATTACAATTTAAACCAACTCGACCATGAAAATTAACAGTACCGACTAATCTAAACGAAATTTAAGGAATTAACATAATTAACAACAGGTGTTGTAAAACAATTCGTTTTATGATACGTTTAAGCGGGAAAAAAAATAGTAGAAACGATATCTAACGCTGTCTCGTGAGAGCATCAGTCTCCAGTAGAGGTGTCCCATTTACAGGCCGCGTTAATTATAAATTCGACCCAAGTCTCTCGGCTTCGTCGTGTTTCCACGTAAATGGTGGTCAGTCCGCCGCGGTCTGCTCGCTGGTTCTCCCTACGCAATCGTCCTGGGAATCGTAAGATTCTATCGATAAGATAAACTATTCAACGGTTCCCGAGTTTCGTCACCTGCCTTCGAGTTCGAGCCCCAGGAACGGTCCCCGTGTCAAAATTGGCAAGTTAAGCTTACTTCGAGAGGCCGACGTTTACTGTCTAAATGGTTAAACATTCAACACTGCTCCGCCTCCTCCGTTTTATCTCTGATGTTTTCTTGGACGTGCCTGTATCGCTGGTTTCCCAGTCAGACTTATTCTCGACGCATTTTATGTAACATTTGTCAGGTGCAAATGGCAAACGTTGAAAGTGGAATGAAGTAGTTTGTAAAAGTGTTTGACATTTAGCTTTGAGCTAGTTTGTTTCGATTGAAATATTTTTACTTGAATCTTATCACTTTGGGTGATACTTGGTCGCATAGTGCTATTACAACGTTGGTATACAGTAGCGGAAAAAAGTTTAAGACTACAGAACAATGTAAAACATATTTTTTGATATGCAAATATTGTTCATATACTTATTTTTATCATTATTATAGTAGAATACTACTTATTGATTGGCATAGAATACAAATTTTATTTATTATGAAGAAAAAAGACGTGATTATTATTATTATTCTCGTTACCTTCGATGTTGTTCAATCATACAATATGGGACAAAAGTTTAAGACGACAGGGCAATGTAAAACATGGTTTTCTGGTATGCAAATATTGTTTACATACTCATTTCTATCATCATTATGGTAGAACACTATTTATTGATTGGCATAGAATACGAATTTTATTTATCATGAAGAAAATATAGCGTGATTATTTTTATTATTATTGTTACCTTCGATGTTGTTCAATGATACAGTATCGGACAGAAGTTTGACGGCAGGACAATGTAAAACACAGTTTTGTGGTATGCAAATATTGTTCAAATACTTTTTTTAATCGTCATTATAGTAGAACACTATTTATTGATTAACACAGAATACGAATTTTATTTATCGTGCTATTTCTTATTAATTAATTTATCTGTTTTCTTTGATCCTTTGGTCTTAAACTTTTGTCTGTTACTGTAAATTAGCAAGTGAGTTTCGAAGAATAAAGTCGATGTCTACAATTTTCCCGGACCCCAGGGTACCGTCAATATTTAATTGAAATAATATTTTATAATATTATATTATTATATTATAATATTATATATTAATTATATATTATAATTATAATTATCATATGAAAAATCGATAATTCTTTCGTTTAGACCTGTTAAACTGACTTATCAGTAAGGCTGTTTAGCAGGTCCTTTCCCTAGACGCTGTTTATCTAAATCTGTTTGATTGCTATAGGAATTTTTAAGCGCATTTAGCAGTATACTACTTAGCTCCTAATTATTGCTAAATATGCAGTGCTACGGTGAGAAGTTATTGGGAGTAATTATAGCTTACGTTGAAGTTTTTTAATTTTTTCTTTTTTAACAGAACGCTAAAATCCAACCAATAAAAACATGAAGACTAAGCGAGGAGTGCAAAAGGGTTAACACTAGATTGCCTGAGTGAGTCATTTTGACTCACTTATGATTTTCATGTGAAAAGAATAGAAGTAAGGACGTTTGTGCTAAACGTAATAAATAGATATGCGGAAAATATATTTTAAAATCAAAATATATGTATAAAAATTGTTTTGAATAAACTTTCTTTAAAATAAAGTTTTATTTTCTTTTTTTTAACTTCAATTTTCATATTTGAGTCAAATTGACACGTTTCAGGCAAAATAAGTACAGTGACTCTAAAAAGTATTCGTACACTGTATTGCAAATAAATTTATTTAACTCTAATATTCTGATTTCAATTAATGTTTTTAATAAAATTTTATGGGTATTCAGGTTGTAATAGTATATGTATGGATCAATTTCTTGTTTTATAACTAAATATCATTTTAAGGAAACGAAATCAACGTTAAAGTTTCAGTATTTTTTTCTCGTTTTTTAAACATAACTTTGTATTGATGCGTGATAAAGCAAAACCTTTCAGATAAAAAAAAATCTTAGTTTTTAATGCTCTATCGCTCTGCCATAAAAAAAGATCCCAGATGAACCTGTGTTCAGAGCATGAAAAATCGCAGAAGCTTCAGGGGTCGTTTTCACCCCCTCTATAAGATTTACTGTCGATGAAAAAATTGCTCCATGCAGGACCCATTATGCTCTATATACACACTAAGTGTCATTGAAATCAGAATTTTAGGATTAGGTGAATCTCCATGTAATATAGTGTACGAATACTTTTTAGAGCCACTGTATATACTCAACATTCGGCAATCTAGTGTTAAATCGGTTCCCAATGCAAAACACGTTCGTTCGAAACTTGACGACCGGAATAAGAGAGCCTAACCTAAACTAGATTTAACTTGACACATTATACATTATTCGTTGTTGGTCGCTATGCCGTTATTTATTAGAAACAAGAGATAAGAGATAATCGTGAGCTGACGCATACAGAGTCACAGAAGCGTACATATAGATAGAATTAACAAAGAAAATGTAGTCTCCAGTTTTGACGACCTTTTTCTGGACATAACATAAATTACTAAGAAACAGAGCAAGAAAAGTTATCCTAGGTAACCGTCAAAATCAACCAAAAAAAGTTTATATATGTAAATTAAAAAAAAAATATATATATATATATGTAAATTTGTATGGCTACGTATGTTTATATTAAATTTGTTAGTCTAATAAGTAAAAACTCATTGTAAAAGCGATATCTCTTTGACTGTTGGAGATCAAATGATTCTTTTGTATATGTAAGTGTATCTTAAAGGCTGTAATAAACATTCATATTCAAAAAAAGTGTCTTGTTTGCAGAACAAATCGCTGACCAGCGACAGCCCGATCGCCGGCGCTGGAGGTGTTTGCAGGAATTCGTCTTCGAATTCGTGGCTAAAAAGTCGGACGTCGCCCACGTCTAGAACTGGAAGCGGCTCGTCTGCGGCGGACATGAACGTGCAGCTCGGCAGCGCTGGCTCGCCCACGCTGCGGCTCGCTAGCGTGAAGGTGAGCATAACATATTTTCATCCTCGCAGGCCATCGCTCAATGGTTCTTTCGAGGAATAAGCGATGGTATTTCACGCCGCCATTCGCCACGGGTTTTGATAGCCATGGCTTAAATAGAAACATCGTTCCGCTGTTTCAAAGATGTCGCCATCGATCAAAATCTCGCAAGCACCACGATAACTCCATAAATTTGTCCATATATTCTCGATACGTTCATTTTTTGTTTTTATTTTTATTTTTGGACGACACAGTCGGATTTTTTACGTTCTAAAATACAAAACTTGTGCATGGCAGGTACGAAATTGAAATTACATTCCTTTAAAAGTAGAATTTTTGTGGAATTAACCTTTTTGCTATGATGACTTTACCACGTGGCATTACCGTTTTTTCTTTTTTTTTTTTTGACGGCACAGTCAGGTTTTTTACGTTCTAAAATACAAAATTTGGGCATGGTAGGTACGAAGTTGAAATTACATTCTTTTAAAAACAGAATTTTTGTGGAATTAACCTTTTTGCTATGATGACTTTACCACGTAGCATTACCGTTTTTTCTTCTTTTTTTTTTTGGACGGCACAGTCGGGTTTTTTACGTTCTAAAATACAAAATTTGTGCATGGCAGGTACGAAGTTGAAATTACATTCTTTTAAAAATAGAATTCTTTTGGAATTAACCTTTTTGCTATGATGGCTCTACCAACGTGGCATTACCACGATATAGTACAATTTTGACATGCATACAATGGTTGATCAACTTGTTATGAATACTTCAAAGAAAACAAACTTTGAAGACGAATGTTGTAGACAAAAATGGCACTAAAACTTCAACTGCTTCGACGAAATAAAGAATCACGTAGAAAAGCTTTTCACTGAAAAACCTGAGAGATTCTGGAAGAACAGAATGTTCAAGTTGCTTGAATAATAGAGAAAGGTTGTAGAAAGGAATAGAACCTATATAATTTAATAAATGTATGCTAAAATTTAAATCCCCTGCGTTTCAATCTTCTTTTTCGGACAATCCAACACTTTCTCAAAGACAATAGATATTCGTCCGTATCGCAAACTTCAACACGTTATGTCCCAAACACTAATTGTTCGTTATTTTTTTGCACCCAACCAGACACCGAATTCGATCCCGGGTCTACGGCCGACGCACAACTTCACAAATGTCCTCGGCCCTATAACGAACGAGGACGGGCCGAAGAGTATCTCTCAGCAGAGCACGCCGAGCAGCGATGAGAGCAACTCGCCAACGGAACTGAACTCATATAAGAGACTAACGGACAAGCCGCCTCTGATAAAGCGGCTGGCGATGGGTTTGACAGGTGGACGTGACGTTCTTGGACTAAACGGGGAGGACGACAGCTGCCCCCTCGTTAGTGGTAGCAGCACACCGACCAGCCCGTCGAACAGGCCGCATTCTGGGGGTTACATAAACGAGGCAATTATCGACTCAGAAGGCACCAGGCCCGCCTACAACAAGATAGCCCCGTCCGAAAGCTTGGACAACACTATCAACGCGTCTATCACTGCGAAAAACTTCAACATCGAGAACAACAGGTAATCGCATGAGAAAATGCATCGATCCTCTTGCTATCTGCGTTAACCCTTTCGCTTCGACAGTCCAGTACGCCGAAGTGCCGTCACTGAACCGGAAGCACGCGTCAGAAATGTGCACAGTGCGCGTAGTTTTTGTATATACGGCTTAACCCTTTGACTGCTAAAGACGTATATACAGTGGCTCCAAAAAGTATTCGTACACTGTGTTATAAGGAAATTCATTTACTTCTGAAATTCTGATTTCAATGAAACTTCATGTATGTACAGAGCATGGTGTGTCATGCGTGAAGCAATTTTTTTGGCGGCAAAATATCTTTTAACGGGGCTGATAACGAATCTCAAAGTTTCAACGATTTTTCACGCTTTGAATATAAACTTTCCTGTGTTCTTTTTTATGACGGGACAATAGAGTATTAAAAATTAAACATTTTCTATTTGAAAGATTTTGCTTCATCAGGTACCATTACAAAGTTATTTTTAAAAAATGAGAGAAAACTTCAACGCTGGTTTCACTCCTTTAAAATGGCATTTAAATGAAAAGAAGAGATTAATTCATACGTGTAATATTACGATCTACATGTTCACAAAGGTTTATCAAATACTTCTATCAGACTCAGAATTTCATGGTTAAACGAATTTATTTGTGACATAGTGTACGAATACTTTTTGGAGCCACTGTATATGCCTTCACAAGTCCATCAGTATATACGAAAGACGTAAATATATGCCCTGTGTATTTTTTTACTATAACACCTTTATTACTGTTTTACCGATTAATTCAACATAGAATTTATTGTTCTATGTAACATAACAACTAAATATGTCATTATTATTTTTTAAACCCTAAGAATGGTATCAAATTTCCGGATACTGTTTTGGTCACTAGTCAGTGAACAACCAGTCGCAGTGACTGACATGCAAAAAATTCATATTGATGGATTCATCCAAGAGCGCGTCACAGTCAAAGGGTTAAATAACACTGTTAATATGAAAAGACTTACAAAATTATTAAAATACAAAATACATTTGGATGCCGCATATATGCGGCGCTCGAAGCGAAAGGATTAATTCTCAACTGGTGAAATGGAAGCTGAAAATATTCAGAAAATTTTGGCACACATGTGCACATTGCGTGTTTTTGCTACGAGCATAATTTTATTCCCATTGCAAGAATTAACGTGCTTGTTAGAAAAATTTTAATTTCCTTTTCTAACAAAAAGTGATGAAAGTTTAGTGTTCGCAAACAAAAAAAAATGAAACATGTTAAGTGATAAGAATTTCACTTCTGCAATCATGACCTCAACATTAAGAATTGTATATTGTAGAAGTTAATGGCTATCAATATTCTGTTTCTTTCAAATTCGGATAATAATGTTAACCGTGTTGATGAATCAATATTAGACTTTTCCGTTTTTAGTTTGACGATGTAACATAAGTCACATTTAAACCTAATCTGTTTGAAATGTCAAAAATCCAATAATGTCCCTCGTTAAAGATTTCCAAGGAAGGACGTCGATTTTCTATATCCATCAGTCTGTCGGTGATGAAATCTCTCTTTGAGAATGTCCAATAGATGGATTTTCCCAGAAAATTCGTTACGTCGGTAACGAAGACTCGTAAATACCGCTTTACGATTCATTGTTCCACGAATTGTTCATTGCTAATGGCCTGAAAGAATACCAAGCAAAATTGAAAATTTAGGAAACAATGATAACCAACACAATTGCTTTCTGATTTTCTGTTCACTTTTCAAAAAGATTTTCACTTAGTCCAGTTTGTACCATCGATATATATTAAAAACACAATTTTTACATCACAGTAAAAGTAGTTAGAAAATAGTATATGGTACACCAAATGTATAAAGACAGTTTTAAAAGTAAAATAATCAATATAATAAATATTTTAACTCATACTTATCTACATATTACGTAGTTTTTCCCCTAAATAAAGTGTAATTTCCTTGTTTGTTCAAGTTTTATACTACTAAAACAAAAGAAAAAGAAATGAGGAAGATGGCTGCATTTTTAAGAACATATGTATAGAGAGAAATAAAGGGTGTTAATGGCTTTAATATTATTCCTACCGACACTTCACGTATACTTATTCCTACCACGACTGGTCATTTAACTGTACTGTGTAATGACAGACTACATATTTTATTCAGAAAATGAACGATAAAAGAAGAAGTGAATATTGAAAGATATATTATACGTACAGTGTGTAACGAAAATATTCGGACACTAGAGTATACATAGATTTATTTCTTTATATCTTAATTGTTTATGCATAAAATCAATTTATCCTTGTTTGTATACGTGTATATTTAAGGAAAAGTCGTAAAATTTAAAGGCGATTCGATTACGTTGTATATAGGAAATTCTAATCGAAATTTTAAAAAACGGTCATTTGACCGGTCGTGGTAGGAATAGTGTTAATATTGACACAATGATCAAGTGCGTCTTTTATTACGCACAATTGCGTTATAACACGTTGCACTCAACAGTAACAATAGACAATATTGATTTTGCATTTATACTTGTAACAACGTTAACACTAGATTGCGATTTTTATATAGAGATTTTTATTATTATAAAACTCTAAATTTGTACCGGTTTGAAATTTATAACTTCAATTAAATATACTTTCCTTACAACTTATTTTATTAAAGTATTACCGAACAAAAACTATAAAATGAACAATACATGAAACGATAAAAACATCGATAACAAATTTATGTCCATTTAAATTGTGGATTTCTGCAACTAGAATTAACACTAGATTGCCGGAGTGAATCAATTTGCCTCACTTGGGATTTTGTCAAGTTCCAGTATCATGTGAAAGGAACAGAAGGGCGTTTGTGCTAAATGTAATAAAAAAATTTGCGAAAAATGTATTTTAAAAACAGCATTTATATGTAAAAATTGTTTCGAACAAACTTTCTTAAAAATAAAGTTTTATTTTTTTTTAAAACTTCAATTTTCATATTTGAGACAAATTAACTGATTTCAGGCAAAATAGGTACATACCCAATATCCAGCAATCTAGTGTTAAGTTACCTTCACGTTTAACCCTTTCGCTTCGAGCGCCGCTTATAGGCGGCGTCCATGAGATGACCTGTGAGTACGAGCGCCGCTTATAGGCGGCATCTAAATATATTTTGTATTTTAATAATTTTATATTTTAATAATTTTGTATTTCAATAATTTTGTAAGCCTTTTCATATTAAAATTGTAAATATACTTGTTACATTAGAGCAGCGATTGTTTGATTCAGCACAATTGTTATTTAAGGCTTAGAAAAACGCGTACTGTGCATATTTCTGACGCGTACTTCCGTGCAGTGACGGTACTTCGGCGGACTGAACAGCCGAAGCGAAAGGGTTAAAGTTGTATATTGCGATAAACGTTAAAAGATCAACGAGCTATACAAAACGGTAACAACAGATTTGTAAGTCACTGTAGGTTAACTCGAGTATTGATAACCATTATTAAATTTATAGGATAGGACACAATTCTCCAAGCTCTGGCACAGAAACCGAATTCAAGTCGAAGAGAAGATCTCAGATTAGTACGTCGAGCAGTTCGGTGCCGGCTGATGGAAGCACACATGGCTCGACACCGACTCCACCACCTCTTCCTGAGAGAACAGATAGTCTGAATAATCGCAGCGAAGAGGCTGAACTGCGCAAAGCTCCCTGGTTTCAAGCAGGAATACCAAGGTTTCTAATCGTACCTTTTCATAAATTTTATTCCTTTAACACGTTGAATGCCACGCCAATTTTATAGGGTTTGCCCGTAGCGCCACGATGAATTTTCTATTATACGATACATATATTATTGAAATATTACCTACAATAAATAAGTTACAGCGTGTAACAATTTTTAGATGTTTTATAGTGCATTAAACTCTTCACACCATTGGATTAACGATGGTAATAATGAAAAATTGATAAGTATTGACATTTTTCTAAATTATGTATTTCTATCAATTTGAGCGCGCCGGTCACCGGTGACCCCCATGGCATTCAATGTGTTAACACTAGATTTACGGACATTTCTTGTATGTCTATTTTTAATATTCATATATTAAGGAATAGGTATACATCAACAAAAATTAAAAATTTTAGAACTGAGAGGGAAATAGATTTGGGTATATTTGTATCGCTCTATCGATAAAACTCAGCAAAAGTTACTAGGAATAATAGTAACTACTTTTGCAAATTTTACTCATGAAGTCCGAAACCCGTCAAATTAACGGGTTCCGTAAACCTAGTGTTTCGTTCCGAGGTTCCGTAAATCATCTATATTTTAATATTTCTATTTGTATAATTGAAATCACGTTAACACTTAGCCAACTGAATGGGGAAATCTCCCATTTTTTTCCTTAACAAAGCACTGCCATTCTATCACTTTTGTTATTAGTTGATCTTGAAATAGTGTTGAATTTATTAAAAATTGTATAAAATTGGAAAAGCAGAAAATGCATTTGATGAACAGTGAACAACACTAGTTCAAGAGTAACTAATAACAGAAGTAAATAGAATCAATGGCAGCAGTTTGTCGAAGAAAAAATGGGAGATCTTCCCATTCGGTTGGCTAAGTGTTAACAAGTACGCTCATTAAGCATGGAAATCGCGAACATAGGAATCTGCAAGAATTCATTCACATTTTTATATCCCATTTTTATACTTTAATATAACAATTTTATATTTTATGGTGGAGGGTGCCCCTGAATCTGCCAATGAGCAAAGGCTAAATGCGACTCACAGGCTGCCAATTCCTCACCTCTGATCCATTTTTCTTATATAAAACAGTAGATTTTGAATTTTTCACCTTTTATTTCTTGATTCTATTGTAGGCATACTTTAAATACTTCTTGCAATGGCTGTATATTTAAATTCTATTGTTATTCATCGGTAAAGTAACATTTCTATAACTATGGATACAAAATACGACATAGAATTACAATCATATGGCGTTTCGTTAAATATACTATTTACTATTTTACTATATTACTATATTTCGTTAAAAATACTAAGATGACTTTATTGTTTTCCCTATGGGATTACAAGAGAGTTCCGTTCCTTTACATCCTCCTTATTTTCTCACCTCGCTTATTCCTTATATAAAAATTAAATTAACAAAAATAAAATAGACCTAAATTAAAATAAACAATAAGTATAAAAACAAAATTCCAGAATAATAATAACCGTACATACTATTATATTTATGTACACTATTTACACGTTTGGTGTCTCGTTATAATTATTACCGTTACCGATTATTTATATGGGTCTACATTTTCTCAGTTGGCGGACATTTGTGATTCCAGGGAAATAACACTGGAAGTGTTAAGTCAAGAGCCGGAAGGAGCCTTTATGGTGCGAGAGAGCACCAGTAAACCCGGATGTTATGCCCTTTCCCTCCGAGTGCCGCGTGAATTCCAACCAAGTGGAATAGCCCATTATCTCATAATGCGTACGAACAAAGGCTACAAAATCAAGGTAAATCTCTCCTCAAGGCTTCGCAGCCCAGTCTTTCTTGTGAAAGTCTTTACCCCGTCTACGAAACGTCTGCGCTTAAGTAGAGTAATTAACACTTTCGCTACTGCACAGCTGAAATTCATTTTCCACAATTGCAATTCATTTTGTTACGTACACGGGACTTAGGATTTAAACGTTGCATTTAACCCTTGCAGGACCATAAGGTTGCCAAAAGTAAATATTAGTGTGTAACTGTTTATTTTAGTTTTTTTAGGCGTTAAACAGCAACAAAATCATAAGAAAAATACGTAACAGTGTGTAGTTTTTTTGGAATCTTATGGGAAATATTTTTCTCAACGAACTATAAAGGCAACATAAATTATAATTAGGTTTATTATGCAACGTCTTTCATTCACTGGTTTATTATAACATAATGTTAACTAAAATAATCAAAATTATGAAATAAAATTACTATAGAAAATGAGATGCTAATTATGATATTCTGCGGAACAATTTCTTTTAGGTGTGAAACAAAAATGGTCATTGTATATAGTACATATATTATGAGTCCTATTTTTTTCTTCTAAACATTCCCGTTTACGTAATGTTATGTATAATGTTATGTATAATGTTACGTAATTCTATTTCGACATTCTGTATAAAAAATGCTGATGATGTTATAATTAAATACGAAAATCATCAATTTCAAAAAGGGGGAAAATGTTTCCCTTAGTCGTGATAGAGTTAAGCATAGGTAACAGAAATCAGTTTAGTATGATGAAAATAGAGCTTCGTGCTTGAGCTGTTGTGCTAAAAGTTTAAGACTACAGGGCAATGTAAAGCATAATTTTCTGGTATGCAAATATTGTTCATATACCTATTTTTATCATTATTATGGTAGAATACTACTTATTAATTGGCATAGAATACGAATCTTATTTATCATGAAGAAAATATAACGTGATTATTATTATTATTATTATTATTAATATTGTTACCTTCGATGTTGTTTAATCATACAGCAATGAACAAAAGTTTAAGGCTACAGGGCAATGTAAAACATAATTTTCTGGTATACAAATATTGTTCATATACCTATTTTTATCATTATTATGGTAGAATACTACTTATTAATTGGCATAGAATACGAATTTTATTTATCATAAAGCAAATATAGCGTGATTATTATTATTATTATCGTTACCTTCAATGTTGTTCAATCATACAGCATTGGACAAAAGTTTAAAACTACATGACAATATAAAACATAATTTTCTGGTATGCAAAATATTGTTTTTATACTTATTTTTATCAGTATTATGATAGAATACTATCTATTGATTAGCTTAGAATACAAATTTTATTTATCGTGCTATTTCTAATTAATTAATTTATTTGTTTCCTTCGACCCTTTGGTCTTAAACCTTTGTCCACTACTGTAAATTATAAAATACAGAACGTTCGTTTTTAAATATACCGCAGAACGGACTTGATTAAAGAAAGGTTTGCAACCGAACCGCTTCGTATGCGGATGTTAATCACCACAAAGTAATATCGCGTTCGAACCGAAGCTTTCAACTCTGGAACATCATAATAGAGACATTGTGCAAGTACAAAAGTAGTCCTCCGGTTGCGTATTTTGCCGTTTGGGTATTCGTATTCGAATGTCGGGACCTCCCTTGTAGGATAAATTAAATGGGTCCGTGGACTTTGATAATCTCCGAAACGAGTATAAATGAGTTTTGTTGGATGCACCGCAGGGAAATCAAAACTCTCCCCGCTCTTACATCTGGAATTGCATTGCTATAAGCGCCACGCTGTAAGATTCGAGCATGTACAGCAGATGATAATTTTCACTTAAAATATTTGATTCATTTATTCCCCGGGATTATAAACCAACGTTAAATTAATCTAACCGTTTGCACTCGAAAGATGACATATATGACATAATCGCCCAATAATACTAATTTCAAAGATTTTCAAGTGCCAAATTATTTATTAAGATTCGTTCATATTAAATTTCATTTGGTTTAATTAAGCTAAGTATACTAAAATTTACTCATGTGACTATTTAATCCCTTGGATTTGAACATTTGTGATATTATCATTTGGCAACTAAGAATCGCCTTTCGAGTGCAAAGGGTTAACATTTCATTTGCATTTTTTTTTTTAATTAGTTTACTAAACTTTTTTTAATATTGGAATTATGTATAATTGTTAACAACCCCTAACATTTCTTTTCATTACCATGTTGTTGAACAACAAAGTTCAGTAGTGTAAATTAACTAAGAAAAAGTTGCGAATGTAATATTATTAATTTTTTTAACATACAGCTGATTTTTAATAAATTGAATAAATGACACGTACACGTCGATATCGTGATGACAAATAAACGAAAACATGTAGTTTTAACTACCGAAGAAAAAGACAAAATATTTCTAGATCTTGAAAGTTGTAAAAGTGCAACGAAATTAGTAGAATTATATTATACACATATAAATAATAAATATATATATTATATGTAATACATATACTTATACAGATAATAGAATTAGTAATTCTACGTAGCTGCTTACGATAAAAAATTTATGTGACTTGGCGTCTAAACGATATAGTACCCTTAAATGTTGAAAGAAACTATCAACATTATTAATAATTAATAAAATATTAATGATTACTAATCATTACAATACAAATTATTAATAATTACTAAAATATTAACTACTAAAATATTTCTACTTGAATAATTGAAATAAAGTCTAATGCAAAAGAAAGTGATTGACCTGTTATCCGAAAATTCTGTACTTTATATACAGTAGCGAACAAAAGTTGAAAACTAAAGGGTCAAAATAAACAAATAAATTAATTAATAAGAAATAGCACCATGCTAATCAATAAATAGTATTCTATGCTATCCAATAAATAGTGTACTACCATTATGACGAAAAAAATAAGCATATAAACAATATTTACATACCCCAAAACTGTTTTACATTGTCTTGTCGTCTTAAACTTTTGTCCGATACTGTATGATTGAACGAAATCGAAGGTAATAACAATAACAATAATAATAAGAATAATAATAAGAATAAAAAGCAGTTATACTGATGACGTGCAATATAGTTAGGCGTTTTATACAGTAACATGATATTTAATAAAAATAAATAAACTTAAATATATCATCATCCTTAACATTGCCCGGGATAAGTAATTTCCAACTTCAATTGAAGTTGAGAAATATATAAACACTATAATAATAATAATAATAATAATCACGCTATATTTTCTTTTTTTTCCAGGGTTTCACAAAGGAATTCACAACCCTGACTGCTTTAATCACCCACCATTCCGTGATGCCAGAATTACTGCCCTGCCCGTTGTCCCTAAGTCGATACAATCCCAGCTTTGTGAAAAGTGATTCCAACAAAGATTTCGCGGACATCGACTCGGACCCCGATTACAACACCTTGGCCGACTTCCGCAAGATGATGGCCGACCTGAACGTTTAGGACAAAGCACGCGGTTAGAACGATTTTGGAAAAATCGATACTTTCACCGATGCCCTTTACAATCGAACAGCTAAAGCGAATTCATCCCGAGACACTGCAAGAAACACGCTTTGGAGCAGAAGTCGTGCATGAGATTACCATAACGCGATTACAACTAAGGAAGAGGGAGAGAGAGATGGAGAAAAGAGTTCGTGCAAATCGTTGGTGTGTTTCCACTTTGGAATTTCGAATTTATCGATGAATCGAGAAACTTCTTACCGACACTGATCGACACTCCATGCATTGGAACAGTCCGTCGTCGCATACACGAGAGTGAAAAAGTATCGTACGTTCGAATAATCGTGTACATTCTCGTGGTGATATGTATCCATAAGTCATTGATTTAACGTTTAAGGCGCATAGCGTAAGTAATTTAATGATCGCCACTATTCGTAGAGATAACAGCGAATCAAAAGTCGGAGGACGCACAGCAGGGAAACTGATTCCTTATTTTGTAGGCCCACTCGCAGAGTTCGCATTGAACGTATTGAGAAACCGTTGACACGGATTCCACTAAAGTAATATATTTTGCCATGCCGGGTCTGCGATCATATTGTACAGTGACGCACGAAGTTGATATTTCATTGTTTCCAATCAAATCCATACGTAAATTAACTATGTTTCATTTATTTTCTATCACGTGCTCGTTCTAATATTCCTCGAACCGTTTCCATTAATTGGTATCGTTTACAGTTTGACGATCGTATTTCGATTAAACGAACGGGGTAACGAAAGAAAGTGTTTTATCAATTCCGTGAACCACTGTACGAATAATTTCCAATATTCCTGATAAACTAATTCACTGCAGCGTTTAAATCAAACGAAAATTATCTGAATAATGAAATAAGTATATTTTTTAATATCACTAAGTGGTTTCGGTTCTGAACGAATGTTAGAAACTTGATGATAATCAATTCAATTCAGAAATCAAAGATTATTATTCGACAGAGTTAAACAAAGTTGTACAACCTATCCTAAAAGAAAAAAAGATAACGATAAAATATTACCAGAGAAATTGAAAGTGTTAGTTAGATATAGATTTTTTTTTATAAATAAATCGGCAATATAACGAGATCAATTATATTAATTTTCGATCGATCTAAGATAAAATTTGGAGACCTTTCCAGATTTCACCATCAAAATTTCACGCGGCTACGTAGCGTTTCGCAAAATTAATGTAAATGTGTTTATATGTATATAAATTATAATTATTGTTATACAGTACTACTTATATTTAATTAACATCGACGGCGGCGTTTAGAAGGGATATTCTAATCCTTGGACGTAGGGTTGGATTATCGTGACATTTTTAAGCCGACAAAAAGAAATACACCGGTAATTTAATCGCTCGATTAGCCTAGTCTTGTACAAAATTTATGCGCGTATAACGGATAGTAAACAGAGAGGAAAGGAAGGAATGGAAAAGTATATAATCTTATGTGTGCATTAATCAACATAGATGAGTAAAATCGAAAACTATGTGTCGCTTTTTATACGCCCAAAAGTAAAACTATTGTATTTTAACGAAATACAGGTACGCCTCGATTAGTGCGAACAATAAATCCCAGGAATTGATCGCGTTATTCAAATTCGCACGATTTGAAATACTTCAAATATAGTAATTGATTCCAATTTGATGTTAAAAGTGTTAAATATTCATGTTCGTATGTGTACATTGAATTATAATGAAAATAAGTTTCTTATTTTTTAAAGTATATTTAGCAACATAAACTGAACACTTTTCTTCTTCTTGAAATATTACTTTACACGAATTACTTTATTCTGTTATTCGACAGTTCCAGGAATATATTCAAATTTTTCGCCATGTAAACAATTTTGTTTTCGTTCCTCGATGTCGGTATAGCGTTCACCTCGTATTTTTTTTTTTTGTTTTTTTTTTTATTTAAGCATTTGAAACCTCATATGAGGTTTATTTCTGCTATACAATTATTTACAATAATTATACAATATTTTAATTACGGTTATTCACAAAGTTATATTACACTAAATTTTGAGATTACAGTTTTTTAAAACAGTTAGAATATATGAACAGGAAATTAAACATTTATATTAGGTAACTGAATTTTAGTTCACATTAAACGCGACTCGCCATAAATCGAATATCGTACTATTTGAATTCGCATTAATCGAGACCTACTGTATCGGACAGAAGTTTAAAACGATAGAACGATGTAAAACATAGTTTTGTGGTATGCAAATATTGTTTATATACTTATTTTTATCGTCATTATGGTAGAACACTATTCATTGATTGGCATAGAATACGAATTTTATTTATCGTGTTATCTCTTATTAATTAATTTATTCGTTTTCTTCGACTTAAACTTTTGTCCGCTACTGTACCTGTACTCCCTACATTTCGATTCTTTCTATACGCATGGAATAATCGATTGAAACAACTGCCATCGAATTCACCGAACGATACAAATCGATTTGGTCAGATTTTTACAAATAGCAGACTGCCGTTGGTTTAATCTATAAAGTGACGCGAATAAGACACACGATAATTAGTGAATAATGAAACAGTATTTTAATAAGCAGTTTTACTCCCGTTCAAATATCTGGTATTTAAATTGAACAATACCCTCCCCGCGCCACGCTAACATTTACGTATAAAATCGATACATTAAGCGATATCAACCGAAAAATGTAACGTCAGTAACGCGGACTTCGAGATGTGAAATAATAAGCGAAAGTACGAAAGCTGAAACTACTTGTTTGTCACCTTCGACAGAAACGCGGAATAAGACTATAGCATGATTTAGGTATATTACGGACATTCAATGTAAGTACTTCGTTATCGAGAGGAAAACACGGAATAACCTTTGTATTACCAAATTGATAAACGTCTACACTAATTGTAAGATACAATGCGCAAAAAAAATGGAAGGAAATTAATGAATCGTTGTAAGCCACACTAAGCAAGATATTAATCGCTGCTTGAAGTTTGTAACGTTTTATGAATCATTATAGCAACGCGTTGTATAATTTCAATAAAATTATTTATTACAATAAACAATGAGTAAAGCTATATAATTCAGTTCATTATTTTTCTTTTCAAATTTATGCATGCGCCTGTATAAATTAGGATGGTCCTGAGTCTAAATTTACTTTTCAGTTGTTTTATTGCTACATTTCCTAAAATTATAACACTTAATGATAAAACGATGATCGCAAACTGTTAAACTTTGGATAAATGGATAAATGGATAAATGGAATCTATACCGCGTTTGAAATAATTGCTTTAAGTTTTAACCATTTTTTTAAATTATCGTTTACAAATTATAATTTAGTGGAATGAAATCGATTTTAGCTTTATTTGAAATCAATATACAAATGCTTGATAGTATGATACATAATATAATTCTACATTATATATCTTCCCGTACAACGTGTTTTTCTTGTTCCGAAACAAAAGGTACAGTTCCCGGTTTCGAATGAATTCTTCTGTTAGCTTCCCTAAAATAAAATAAGCAAACATGGTAAAAATATAGGTAAATTTCTGTGTATAACACAAATGTTTCATGCTCCTTTTTTCAAATAACAATACATACTTTCGTTTACTTTTCTGTTGAATTGTACGTAATTCAGCTCTTGCATTGAAAATGTACTTTGGAACCTGCCTATGTCTAGCGATTCGCTTTACTTGAGGATGTGCAGCAAATTTCTCTTTCAAAGCTTCACTGTAATTCAATGCTGCTTTTTCTCTAGGTTTCAACTATTTATGAATAAATACATATTAATAATCTTAATGTACAATAAAATTAAAAAAATATATATAATACATAATCATAGCCACATACTACTCCCAATTTCTCAGATGCTCTTGCTTTCCAAATACGAATATTCATTTCATCACTACCGCTAATGACATATTTATTGTCAAGGGACCACCCTATGCATGTTAATCTTTGCATACGTTTTGTATGGTAAATTTCTCGAGAACGAGTTTTAGTCGTTTCAAAAATACGAATGGATTTATCATAACTGCCAGATACAAATTCTTTACCAGTTGGTGAGTAATCTACATCTATTACAGCTTGTACATGATCCATATGAACATTTACTGGTATTTTTAATTTGCGTATATCATAAGTATATAAGCTAAGCGGAAAAAATATAATGAGTTATTCTTAATTTCCATATTTTCATTGAATTATCAGTCCAGCTACATATTATACTAAATCATGTTTTTATGGAACATACTTGTAATCTTCATTAGCACATGTAAAAGTAACAGCTTCCATTGGATTCCAAGATAATTTATTAGTCCTTAACTTCATAACTACTTTTCGCAAAGGACCTGTTTCTCTAGCATCGTATAGGATTATGCTACGATCGCTTGCACAGGCAGCTGAAAAATAATTTCATGTAGTTATAATCTGAAAATATAATGTTAATCATGTGGTACATATAACTAATAATTCTTACCAAATAAATTAGACTGAACAGGATTATATTTAATATCATGTAAGCTATCGACACCCCATTTGAATGTTTGAATTGGTGTATTTCTGGTTTGTTCCCATAAATGACATACATCACCACACGTTGCAAATATTGGTTGAGTTCGATGATGAGAAATCCCAGTTATCATAGTCTATAAGATATTCATATTTTTTAACAGAACTTGTAACGTTCATTTTCTTTAATATTTAATATCTTACTTTACTAATAACTGTATTTATAGGTTCCTCTTCTTCACCGAATGGCATATCTGTTTTCCATGTCTTAATAGTTTTATCATCACCAACAGTAATAAAGTGTTCTTCATTTAGACCAAAGACAATTCCTCGTATTATTCCATCATGTGCCAAAAAACTACGTTTACATATTCTGTGTGTAAGATTCCAAACCCTTATTTCTCCATCAAAAGCACCACTGACTACAGTAGATAATTGAGAAGGATGTTTACACAAACAGGACACTCCATCTTTGTGACCTTCTAAACATCCTATAAAAGGTTTCGCAAATACTCTTTCTAATTTTACTGAATTCAAAGCCCTGGTATATTCTCTTGCCGCTTCAAAAGGATGCAATGCTCTATCATAATTTCGAGGAACTACAAATATAATACAGAATTAATAATTAATGTATATCGATTAAATATTATAAATTTGTTGCCAGAGGTACATGAAAATATTTATAAGACTTATCATTATTTGTTTATTAAGATAAAATTAACCTTTGTAAATATCACGTTTCGTTTCTCTAAGATATTCATCTGGATTTCTTGTTAAGACTTTTACCTTCATTTTCAAATAATTTAATAAAACTTAGGTTAGCATAACTGTTTTATAATATCTTACGGATGAACTAAACATGTAAGCTATGCTGTGATGCCAAATTGGGGACAGGAGTTCTCGAGAACACCTCAATCCACTATGCACACTACCGCAAGAGACGCGTGTACGTGAGCTCAGCATTTCGGACGACTTCGGGAAACCGAGAGAGAAAACAAATAAAAGTTTTTCTTTCTCGCTCTTGAAGCGTTGAGATCTAAGGTTCAAACTTCCACTTTCTTTTCTTCCATTTTCTTTTTTTTTTTCTTTTCCATGGCAGAAATTTCCCAAACATTACCTAATCACTTGATTAATGGACTAAAACTCTTACTTCGAATTATAGAAGTTTCGACGTGATTGTTTTTCAGTAAGAGGTTTAACATATAAAAATTTAGGAATAACTACTTTGTGTTAAAAATTGACTATATCTGCAAACTAATAATTAATTAAACAATACCGTTCACTAGATACTGTAATAATTTATTACACGAACAATTAAAATTTAATAACTTATTCGTGTGTTTAAAGATACCATAAATTTACAATTCTAAAACATCGTTAATTGTTAAAAGAACATGTTCTGTATAATATTCTTGGTATTTATTATTAATATTTTTACAAAATATAATAAATTTTATATAAACTATTGCAAATACTATCGAAATGTTTAAAAACTATGAAGAATTTAGTTGCAGTTGATTAAGTACAGAGAAGTTTAAGAATAACTCTGTTTAACATAAAATAACGCTATATTCGCATAGTAAAGGATAATTAAGCAATAAAAAGCAACAGGTGCAGTAATAATTTATTGCGTAAACAATTAAAATTTAGTAAATTATTATTAATATAGCAAAATAAATGTTGATATTCATGATCATATTTCATTCCGTGGTGATCAAGGGTATGCCACGGAGCATGCACTATTGCGCATATCGCTCAACTGCGCAACTCGGGGATGATCTACTACTCATTCATTGGTAATACGCCAGTTGTCGGCTGACCTTCCTACCGACGATGTCTCTGTGTCGGTTGTGTTATCGAACACATGTTGACACTTCGCCCCGTGACGTCACGGGTACGCGTGTACCCTCGCGACCTTTTCTTCGTGCGTTACCGCATATTATCACACGTGTTCGTTATCGATTATAGCGATTCTTCGCACGTCTTTTCTTACGACTATCGCGACTTTTCGCGAACGTTTCCGATCGATTATTGCGATTCTTCGCATGTCTTTTCTTCTGACTATCGCGAGTTTTCGCGAGCATCTTTGATCGATCATTACGATCTTTGACAGCAACACGATAACCGTATAATACTATTTACTTTATAATTTTCTCTTTTACATCATGGCTGTTATCCTGGTTTTATTTTCTTTCGGTTAATTCTGAAAATTTTTTCAGATGGGATCCCATCAATTAATATTTATATCAATATTTAATGTTTTCTCTTCTGTTCTAGATAGACTCCAGAAGCCTGGAATACATTTTAACTTTCTCTACAATTTTTTCTACTTTTGTAAATTGTTAAATTGTTAAGTGTGTTTTAGGCGGGTCTTTAACGAGGAGAATCTCAGGATAAATCCTGTCATAATGTGTTGAAATTTGGTAGGCTTATAGGTGTATGTGTACAGTAATTGTAACCGGAAGTATAGCCGTAAATGACCAGCCATTCGCAAAAAAGTGAATGCAAAAGTTGTGGAACCCACTTATTTGGGTATATTTAAGTAATAAAGACTCGTAATAGTTTTTCTCTGGTTCAAATCTCGTCACACTATTTTCATAAATATTTCTTAGTTAACCATAAGTTAACATATGTAATTTAATTTATTACAGTTTAACACATATATAATAATTGTTAACTAAAAAAGAATTTATGACAACAAGTGACATGATTTGAATCGGAGATAAAGTATTACGTGTTTTTATTACTTAAATACTCCCGAATAAGTAGTTTTCCAAAATTTTACACTCATCTTTCTTGAGAATGATTGCACATCTGCGATTATAATTCTGATTGCAATTATTGTGCTTTTAAGATACAAAAACTTTTAAGATACTAAATTACTCCCGAAAAGTATCTTTTGCGATTTGAAAATTATGTTGTTAGAAAATTATCTGTGAAGGTATGCAACGCATATAAAAGTGTACATACTTCAATCTAACAGTTAATTGATTTCTGAATCCTTTTCTGAATCTAAATCTTTTTATCTTTCAGATTTTTAAAGCACATTACGTGGTTTTGTGCGTAAAAAAGTAAAACACCAATGACAAAAACTCAATTAATGTAAATGATTAAGATCACGTTAAAGTACTTGAATTCTTAGTCTTTACATACAAGTAATGACAGTAATTTTATGAAGAAGTGTCCGATAACTGAAACAATGTTACGATTTCATATGTTCGAGGTTCAAACTTCGACTTTCTTTTCTTTCATTTTCCTTTTTTTTCTTTTCCGTGGCAAAAATTTCTCAAACATTACCTAATCACTTGATTAATAGACTAAAACTCTTACTTCGGATTATAGAAATTTCGACTTGATTGTTTTTCAGTAAGAGGTTTAAGATATAAAAATTCGACCAACAGAGGTTTTGCATGAAGTTTGATCATTTTTTACTTAAAAAAAGAAAAATTCAATTCTCGAAAATGAATTATTTTTAGACACACATAGCATATGCATAATTTCATTTGCATTTTTTTAAATAGTTAAGAGATCAATACAATTTCGAATTATAAAAATAACAGCTATAAAAGTTCTCAAATTAATTTACGAATGTTACATCATACCAATTTAATTTTTCTATTTAATTAATGATGTACCTTTTTTAAACGCTGCAGTTCAATAAATGTATGCGTACATACACATACGGTTAAGCATTAGTAACTCATAGTAGCATACAATAATTATACAATTTATCTTTTGGCAATATATAAAATCGTTTTTAAATTTCCCGCATTTTAATGACGTTAATAATGCCATCTCTCCAAAAAGTGTCCAAACTGGTAACAAACATTTATCGACAAGTAAGCAAAAGTGGTAACAGACTTTGATTAGGACTGCCATCTATCGATAAAACCCGCAAACAACTCGCACATTTTTACCAACAATAAAAAGAGACAGAAAAACATAGGTGCTCCATCTATACGGTAAACAATCGAACTACTTCGTTAACAGTTTCAATCACTCTTCAATAGATGGAGCAGCAAACTAAAGTTACTTAATTTATACGCGAAAATTTAAAATCACTTTCTTCGTTTATCTTTTTACTCAATTTTTATTTCTCCAGTCTCACTTCCAATAATAAATTAATTGAAATTTTATGATGCGTCATAATGAAATTTAATTAAAAAAATATGTAGGTACTAATTTCTTTTGTGGGAACTTTCATTTTAGTCTTGTATTGGTATTGTCTTGGCGAATATTACATTTTATACAATTATGGTGGGGCCTTTTATATTAAACATAAACTAAGCATAAATCTTCTACATTAAAAATCACCCACGATTACTTTTGAATATTATTCCAAATATAAAAAATTACTTGTAAAATTCATTACGAAATAATAAACAAATAGAATTACAGAGCTAAGTATTTACAGGTTCATTTATTAGCACACATTTTTAAATTGGAAAAATATAATTAATTCATAAGAAATTAATGTAATAATTTGTAGGGATTAATATTTATTCAATTTTTATTAATCATCAGTTTATACTGGCAACGGAACCGTAACTTTACTTATTTCAAATTCGCGCTGAGTCGTTCTGCGCAGCCGCGGCCGGCTGCTGGTCCGTGACGCCGACTGAGGTGACCCTTTCCGGCGTGGGACGCCATCGCGTACGGACGTTTGACAGGTCGGAGGAAATGCGTCTCGCATAATCGCCAACCATAAACGCATTTTTACGGATTATAGCTTCGTGATTTCGAGTAATTTAACCCGTTCGCTACCATTAACGGTTGAGAGTGTTAGATTTTTATTTTTATTTGCTTTTATGTCACCGATTCGATATAAATTCAATACGCCTACAGTATTTCGCGACCGGGAGTGTTAGACTTTTATCTTATTTTTTTTTTACTAACGAGTGGTGGTTCCTGGATATAAGACTACATCCTGGATACTACTGATGCTACTGATGATCTACCCGGTGCAGGCTATAGGGACCATAGAAGACGCGTGATGCTAATCGCCATACGGTGAGTCACATATTTCATTGTTCCTCTGGTTCCCAATCATGTCGTAGGACGAATGGTCCGAAACGACACGGGAATTGGTTGTATTTTTGCTTATTATTGCGAGCATAGTGACCATGAGTATTTTATTACTCGTGTACATTGATATATTATTTATTAGGGCTTTCTTGTGTCTCGCGTTTGCATAACTTTATTACATCCATTTCTGTTTCATATGATTTAATAATTTTACACAACTTCATTGTATTCGGTATTATTATTTGCATTAGAATTTTATATTATCTCACAATAAAGCTTTTCGATCTGTTACATGCAAAAACTTTCGAAGGACATTCGGGCTTGCTTACGTAATGTAAACAAGAAAGCATTTCGCGACGAGCTGGCAGGTAACATCGAAGCGACAGCTGTTGAACACTTGTTCATTGTTTTCAATCCTTAGATTCATCGCTTCGATAATCCTACCACTCGAGGGTTTTTTTAACAAGTTCATTCAGAGCTTGGAAATACATTTCATGTAGTGAATAGGAAACAGTTTTTCTTACTTTGTATTAAAATAAATTCCCAAATTACCCAGCTCTGAATACGTATCTTTTCCCTTCCCATTCCTTCAACGTAATAAAATAAATAAAATATGTGAAATAAATAAAGTGAATAAAACAAACAAAACCCTTCCTTGTGTTTTATTATCCTCTTCTCTGAAAAAAGTGTTAGACCGTTAGCTTTGTTATTAATTACATTTTTCGCTGGGATTTTTAGCACACATGAAGACGGAAGGTTAGTCATATTTTTGTGTTCAATTATTATGTGTAGTACTGGCCGTTTTAGCATCCATTCTTATACATATCAATTTTTTAAACTCGGTATTTCAATTTCGTCGTTCGGCGTCGAATTGCAATATTTTCTTTGTGCATATTTGTTATTCTTCGGTGTCAAACTTCGGGTGCTTGAGCGGCGGCCGCTACATGTAATAGGCTAGCAAATTATTCATGATACAAACTCCACTTTAAATTCAAAATATTGTTTTTTGTCAGCTCAAAATTAAGTAAATGTTTGAATCTTCAATTTAAATACATATCTTTTATACAAATTTACAAGTAAGCAATTCAGGAGATTTAATTTAGTTCGAAAATTTTCATTCAGATATTATAGTCTTGAATTTAGGAATAATATCTATAAATTTAAAATTCATTAATTAGTGCTTCTTTGAATTCTTTATGTGATCTGTTGTTCTTTCGAAGTTGTTTAGTTCGGAAGCTTTTTTTTTAACGCACGTAGGGAATAGCCGAACATTCGTAAAGAAATTGTGGATGTTCATGCAAATTAATATTTTTATTAGTACAATTAAAGGAATCGAGCTTAAATAAAAATTTATATCTTGCACATTGAGTGTATTTCGTGCTTCTACATTTATTTGAATTTCCCATTAATGCATAAACATCTATGGTTTAATATCGAGTTGCTGCAAATGTTTTGTCGAATTCATTCTCATCTGCTTGCCGAAGAAGAAGGAAATCTACAGCTGTATCTTCGAAGAGGCCCGACATATTGTCACGAAGAGGGCTGCAACATAATGGTTGTCCATATTAGAATAGGCATTCTGTTCTACGATGGACTACCATTTTTTATTTTACTTTGTCACTATGCTTGTTATGTGCTCTTTATCTATTGTGCACTATTGACCAAAATCAAGAAGTACTAACACAGATTCCGTTTCCAAATGAAATATATTACTTCTCTGTGCAACAAGTTTTGAATATTCAATTTTCAATTAATTAAGACATTCCTGTGTACTACTTGATATTTGGGTTACTTATTGTTTAATGCAAGCGGTAAATCTTTTTCTATCGTTTCTACTTGCATTTTCGAGAGCATATAAAGTGCTTCATCGAATGATTAAATCATAATTACGAATACTCAACTTTTAACTAAAACTTAAAGCTTATTAAATTGGTGTTGCAAATTAATACAGCCTCTCAAGTTTTCTGATATGAATATTTTACTTTATCTAATATTTCAAACTTATTAAATTAATGTCTTGCATCATTAGAGGCTCTCGGGTATGTTCCCGATTTTCTTTTTTGAAAATTGTCACTTTATTTTGGAAATGCAATGGTTTTGACAAATGCTTAAACTATCTCTGTTAACATCCAAAGTATTATAATATTATTGGAACAAAATACATTAATTTGAATTCCAATATAAAAATTTTTTAAACATTAGTAAAATTCTTAATTTCAAGTTGTTTAGTTTTTCGGAAGCTTTTTTTTAACGAACGTAGGGAATATTCAAACATTTCTAAGTGAACGTGTAGACGAACTATGTTAAAAAATAGAATCCGAACAAAGTAAAAAATATTTAAATGCTACAACCTATAAATTAGTTTTAATATTTCATATATTTTACGTATTGCATTTTCTATTTCGTATTCGTTTCGGTTTTCCATAGATGTTTCGCTCGATGAAGAGGTCAGGAAGGGGTCTGCCAGGACTTGGAAATTAGTACCGCGAATGAGCATAGTTTATAGGTTTTGCCCACGGTTTTTTCGCTTTTCAGAGAGTTTCGAAAATAGTCAGTATATAGGTTCTACCAATTTAGGACTTATGGAAAGTAGGATCTACGAGGGAAGGGTTTAGGGGTTTACAGATTAGAGAGTTTAAGATAGGGGGTTAAAGGGTAGGGAGTATCCAGATTCAAACCCTCCGTTTAGGCGGAGTTTGGTTTAGTAAAGTAGTAGTTTGCTAGTACCTTTAAATTTGGTACCTTTTGTCCAGTTGTCAGCGTGGCCGTGGCGCGTATATACTCTCAGGGCCCTCCGTTCACGCGGAGCTTGTTTGTTGAAAGGTCACAGCCACGTTGCATTCGAGTCATTTTTTTATTTGTTAGGGGTACCGGGGGTGGGTTTCGCGGTCGTGACGTTGGGGGTACGCGGTCGTAACGTTGGGGTACGCGGTCGTAACGTTCGCGGTACGCGGTTTAAGGGGTGGATTCAAACCTTCCGTTCATGCGGAGTTTGGTTTAGTAAAGTAGTAGTCTGTAAGTACCTTTATATTTGGTACCTTTTGCCCAGCAGTCAGCGTGGCCGTGGCGCGTATATACTCTCAGGGCCCTCCGTTCACGCGGAGCTTGTTTGTTGAAAGGTCACAGCCACGTTGCATTCGGGTGCTTTTTTATTTGCTAGCGTATTCCGGGGGTGGATTTCGCGGTCGTATGGTTGGGGGTATATGGGGAAGGGGGGTGGGAGCAAACCTTCCGTTTATGCGGAGTTTGGTTTAGTAGTTCAATTCTGTACATTTTGGTACATTCAGTCCGGGGGCCAGTCTGTCTCTAGCGCGTATATACACTCAGGGCCCTCCGTTACCGCGGAGCTTGTTTCGTTGAAAGGTTATAGCCAGGCTGGACTCGGGCTTTTTTGGTTAGGTTAACGCGCGCGAGGGTTGTGGGAGTGGTGGGTTTAGGGAATTCGGTGAGCAGGCGCGCGTGGGGTTTTATGGGAGTAGAGTCAAGGGGTATTAGTGAGGCAAAGGTACAGAGATAATCGGTGTAGGAATACGGGACACCAACCAATCGGCGTGGGTTGTGGGAGTAGGACTCGGGGCGTTTTTTGTTAGGGATGTGGGACAAGGGTGCATCGCGTTTAAGGGGTTTATGGGTTTAGAGTCGAAGGGTGTAAAGGTTAGAATCACATTTAAGGGTAAGCGGTTTTGTGCGTGTTAGATTCCGTGGATCAGGGGGTAATAGTATAAGGGTGGGGGCTTTGTGGGTATTCGGGTCTTCGATGGCGCGGATAACGGGGTGTGGGTTCAAACCCTCCGTTCACCCGGAGTGGATTCAAACCATCCGTTCACACGGAGGTTGGTTTAGTAGAGTAGTCTTATAGTACTTTACAGTACTTTGTATTAGATAATCAATTGTGGCCGTGATGCGACCCCACCGCCGGGGGCCGTCGTGCAGAGGCGTGATCCTTCCAGCATTTCAGGGTCCTCCGTTCACGCGGAGCTTGAGTGCGTTTTAGCGTTATAGCCACGTTGAATTGGGGTGCTTTTTTATTTGCTTTTGTATTTGCTAACGGTTTCCGGGGGTTGGTTAAGGGGCCGTAGGGTGGTGGGGGGTACGGTAGGGAGGGGGGTGGGCGCAAACCCTCCGTTTATGCGGAGTTTGGTTTAGTTGTTCAATTCTGTACATTTTGGTACATCCAGTCCGGGGGCCAGTCTGTCTCTAGCGCGTATATACACTCAGGGCCCTCCGTTGACGCGGAGCTTGTTTCGTTGAAAGGTTATAGCCAGGCTGGACTCGGGCTTTTTTGGTTAGGGTAACGGGTGTGGGTCGTGGGAGTGGTGGGTTTAGGAAATTCGGTGAGCAGGCGTGTGTGGGGTTCTATGAGTGTAGAGGTGTTAGAATGACGTCTAAGGGTAAGCGGTTTTGTGCGTGTTGGGTTCCGGGGATCAGGAGTAATATTATAAGGGTGAGAGGTTTTGCGGGTACGCGTTCCGAGGATCACGGTAATAGTATAAGGGTGGGAGGTTTTTTGGGTATTCGGTTCTTGGGAGCTGGGGTAAAAGTACATGGGATGGCGTTGCTGCGATGGGGGGCAGGGTGGGTGGGTCTCGAAGCGCAGTCACCTCCTCGTGGTGAGACCTGGAAATTGGTGCTGGTTTTCCGTTGAGTAATCAGTGGAATTCCATACCAAGCTAAGAACTGTGCAAGAAATTTATGGTTCAATTAATTTTGAATAAAACTTCTAATCTGCAATTTGTTGGACATTTAACACTATTCCTACCGACACTTATCGTATACCTATTCCTACCGCGACATTCCCACGTAAGATAGGCTACAAACTTTTCTCAGGAAATAAACAATGAAAAAAGAAGTGAATATTGAAAATTGTATTATACGTATATTTGTGGAAAAGTCTAAAGTTTAACTCTTTGAGGCACATGATTTCACAGAATAAATAGACCCATGTTGCACAGAAATTTTGTTGCGTTTTAAATTAAACAAAATAGGTATAGTTTTATTAACAAAGTACAGACATGTTGAATTACCAACACAAGTGAATGTATTTATAGTTTTTTATGGTATTACCAACTGCATTACGTAAGTAAGGCTAAATACCTATAAACCTATGCGCATGCAGTTATTACCATATTTCGAGGTGGGTCTAAAAATGTCCCACTATGCAATACCGTGCATCAAAAAGGTGGGACATTTTTAATCCCACCGTGCCCCAAAGAGTTAAAGGCGATTCAATTATGTTGTATATATGAAATTCTAATCGAAATTTTAAAAACGGTCGTTTGACCGGTCGTGGTAGGAATAGTGTCAATAATTTTAAAATAAAGATAAGGTAAGTATCGCGCAGTTGTACAATGCTATTATTCAACATATAGAGAATATTAAGTTGTATTATCGTGATATCCAATAAACTGTTTGATTGAAATATGCACACTGTTATATGCGTTGCATACCGTCACAGATAATTTTCTAATAACAATTTTCAAATCGCAAAAGATACTTTTCGGGAGTAATTTAGTATCTTAAAAGTTTGCGCCGTGACATTTTGAAACTAGTAATAATAGTTGCAACTATTGGTTTTCGATTTATAAATTTTATCACACATTTGAATGGTTAATATTGAATATAAAAATAAATATTGTTACAGAACTCGCGTGGACCTGGAAATGAACAACGGGACAACTCCCAGCATCGGAAATCTACAGAAGAAATTACACACATATATCAAAATCAGATTATTTATTGTAAAATTATTTTATACAATGTATTTACAAAAATCATAATAAATTATATTAATTTAACAGTATTACAATGCTTTATCATTTATTCCATCTCCTACCTTATCTAAGATAATAATAAAGAATACCCTGCAAAAATTAAAAATAAGATTTGAAAAAACTAGTAAGAAACACGAAAAAATAAAGAAAGTAACAAAATCTGTTGAAAAATTCCGAGAAAAATATTCCGTGCTACCTCCTCGGTTGTTATGTTCTCCTGATACAAAATCTCGATTTTCGGAGCAAAGTTCGGTTCCGATTCGAAAGTTCCGCGCTCGGGAAATTCCAAGAAATGACGTCACGTTCTGAGAAATCGCGAAATTCCGAGAAATGACGTCACGTTCCGAGAAATCACGACATTCCAAGAAATGACGTCATGGTCCGAGACATTGCGAAATTCTGAGAAATGACGTCACGTTCCGAGAAATCGCAAAATTCCGTGAAATGACGTCACGTTCCGAGAAAGTTCCGAGAAAT
>JAOPTO010002025.1:38675-158887 GCA_033822845.1 Tetrapedia diversipes | reverse complement strand
AGTGTGTGCGTGTGTGTGTGTGTGTGTGTGTGTGTGTGTGTGTGTGTGTGTGTGAGAGAGAGAGAGAGAGAGAGAGAGAGAAGGAGACAGAGTGAGTAAGAAAATGATAGAGCGAGTGAGAGAGAGAGAGCAACTAAGCGACTGAGTAAGCGGGTGAGCAAGTGAGAGAACGAATGAGAGAAAGAGGGAAGGAGAGAGAGAGAGAGGAGTGACTGAGTGAGTAAGTGAGTGTGAGAGTGAGTGAACGAAAGAAAGAATGACAGAGGGAAAGATAAAGAGCGATGGCAAATGGTTGACGATGAGGACGGAATGCACCTACTTAGAAATCGTTACGAACTTTTTCCCAGCGAAAACGCGTCCGCTTTCAGAGCGCACAATTCGGGACAAGTGATATGTGTGTTGTACTTGGAAATCGTTTAGAGCTGTTTCTACGGAAAGTGTTGATGTGCTTACGTAGAATGGCTGCAAAAATGTTTGCTCGGATGATTACGTACATTAGTTCGAGGAAGTGTTTGTACGTTACATTACAGGAAATATCACCTAATTTTAAGATTCTGGAAAATGAAAATTGATGACCAGGAAAGGGTAACCAATTATGTTTTATACATACACAGGGCTCCATTGAAAAAAGAATTTTAGAATTAGTGGAATCTTTTTGTAATATAGTATGCAAATATTTCTTTTCGAACTACTGGACAGTAAAACTTACTTTACCCAATTATCCATTATCTGATTATTATATTATAATCAGAATATTGTAGAATATTATATTATATTCAGATATTCCATTATTCGAGCAGAGTATCATTTAACCCTTTCGCAGTTTAATACGATAGATTCGGATGAGCCATAAATTACAGCAAGGTAAGTTTCATACCTTAAATCGTGTCGTGATAAAATAATTAATAAAGTTTATTGTACGCAAAGAATCGAGGTTATGCACTTTTTCAGTCTAATGCAAAAGAATGTTAGAAGTCTTAAAAACAACAGAGCAGTCGTCTTTTTAAGCTGTTATCATTTTATTACACTGTGAAAGGGTTAACAGTACTTCTTTGCTTGAACCTTTAAATACCCTAAGTTTCAAATTTGATACCGGACTTTTAAATCGAATTGTACACTTGCAATTGGTCTGTTTTTAATATTTGGCTGTATGTATGTGTTCATTACATAATGTTCTTCTGAACAAAAGTAAAAAAAATTAAACGTCAGCTGTCAAAACTGTTCAAATAATAACATTTTGTTTTCTCGTCGTATTGAATGAGTAACATATTTTTTAAAAATCTGGAAAATCTGGATTCTAAGGGTTAAAGAATTATGAGATTTAAATGTGAAAAATTTATCGTATTCACAAATATCTAAATAAACTGTTATACACTTTTAAACATCCATTGAAGTAAATTAAGTTCAGTATAACAAACAAGGGATAACTACCCTGTTATACGAAAAATTTTTTTATCTCAACACTTTTATCTCCCTATTAGTTCATATATAGGAGGTATATGCCATAATACATTCTCATAACCGATAGTAAAGTTGTTGCGTTCATTTTCTTCATCGGTCGAAGGTGCCCGTAATGGCGACAATCATATCGCAGAAGGGCGGTGGGTGCGTTAAGGGATGAAAGTGACAAGAAAAATACGAGGCAATTACTCAGAAGGAAAGATCGCGAGACGCTCGTAAAGTTACGATACGCGAGCAGCTTCTGTAATTAAAAGTGCGTGGACGCTCGGTCGTTAATAGCTTTACGACGAAGAGAACAAAAAGAGAGGGGCAAGAGAGAGAGAAAAGGCGGGAGAGAAAGATAGAGGGAGACAGGGGGCGAGAGAGAGAGGACAGAGTGGGAAAGAGAGGGACAGGGGTGGGAGAGGGCGTGGGGGAGAGAGAAAGTGGAAAACAGAGGATGGGAATGAAAGATAGAGGAAGACAAGTGGCGGGAAAGAGAGATAGATGAAGACAAGGGGCGGGAAAGAAAGACAGGGGGTGGAAAAGAGAGATAGAGGAAGATAGGGGGCGGAAGAGAGAGACAGAGGATGGGAGAGAAAAAGAGTGGGTGACAAGGGGTGGGAGAGGAAGAGAGAGAGGAAGACAGGTAGCGGGAAAGAGAGATAGAGGAAGACAAGGGGCGGGAAAGAGAGACAGAGGGTGGGAGAGAGAAATAGGGGGAAATAAGGGGTGGGAGAGAGAGAGGAGGACAGGGGGCGGGAGAGAGAGAGTGTGTGTGGCAGGGAGTGGGAATGAGAGATAGAGGGAGACATAGTGTGGGAGAGGGGGAGAGAGAGAGAGAGAGAAAGGAGTTAATGAAAAACGTTGCAAGAACTGTCTCCATCCTGGCGTGTTCTAAATCTTGAGAAAACGAGTGCGAAAAGGATAAAAGTGCTCCCTTGATACTGTAATGCTCTTCAGTCTTGTTAACATAAAGATTTCTCTTTGTAAAGGTATATACTGCTCGCGTAGCCGGCATAAAACAAGCTGAAAGGGTCTTAAAAAGTGGAAACATACTGCAGTCAAGGGTATTAGTAACTCGGAAGGAACAAAGTGTAGCATAGATTGAATGTCTGGTGGGGCTCCATGTCACACGATTCGAATACAAAGATTTCTCTAATTTGAAAAATGCTCGGTAACGCGTATCAACAAATTTTTCAAACAAGTTTGCATCACATTATTTATTAAACCTTTTTAAATTAAATATTCTTTTCAATTAATTAACGCGATTCATGGTCGCTAGTTTTGTTTTCATTGCGTAAAAGATATGATAGGGGAAAGTATTTGATCAATTTCGTGAAAAGTGTACTATTTAACTTAATCACCAAAATAAATACAACAAATATATTACAATTATTTGTATTACTTTTGTGAAATGTGACATGCTTCATTAGGTAATACAAATTTTCATTCTTTTCATACTTGTTCTTTCACGTTTACAAAACAACTCATAAAAGAAGCTAATATAATTTTCAATTTTCTACTAATTAAAACTTCATAAAAATAGTGATAAAACGTCTGTTAAAAAGTAGTGATATTGCATTAAAATTTGTCACCTTAAAACCAACAAACAATATGTAACTGCTATCTGTTGACAGTTATAATAATAAAATACATTAATAACAGCGACAGGTACGTGAAATATGGTTAAAAAATATAAACAAATATTTAGTTACGTACAGTAGTGGACAAAAGCTTGGGACAACAGAACAATGCGAAATATGCAATTTTATGGCATGCAAATATTGTTCATATACTTAATTTTAACGTCATTATGGTAGAACACTATTTATTAGCATAAAATAAGAATTTTATATATCGTGCTATTTCTTAATAATTAATTAATTTGTTTCCTTTGACCCTTTGGTCTTATACCTTTGTCCACTGCTGTACTTATGCTGTACCGTTTATTTTGATAGTAATGTACAGTAGCAGACAAAAGTTTAAGACGGCAGAACAATGTAAAACATAGTTTTATGGTATGCAAACATTGTTCATATACTTATTTTTACAGTTATTATGATAGAACGCCATTTATTGATTAACATAGAATACGAATTTTATTTTTCATACTATTCCTTGTAAATTAGTTAATCTAGTTAATAAAAACTAGTTAATAAAAATTAGTTAATTAGTTAATAATAGTTAATTAGTAAATTAGTTAGTAAATTAGTTTCACCATTTGGCCTTAAACTTTTGCCAGCTACTGTATTTATACATCATACGATCTTCCAGAAGTATAAAGAGACCGGTAGCAGCGCTCTCGATCCGCTCCAGAAACTTCAGAGCCCTCGAATTATTATACGGCACAGAAATGGATGTATCGCGTTTTGTATCCACGGTGTACGTCGTCCATGATCCCAGTTTAATGGGATCGAGGCGAAGCGGTGGGTGGGAATTCCTCCGCGATGAAATCGGATAACGCGAGAGCTAAGCAGTACATCTAACAACTTTAGAATTACGCCAGACAGAGCCTGGCAGTCGACAACGGAACTTCGTTTCGAACTCGGCGTTAACTTTTCGCCGGTGCAGCCTCCGCCAGCTACTACCACCTACATTGTGATCGAATATTCCAGCAAGCTTACCATTTCTCGACTTGCGAACTGCGCCCCTCAATCCCCGCGTCAAAGCTTCGACCATTCTACGGTGCTCGTAAAACGAGCGCTAATTGTGCAAGAACCGTGATTGTATACGGTATAGCGAACACAAGTTTCAGATTGAAGGGATTGTAAAAAGAAAGTAATTCCCATGGAGTAGTGGTTAAAAATTTAAGACGAGAGGACAATGTAAAACATAGTTTTATGGTATGCAAATATTGTTCGTATACTTTTTTTTATCATCATTGTAGTAGAACACTATTTATTGATTAGCATAGAACACGAATTTTATTTATCTTGCTGCTTCTTATTAATTAATTAATTTCTTTTCTTTAACCCCTTGGTCTCAAAATTTTTGTCCGTTACTGCACACTAAAAAATAAGTATACGGTAGCGGTCAGAAGTTTAAGATGAGAGGATAATGTAAAACATAGTTTTATGGTATGCAAATATTGTTCGTATACTTATTTTTATCGTCATTATGGTAGAACACTATTTATTGATTAGCATAGAATACGAATTTTATTTATACTGCTATTTCTTATTAATTAATTAATTTCTTTTCTTTGACCCCTTGGTCTCAAAACTTTTGTCCGTTACTGTACACTAAAAAATAAGTATACGGTAGCGGTCAGAGGTTTAAGATGAGAGGACAATGTAAAACATAGTTTTATGGTATGCAAATATTGTTCGTATACTTATTTTTATCGTCATTGTGGTAGAACACTATTTATTGATTAGCATAGAATACGAATTTTATTTATACTGCTATTTCTTATTAATTAATTAATTTGTTTTCTTTGACCCTTTAGCCTTAAACTTTTGACCCCTGCTGTATAAAAAATAACACAAACGAATTCTGTGGTTTGTACTAATCACTAAGCACCATGCTACTCTATTAGCGATCAAAATGGATGTATAAGCAATATTTATAAGCCATGGTAGTATACTTAATACTATTTTCTCGTCTTAAACTTATGTCCGCTACTGTACCTTTTCGATGAATACAGCAGAAACCTTTATTCCCCATTTTGTAACATTTGAATATTTGGTCATTTGGGGATCCAGTAATTTAGTAACTTCGAGTTTCTATCTATACTAGCTACAGTAAGCTAGAGAAATAGTTTGCAGATAGTGCTCATAAACGTTTGTTCTCCATTTCGCATTCCCCGGATTGAAAGTTATAATTTGAAGATCATGTAATTTAATAACCTCGAATTTCTATCTATATTGGCTACAGTGAGCTAGGGAAATAATTTGTAGATAGTGCTTATATACGTTTGTTCTGTATTTCCGTATTTTCGAAATGAAAGTTGCTTAGTTTGCATCGATATTAGTTGTAATAAACTGAAGGAATAATTTATAGGCACCATTTACAAGCATAACGCTTGTCCCCCATTTTGTAATTTTCGAGTTGAAAGTCGTTTTGAGATCGTGTAACTCTGCATTTTCAAATTTGTATCGATATCAGTTACAATGAGCTATAGAAATAATTTGTAAATAGTGTTTAGAAGCAAATAAAGATATGTGATTCTGAAAACTTTGAAAAAGGTTTCCTTCTGATTCGTTTAATACAGTTCCAATTTTATACTATTAGTTGAAGACTATTAAAATTCCTCCATTTCGTATATCTTGAAATTTCACACGATTATAAACTTTATTAACCTCAATAATCCCTTTTAACCCCCAAGAAAAACTTGTTCACTCTCAAGTGAAACTTTCAAATTACCCTCCCACCGAATTTCTTCGTCTTCCAAACCATTATAACTTGATTTCTATCACCATTCCAAATCACCTACCCTGAAAAGAAAGTATCACTAAAATCGAAACTTGGAATTAACACCCTCTAAATTCATCCCCTTTGCCTGTCGTCGAATTTCTCACGATCATTAACCCTGTTAACGATCAGTCTCAACCCCTAAAGAAAAAATTGCTCGCTCTCGCGATTTCGAATTCGAAACTTCGAATTAACACCCTCTAAATTCATCCCTTTTGCCTGTCGTCGAATTTCTCACGATCATTAACCCTGTTAACGATCAGTCTCAACCCCTAAAGAAAAAATTGCTCGCTCTCGCGATTTCGAATTCGAAACTTCGAATTAACACCCTCTAAATTCATCCCCTTTGCCTGTCGTCGAATTTCTCACGATCATTAACCCTGTTAACGATCAGTCTCAACCCCTAAAGAAAAAATTGCTCGCTCTCACGATTTCGAATTCGAAACTTCGAATTAACCACCCCCTCCACCACCCTCGTCGTCCTGAAATCTCACCGTTTCACGTACCAGCGAGTTTCTCGCGATCGTTTACCCTTTGAGGGGGAGGGAAAAAAAGAGAAAGGAACCTCGTTGCTCCCCCGTCGGCTGAAATCTCGAGGAAAATTCCGCCGGCGTCGAGGGAACGGAGGGAGCATTCAGTTCGGCGCGAGAGCGGGTCGACTGACATTGAAAAAAGGGGAAGTTAGCCCCGTGTTTGAAGTTGAACGGTGAATAGCGAAGGGGTAGGGGCGAGGGGCGCGGCCCATGGAAGCGTAAGAACGAGAATTCAGAGCGCGAGGCAAAGAAATTTACTTCTTTGATTGACATTCAAAAGGAACACTCCGCGCTTCCTTTAACCTGAATTATGAATAGGCGGAACCGTGGCCGAAGAAGGGGAGGGGGAGAGGGTTGAAACCTACAGGAGGGGGGGGGGAGCATTTTTGCGCGAGAGTAGGCAGACGTAAATATTGACTTCCGGGGTTAAGGGTCTCCGGCCGGAAACGACGAACCAGACGTGTTTCACGCGAGATCGCCGGAAGTGGAGTAAGGCTCGAGGCGAACGAGCGATTTTTCGTTGCACGATCGTGTGACATTGGAAAATTGAAAAGATGACCGACTGTCCACAAGCTAAAAAACGCGAGATGCAAGGAGAATCCTTTCCAGTTGCCAGATTCTTGCTCATTATTGACGAAGTCCAGCACCTCTTCTGCTCATCGCGTAACGAAGAAAGCGAACGACACGAAACACGACAGAGTGTGATACAGGATAGGAAATCTTAATTTGGGTAATTGGTAGGTCACATATTTAACCTGTAAGCGATCTCTAGGACGACCACCGTAATTGGGCGATAAGAGGGTGTCTAGTTTTACAACTGCGCATTGGTTCTTACAAGGGAACACCGCGAACTGTCATTCACGGATTTGAATGAAACTTTGTGGGATTATAGAGTGATCCAAGACAAGAATAACGGTATGCTTCATTTCGGCCCAATCGCTCTTTAAGGGTGTGAAAACTAACCTCAAAGTGAAATCGACACTTCTACTTTTTCGCGTATATCTGTTAAAGTATAAGCGACAGAGAAAAATGTTTTAGATAAAAGTTTAATGGTATAATGAGCGCTATAATTTTACTTTAAGAAAATTTTTTGATATGTCTTCCTTGTTAAAAAAAAAATTTTTTCTTGCGTTATTTTAAACAATTTTTACATTTTCATAATCACTAAAAATATTACGTATTTTATTCTGAATTCAACCATGTATATTATTTTTACTATGCAACACCAACTTATCTTAAAGAGCGATTGGGCCGAAATGAAGCATACCGTTATTCTTGTCTTGGATCACTCTATAATCCCACAAAGTTTCATTCAAATCCGTGAATGACAGTTCGCGGTGTTCCCTGTTAGAACGGTCGCCACAGTTCGGCGATAAACAAGGCATCATCTTACGATAATGTATTAACGATAAGATGGGAGACACCGAGCGCTCTCGTGGTCCTGCCGGGCCTTGATGGGTCGACAGCAGTCAGTTAATAAAAGTACTTGAGAAAAGAAAGTCTTCCGCTGCGCCTATTTTTATTTCGTCTCCTTGTGCCTACTATAAACCGTTTTAGAATATTAACATCGTAGCTATTAGTTTTAGCCAGTTGCCAAAAAAGATTTCGCCCAAATTTTGTTTTTCAGTTATAATTTTGCGCTGGAGGACATAAACTATTTTGAAGAGAAATATGGCGTAACTTGAATACCTCTGACTTACAAGGGAAGTTTGCGAACCCGGAAATTCAAAAAAGTATGAAACTTGGTGTACAGGTAGAGTAAATCATCCATAATACATACCTATTTTTTGTTCGTGCCCAATGTCATTTTCAAGGGGTGATTTCACCCCTTAAAGAAAATGTAAAATTATCTTTGTCCTGGAATATCTCGAGAAGAAAGATAATTTTCCATTCTCTTTAAGGGGTGAAATCACCCCTTGAAAATGACATTGGGCACGAACAAAAAATAGGTATGTATTATGGATGATTTACTCTACCTGTACACCAAGTTTCATATTTTTTTGAATTTCCGGGTTCGCAAACTTCCCTTGTTAGAGTATTAATATCGCTATTTGTTGAATTGAAATTAACCAAAGTCGCGGAGATGCGCTAAATGCTACGCGTGTTAGGGATGGGCAGCAAGGGTACTTGGATTAAATAAGAATAACTCGAGGTCCGCTTTCTATAAATTCCTCTGAATGACTCACTTTATTCTTTCCTGCTCTTCCTTACACTCCTAGGTTCGGGGGTCGGTCCGAAAATTACCTGCCCCCGACCGGTACACCTTTAGGTGGGGAGGTACAAATTAAATAATGCTTTTTCCCAAATCCGACACTGTTATTCTAAACTGTATCGGTACCTAAAGCCAGTCGCTGTTTCTGCATTCAAAAATGATGTAATGCAAGTAAGGACATTGGAACTTTCCTAAATAAAAAAATTAGTTTTCATTGTTTAATAACGTTTAATACTGTGTAATGACAATACATTGCAAATTAAAATAAAGTAACTTCCCTGAAATCTGCTTTATTAACAGTTAAATTGTATGTTGATTTCCAATACGTTCATCTATTTCAAATTGAGTTAGAGCAATTATTCGTTGGTTATTATTAAAAAAAAGCTGTACATTTACTTTTATTACATTTTCAGTTAATAGTTTATAATGGAAAGTTCCAATAACATTAAGTATAATTGCTTCTATTCATTTTGTTCATTGTTTCTATTAAATTTAAGAGGTTTGGTCAATTTGTTTAAAAACCTGAAACCATAATTAGATCAAAGATCAAAGTTTTCTTTTTGCAATGACCTATGTCTAAACGTTGATGCAGGATTTTTCGCTCATTGTTTTATTACGCTTCGAACGAGTTTGATTTCATGTATAAACGTTAAGTTCGAGTAGTGACTAAGATGTAACGTTTTCACTCACCGGCTCTCCATCCTGCACTTGCCCTCCCGCGCTTTGCAGTTGCTTTTGAAGTCCTCGAAGATCTTGTTGCACGGTTTGTCGCGCAAACAGACGGTCAGAGCATGATTGCAGGTCGGCAGCGCGTCCACCTTGTCTGAAGCGAAGATAGAAAGGGTTAATACGATCCTTCTAACAATAAAAGTATAGTTTTATGGTTTACGAATATTGTGCATATACTTATTTTTATCGTTATTATGGTAAAACACTATTTATTGATCTAACATAGAATACAAATTTTATTTATACTGTTTTTTCTTAATAATTTATTTATTTATTTTCTTTGACCCTTTAGTCTTAAATTTTTGTTCGCTAATGTACATATGACCGTTTATTTTGAAAGTGATGTACAGTAGTCAACAAAAGTTTAAGGCGAGAGAACAATGTAAAACACAATTTTATGGCTCATAAATATTGTTTATCTATTCATTTTTATTGTCATTACGATAGAATACTATTTATTGATTAGCATAGAATACAAATTTTATTTATACTGTTTTTTCTTAGTAATTAATTAATTTATTTTCTTTGACCCTTTAGTCTTAAATTTTTGTCCATTAATGTACATATGACCGTTTATTTTAAAAGTGATGTACAGTAGTCAACAAAAGTTTAAGGCGAGAGAACAATGTAAAACATAATTTTATGGTTCACAAATATTGTTTATCTATTCATTTTTATTGTCATTACGATAGAATACTATTTATTGATTATCATAGAATACCAATATTATTTATTGTGCTATTTCCTATTAATTTATTAATTTGTTTTCTTTGAACCTTTGGTTTTAAACTTTTGTCGGCTATTGTACATATGAACCGTTTATTTTAAAAGTGATGTACAGTAGTGAACAAAAGTTTAAGGAGAGCAAATAATGTAAAACATAGTTTTATGGTTCACAAATATTATTTATCTATTCATTTTTTTCGTCATTACGATAGAATACTATTTATTGATTAGCATAGAATACAAATTTTATTTATACTGTTTTTTCTTAGTAATTAATTAATTTATTTTCTTTGACCCTTTAGTCTTAAATTTTTGTCCATTAATGTACATATGACCGTTTATTTTAAAAGTGATGTACAGTAGTCAACAAAAGTTTAAGGCGAGAGAAAAATGTAAAACATAATTTTATGGTTCACAAATATTATTTATCTATTCATTTTTTTCGTCATTACGATAGAATACTATTTATTGATTAGCATAGAATACAAATTTTATTTATACTGTTTTTTCTTAGTAATTAATTAATTTATTTTCTTTGACCCTTTAGTCTTAAATTTTTGTCCATTAATGTACATATGACCGTTTATTTTAAAAGTGATGTACAGTAGTCAACAAAAGTTTAAGGCGAGAGAAAAATGTAAAACATAATTTTATGGTTCACAAATATTATTTATCTATTCATTTTTTTCGTCATTACGATAGAATACTATTTATTGATTATCATAGAATACCAATATTATTTATCGTGCCGTTTTTCATAAATTAATTCATTTATTTTTGTCGACTCTTTGCTCTCAAACCTTTGTCCATTACTGTACACCTAACTCTTGGATCTGTCGTAGGAGGGTGGGGGCATGGTCCAAAAAACAAAATTCAGAAGCACGGGGCGATCGTAAAGCAGAAAATTCGCGACGCCCGTTCGCAGCCACGGAAAGCGCCGCGAAATAATTGCCGGGGCGAGGCTCTGGCTCGCAAACATAATGAAAAGAGGGTGCAGCGGGGGTGGAGGGGTGTCGACTTGAAATAAAACAATAAGACAGTCGCCGGGCGTCGCAAAAAGAGGAACCAGAAAATAATAAAGGTATTCCCCTTATCAAAGGAATAAAAGGAAGAGGGGGAGGGGGGTCGGCGTGTTAAGAGGCGAGGAGAGAGATTTTTCGCGGATAAAAGGGACCAGGATCGGGAAATTTCCCGTGAATAATTTCAAAGGCGCCACCCCTCCCCACCTCCCCCCCCTCCCCCAACCACTCTTCTGCTGGCGAATACCTGGATGATAAAAACGATCACAATTAAACGGCGGACTAATTCGTTTAGCGGTCAAGAAAAGGAAATCTGCAAGGTGGAGCGAAAGGGGGAGGGGGAAGGGGATCGAATAAAGGAAAATGGGAGGAATAAGAAGAAATAGAAGATCGAGTCGCTTTAGAGTTACACTCTGATTTCATGAATTAAGGAGACGAGGAAGAGAGAGAGAGAGAGGAGACGCGAGCATGAAACGTACAAACAAAAGGCTCGATGAAGCAAGGATAATAGGATGCAGACTGAGTTGGGGGGGGGGGGACGGTTCGCGCAAGAAGCGGGGCTTCTTCGTGGAATGGGGAAGCAAGGGAAGAAAGGGACGTTCTTTTGGCATTGATAATACAGGAAATTCTAACTTTTATTTATTTAGTAGAGCCAGATAATAGGGCTCAGGTGTGAATAAAATGAAGTGAAGTGATTAGGATATAATAATATATTTTTGGAATAGTTTAATAATAACACCCTTTCTGCTTTTAGAGTCAAACTCTTTCTGTCACGTGCTCGCATTTTCCCCTTCATATATTCTTCCAAACACTCATTTCCTTTTTTTTCTCTAATTCTAAACCTTTCTCACAGAGTATATTTTATTTAAGCAATATAAAACCCCATTTCCAATAACACAATCCTCAGAAAATCACATAAAAACCTAATAATCATCTGCAACAAGGAAACCACCCAGCAAGTAGAGCGAGAAAGGGTTGAAACGGCGGCTGGGAATAACAAGAAAAATATTATAATATTTCAAATAAGCGTGTTTTTTATTTAAGCAATATAAAACCCCATTCCCAATAACACGATCCTCAGAAAATCACATAAAAACCTGATAATCATCTGCAACAAGGAAACCACCCAGGGAGCAAAGCGAGAAAGGGTTGAAACGGCGGCTGGGAGTAAAAAGAAAAGTATTATAATATTTCAAATAAGCGTGTTTTTTATTTAAGCAATATAAAACCCCATTCCCAATAACACAATCCTCAGAAAATCACATAAAAACCTAATAATCATCTGCAACAAGGAAACCACCCAGGGAGCAGAGCGAGAAAGGGTTGAAGCAGCGGCTCTGCAGGCAGCAGCACGACGAGGTGGTCTCGGTGGGAGTAAAAAGAAAAAAAGGATCACGAGTGAAAAGAAGCGCATCGGGAATTATCCGCGAATCGTTCGAAAATGCTCAAAAGGCTCGGCGGCCCGGACGAGCGAGCCCTCGGGAGACCGAACAATGGGGATCGCAGGAGGAAACCGCAACGGAGCGGTTATGTAAGGGGCCGCAGTCAAAGATATCGCGAACCCTTTGTTTCTTCAACGGCGGAGGGAACCGCGTGAACGATAAAACGAGCGCTCGACCGAATGGCACCTCGGTCAAATTTTCTTCCGCCGCGTCAGGACGCGGTGTCTGGCCGAGGCAAGCCTTCCAGATAACGAACTTCCGCTCCCGGGATCGGTGTCATCGGCAAGGAGAGTCGGGACCGAATATAGAGAGACATTGTTTCGTCGTTCGAGTGATGTTAACCCTTTCGCTACTATACAGGGTGTTCGGACAGGCCTGGGCTTAAATTGAAAGAGTAACTCCCTGAGACATTCTAAGACGAAAATCAAGAGTAACGATTTTGCGTTTGAGGCCTTGTTTACGAGTTATAACTAGTTAAAGATATCGTTTAATCCGGACCGTTCGACGCTTGAGCATCATTGTGGACTCAGCGACGTTACCGACCGAGTTGCCTCGGTTACCCGCTCTCAAGCGTCGAACGGTCCGGATTAAACGATATCTTTGACTAGTTATAACTCGTAAACAAAGCCTCAAACGCAAAATCGTTACTCTTGATTTTCGTCTTAGAATGTCTCAGGGAGTTACTGTTTCAATTTAAGCCCAGGGCTGTCCGAACACCCTGTACGTCCCTGAAAATCCCAATGGGCGAGATTTGACATGCTCTTGTGGATTTTGCGAGTAAGCAGGTTTAATGTCATTCAACATTTTGAAAAGTGACTGAAGTTTTGATTTTCAATTATCCGCGACAAACAAGTTTTCCTGCGCCCCACGAGGTAAGCGTTATAATACATGTCGATACGGTCCTGGGTTCGCCTGTGCGCGGCGAGCCCAACGGACGGCGCTGCAGCAGGATTGGCTAATTTGGGCAATCTTTAACTGCTAATAATTAATTAACGAAGCGTTTAACGAAATTTCGTCACTCTTGATTTTCGTCTTATTTTACCGTCTAGAACCCCCCATTTCATTTCGGCCCAGAGGTAGATTAACACCCTGTATACTATAGTTGTTGGATTTGAACAGCGTAATTATGATTTGCGCCTCCTCGTCTAAAGGTGTGACGATCGGGGCAGGTAATTTTCGGACCGATCCCCGACCCTGTGAGCATAAGGACGGCCAGGGGACGATAAAGCAAGGTAGTCAATCAGCGGAATTCAGAGAGAACAGACCTCTAGTTGTTTTATTTATCCCAAGTACCCTTGTTGCCGATTCCTAGCACTCGTACAGATTAGCGAATCTCCGCGACTTTCTATTTCATAACAATAGTGTTTCGTTTGTAATACAACAGGTTTCACATGAATTGTCACTTATAGTCTGCAATGAATTTTCCGATAATTTTAATGTGTCCTCTTTATCATTTGTTTCAAGCACCATCTATATAATTAATAATATAAATATTGGAGTAAAAATTATATTACTTCTGAAATGAATAAAGACCGTTTTGATAGATTTTAATATTATTACTTACACGTCATTGTAACATTTAAAGTCTGACATTTAAAAATTTGCAAATATTAAAATATGAGGAGAATAAGAGTTGTTGGTCGATATTCATACTTAAAATTATATTACTTCTGAAATGAATAAAGACCGTTTTGATAGATTTTAATATTATTACTTACACGTCATTGTAACATTTAAAGTCTGACATTTAAAAATTTGCAAATATTAAAATATGAGGAGAATAAGAGTTGTTGGTCGATATTCATACTTAAAAGTAGGAGTGTTAAGGGTTAACTTGTGTTAAAAGTAAGAAAGTGTGGAAGCATCAGTTTTATTAGAAAACGATAAAATCGTAACAGTGTTTCGTGTCAATGAATCGAGTGTTCGCGTTTCAAGGGATCAGATATTCATTAACAATGGACGTGCAGGCGGGAGGGAAAGGGAGGATTAAAATTTTAATCTTGAAAGGAAAACAGGAGAGTGTCTTGAGGAGAGGAAGCAATTAAGGGGGAAAATAAATTAAGCTCACGTTCCGGGATTTTGCCTCTCGCGAGCTCCGGTTTGAAATATAATTTCAAGATTACGAGATGGGGGAAAAAAAAGATAGGAAGAGGAAACGGTGCAATTAGAGTGCTTTGAACGAACATCTCTCATCTCGTGATCGGTGAAGCTAGGTTCGTCGATGCTCGACGAAGCTACTGAAGCGTTCGATGGATTGAGAAGGGAAACGATAACGTGAAATGGCTAACTAGGATAATACTATAGTAGATTCTACTTCTATTTATTTAGTAGAGTGAGACGATAGGGCTTAGGTGTAAAAAAAATAAATTGAAGTGCTTAGAATAGGGATGGCGAACCTTTTTGAGACGTGGGTCAAATTTTGTTCATATTTTGTTTATTACTAGCTCTTGGGTTACTAATGCCCGTTTGCATAAGAGTTAAGTTAAAAAATTTTTAACTGAGTATTTTTGAAACTAAACATCTTTAAAATTCAGTTGTCTTAACGAGTAAAAATGGTCGTGGCTTGAGGATCTAACAATTTTTAGTGGGGTTAAAGATTCTTAAGTTTTTGGTGCAAATCGTCATTTGCATAACTTTAGAACTGTAATGAACAAACTAAAGGTTATAGACAGCATTTAAATTGCCTTTATGTCAATGCGGTGCTTGAAAAATATACAGATAGAATATAAATTATCTACGCAAATTAGAAAATCTAAATCAACCCTTGGAAACAAACAAATGGTTACCTAGCAATTGTGGCTCAGTGTTTGACCCATGGATCATAGGTTCGCCATCACTAGCTTAGAATATTATTAATATATATTTAAAATAGTTTAATAATAACAAATTAAACAACTTTTCAACTTAACAACTACTGTTGGATTCCTATCATTTTTTTTCATATCAACTATCATATCGCAACAGTCATTCCTCCAATAGTTATCCTCTTCCAAACATTGTGCTGCTTGAACCCTCACTTCCTAGTGACTCATCCATGTCCTTTGGTCCCTAACTCATCCGTATGCCTTGGACTACAAATTTTCCTCAACCTATCTCATCCCTACCACTCCATTTTTCCACACATTTAAAAAGAACCAAAGTAAATTCCAGAGTGAAAATACAATAAATAAATATATTATTAAATGTGCAAATTAATTCGGTTTCGATTTTGGTGGTCAAATTCTTAGGATCTGTTATTGGAGATTATGAGTTAAAAAGGAATAAATAAAGATCTCTTAAAAAGGAATAAATCTCTTAAAGAAATAAATAAAGTCTCTTCGAGGAGATTGATGTTTGTTTATTCGTTAGGACGTATTTTATTTCCAACAGCTGTGAAATCTATCGCGGTGCCACATATTCATCGAAGAAAATTCATTGATACTGTGGCGACCTTTCCACTCTCGCCACTAGGAGGGATTTACCCACAACGTTTTTCGCAAATGCTCGAGCCGCGCCCCGGTTTCAATATATAGGGTGTTCAGACGAAGCTAGGAGAAAATTGAAGAGGTAACTCTATGCAACATTTTAAGACGAAAATCAAGAGTAATGATATTGTGTTTGTTGCTTTGTTTATTAGTTATAAGCAAATAAAGAAACGGGCTATTTTACGCCTGAGAGCAGGCAAATGGATAGCACGTCTATGGCTACGAGTGTTGCTCCGTTTGCCTACTCTCAGGCGTAAAATAGCCCATTCCTTTAGTTGCTTATAACTAATAAACAAAGCGTCAAACGCAAAATTGTTATTCTTGATTTTTGTCTTAGAATATTGCATAGAGTTACCTCTTCAATTTTCTCCTAGCTTTATCCGAATACCCTGTATACGAGTTCTTATCTGTCTCTTCCTATCCCTGTGTCTAAGGCAGGGGCCTGTTAGGTAAGCCTTACTGACGAGTTCACTGACAGACCCCGGATGAAACACCCTTACCATTTCTTTTCCTTCTCACTCCTTCTCTTCCGCACAACCACAATACGAAAGGAACACCAATTACTACAACTACCTCGCAACAAAGGCAGCGTCCTAGATCAGAACCAAAACCGAAACCGAAGGCAGATCCGTGTAGTGCGATTTACGTGGCCGAAACGGGTAGGAATAATTCCAGAGTAATGAGCCGAGCAATTAGAAGAGTTCGTCCAGAAGCTTAATTACATTTATCCCGGTGTATAAGCCGGCCACGGCCGGCTGAAAGCCGGTCACACGGGGAGGGCAACGTGGATAATGAAAGCTGCAGCCGCCGCGAAAACCAGGAAGCTTCGGCACTTAATGAGATTAAATTCGCTCTCGTGCTTCGAAAAAAAGGAAACGAACGAGGAGGAAAACCTGGGCGGCGCGGGGCCCGAGAGGGGGGTGGGGAGAGAAAAGGGGGAAGAAAGATAGAAAATGGAGGAAGGAGGAGGCCTGGGAAAGGCACGCGCCTCATCACCCTTTTCCAACGTTCTCCACCCTTCTTCACTCTTTTCTACTCTTCTCCACCCTCTTTCACCATTCTCCATCCTTCTCCACCCTTTTCTACTTTTTTCTACCCTCTTCTACCATTTTCTATCCTTCTCTACCCTTTTCTACTCATCTCCACAGTTTTCTACCTTTTTTCCACCCTCTTTCACCATTTTTCATTCTTTTCCAATCTTTTCTACCTTTTTCCTACCCTCTTCCACCATTTTCCATCTTTCTTCACACTTTTCTATTTTTTCCCTCTTCTACAACTTTCTGTTCTTCTACACCCTTTTCTGCCCATCTCCACATTTTTTTACTATTTTTCCACCCTCTTCCACCATTTTCCATCCTTCTGCAACCTTTTCTACCTTTTTGCCACCCTCTTCCACCATTTTCCATCTTTCTTCACACTTTTCTATTTTTTCCCACCCACTTCCACCAATTTCCATCCTTCTCCAACCTTTTCTACCTTTTTCCCACCCACTTCTACAATTTTCAGTCTTTCTCCACCCTTTTATACTGTCTTTCCACCCTCTTCCACCATTTTCCATTCTTTTCCATCTTTTTCTACTCTTCTCCACCATTTTCCATCCTTCTCCACCCATTTCTACCCTTATCTACCCTCTTGCACAATTTTCCATCCTTCTCCACCCTTTCCTATCCTTCTCTTCTATCTTAAGAACCTCTATTCTACAACCACGTTGTATATAATATTCTGGATCAATAAGAATCCATTAACTGTAACCTATAAATAGACAATACAGCTCTTAAAAACCACTTCACTGCATTAAAAATTAAAAACCCAAGTCGGAACAGTTTCAACAATACTTATGAAATATCCAAACCTCACAAAATAATATTAATATCAATAAAGTTCGGATAAATGAAAATCTACTGTGACACGAACCTTACTTTATCTCGATCTCGTCGTGTGTCCAATGAATTATGGTCGAGAGTACATTTGCTATCGTCCGACGGTCTCGCTGCGTCATTTTTCGAAACATTCTGGCGAAATAATTAAAAGGGTCGCGTCGTGCCAGAAATCGTCGACGGTTCGTTCCCTAGTTTGTTAGTAATTTTTAAAAGGCGACCAGCAGACAGTCGACCCGTAACTCTTTCTCATCCAGTAACACACCGGCGAAGGTGGACGTTTTGAATAATCGAATGACCGCGAACGATGAATTAAAAATGGAGAGGTGAATATTTTCGACGAACGTCGGACCCGAAACGCGAACACGACCTGAGCGACGCGTAGCGCACGGAAATAAAAAAAGGGAAAGCAAGAATAAATTCTATTTTCAGCTTTCGCTGGTCAAAGGGTCAAATATAAATGGGGACGGGTTAAAGTATTAAGCGAGTGCCTGACGTTCTGTTGATTTTTCTAATCTTGTATGTGCGGGTAGAATGAGTTGAATAACGTCTCTTGTTAATTTTGCAGTTTGGCACAGAACAATGTATATTTAATCTGAGGATATATTTGATTTTTACAATCAGTTTCTTGTACCCTCTTTCTCTCTTATGTTACTTACTCTCTGTTGAGGAAAACGACAATAAAAGTATCTAATTATGTTTATTTTGTATAATAGTTCTCCAATGCCATTCACACGTCTCATTACCATTAAATCAATAACAAAAAAAGTATACTCACGATCCTCATTCAATTTTTGTTCATTCTCTACTCCATTCACTCATATTTCCATCCTTCCTGTTTTCCATACATTCCTTCTCATTCTAATTCCTTAACCGTTCATTCTAGAATCTCTTTCATATGTAAACACACAAACAAACATACACACGTCAATAAACTAGCAATCACTCTCACACACTTCGTTTTCTTATTCTCTATGATTCGCCCTCTCTGATGTGCTCTTTAACACGTTCGTCGTCACGTCACCCAAAAATGGGTGACGCTCTTTTTGTTAAAGTTAAATAGGATTTAAATGTGGAATTTTAAAAGGATATCAATGGAATAAGTATTGAAGTATAATATATATAAATACAAAACACATAAAATGAAAATAAAAAATAAAAATTTTTACTGTTTTTATATTTCATTTACCCCAGTTTTCTATGCAATAGGATTTGGGCACAGTGGGAAACTCAGTCAAATCACACTGAGCGACGAACGTGTTAATTTTGCAGTTTGACTCAGAACAATGTATATTTAATCTGAAGATATATTTGATTTTTGCAATCAGTTTCTCTTACTCTCTTTCTCTCTTGTCTCACTTACTCTCTTCTCTTATTCTCTATGATTCGCCCTCTCTGATGTGCTCTTTAACACGTATGGGTGACGCTCTTTTTCTTAAAGTTAAATAGGATTTAAATGTGGAATTTTAAAAGGAAATCAATGGAATAAGTATTGAAGTATAATATATATAAATACAAAATACATAAAATGAAAATGAAAAATAAAAATTTGTGTTGTTTTTATATTTTTGTACTCCAGTTTTCTATGCAATCGGATTTAGGCCCAGCGAGAAACTCAACCGAATCACGCTGGGGGATGAACATGTTAACCCCTTGGCTACTGTGGATGCTTATAAGCGCCGCGAAAATTATATCGATATTTATTCCCATAAGTCTTAGTTAAACTTAGTTAAAGTTACTTAGTTAAAAATTTAGTTTTTTAATTATTGAAATATGTTTTCACAAAAATGCATCCCTATTCAAAAATTCGTCGTTTTCGGCGCACGTCGTAACACAATCCCTGCAGTATGGTACGACCGGTGCATAATAAAGTATGCCATAGTTAAAGGGTTAAAGGATTTACCCTTTGCACTTGAAAGGTGGTTGCCAGTCACCAAATGTCTTCTCTCTTATACAATAAATTTACAAAGCTGAGCAGGTGCGTTAAATAAACTATCCAATTACCCTTAACACTAATAACGTCCTTATTGTTCGATAAAGTGATCGAAAATTTTGCATTTAACCAACAGAAAATGGCTGGAAAACGCGAAAACTAAGTCTCAGAGAAGAACGGCAAAAAATATTGGTCCACAAGCTTCGCCTCGATCGAGAGGCGTTCGAGTAATCTTCGAAGAGGAATCGCGGGGAATGCGAACTGCAAATATCGCCGACGATTTCCAACGGAGCAAAGACGAACAGATTCCGCTCGAGGACGCTCTCGATTCTTGGCTCCCGTTCTCTTTCAGCTTGCGGCTCGCCTCGAATGTGTATCGCGCCCAATACTATTTCTACCGACACTTCACGAATACCTATTCATACCGCGACATTCCCACGTAAGACACACTACAAATTTTTCTCAGAAAATAAACAATGAAAAAAGAAGTGAATATTGAAAAACGTATTATACGTATATTTGAGGAAAAGTTTAAAGTTTAACGGCGATTCAATTACGTTGTATCTTTGAAATTCTAATCGAAATGTTAAAAACGGTCATTTGACCGGTCGTGGTAGGAATAGTGTTAATGCGAGGATTGGTTTCTAGTATGTGTGGTATGCGTGTAACATGGTATGAAAATGGTGAGAAAGGGAATAAATTGGTGATGAATGAATGAGTGAAAGGTTGGCGGTGTGGCGACCTTCCTGCCCTCGCCACTAGGAAGGATTTAGCGACCACGTTTCTCGCAAGTGCTCGAGTCCGCCTCAGTTCTTATATACAGGGTGTTCGGACGAAGCTAGGAGAAAATTGAAGGGGTGACTCTATACGACATTTTAAGACAAAAATGAAGAGTAACAATTTTGCGTTTGACGCATTGTGTATGAGTTATAACTAATTAAAGAATGAGGTATTTTACGCCTGAGAGCAGGCAAACGGGGCACACGTAGCCCGTTTCTTTAATTGCTTATAACTAATAAACAAAGCGTCAAACGCAATATCGTTACTCTTGATTTTCGTCTTAGAATGTTGTATAGAGTCACCCTTTCAATTTTCTCCCAGATTCGTTCGAACACCCCTTCGCATTCCTTTCCCTCTCTCTTCTACAACAGTCACAACGGTGTGATGAGAGAAGCAAGGCGAGAATATAGTGTGTGTTATGAAGAACTGTGAAACACGATTTATTATCAGCGATTGGACTTCCTATTTCTTACAAAGTTAACTTCGTTACGCGGGAGTCTATAACGTTAGGTTTACGGGACCCGTCAATCTGACGGATTTTGGATTCCATCAGAAAAATTTGAGAACAATTTGGAAAACCAATTACTATTATTCCAATCGATTTTTCTTTACTTTTGATGGAGCGATACAAATGTACACTAATCTACTTCCCTTTCGGTTATGCAGTTTCAAGATCAGAGGGTTAAAGGAAACAAATTAAATTATTAATAAGAAATAAAAATAAATGAAATTCTTATTGTATGCTAATCAATAAATAGTGTTCTACCGTGATGACGATAAAAATAAGTATATGAACAATATTTGCATACAATAAAACTGTTTCGCGTTGTTCTGTCGTCTTAAATTTTTATCCGCTAATATATTTCTCCGAACACCCGTCAAATTGACAAATAGATATACAAGAAATGTCCGTAAATCTAGCGATAAAAATATCGACGAGAAGCCCGCAACCTTTCCGAGAAGAGTCGTTTAACCTCTTGACATACAAATAAAACGGAATTTGATGCGTCCGAAAAATACTATTTAATTTTACCTCAACTGAACAGTTTTTTACAAACTTAGAAACAGAACATTTTATTTTTAAATTTGCATTCATCAGATTGAGATATAACGTTAATGGACGATAATTAAGTAACATTATAAAATAATGAATTAGTAGTTCTACAGGGTGTCTCAGGTTTTAATGTTCAAACTTTGTTATTGTATTCTATGGCACAAACTGAGAAAAAAAATGTTATGTAAACGTAGGTTTTACATAGATCAACTCCGATTTTAATGATTCTGAAATATGTTATAGAAGAGAGTATTCTGAACAACTTTTTCCTATACATATAACCGTCGCTCGGCCATAGTTTCCGAGATATTTGCACAATTCCTTCCGTGCTACTGCATTGAATTTTTGTTATAACTTCTTAATAAAGCCCTATATGACCTATGTTTACGTAACATTTTTTTCTTACTTTGTGCCATGGAATACACTGACAAAATTTGAGACATTAAAACCTGAGACACCCTGTATAAAGTACGAAGCATTTCAAAACATCTTAACGTTTCCCAAACGTCAACGTCTACAATGGCACAAAGAAATGAATGACGTTTCCCAGACGTCATTGTACGTAAAGGGGTTAATATTCTCACGAAGGACACGCTTTCAAAATTATTGGCACATAAAATGGCACCATCAATTAGGGTCGCAATATTCAAGGCCATACATAGGTTAACACCGGTCGAAACTTACCCTTCTTTGATACGTAGATGCAAGGGTGGTCGAAGAGGAAGTTCTGGAAACTGTTGCAGTCTGGGTCTACGTGCGGTTCCCTGCAGAGGCACGTGGGGCGGAAGAAAGAGAAGGCTTGCAGAGTGTGCAGGGCCGCTTGACACTTTGTCACTGTCACCGTCGAACAAGCCACTGGAACAGTTAAATTATTATTAAGCGGGTTGGCCCGTTGCCGATGACGAATACGTCTCCTTAGCTGGACACGAGCGTGAATAAATTTCGCGAATCTCTCTTTCTCACTCTCTCTCTCTTTCTCTCTATCTCTCTCTCACTCGTTCTCTCTGTTACGAGTTAAACGCTGCGCTCGTAAACACGTGACGTTACACGTTTGAAATGGATCACGGCTATTCCGGCGTGTAAACGACGCCATTGTGAAATTCAAGCCTGTAATTGCCGGGCGATTAAACGAAAGCAGAAGAAAGGCGGGGGTACAATCTCAGTCAAAAGTATTAGAATACCCGCGAACCAGTTATTAGGAACATAATAACACTTTGCAATTGAAAATGGCAGGTTTAAGTTTTTAAGTAGTAGTATCAGTTTCCAAAATTTTCAATGGAAAGTACTAAAATTAATTTATAACAAGTTTCAGTCAGATTAGTTAAATATTATAAGTATTAAGATTGTCAAATGCGACTATTTTATGTTTACTACTTCAGCCATGATAGATGAACAAGCTAATTATGTACATAAATAAGGAATATTTCTATCTATTACAGTGACTCAACTATTACACTGTAATTGTACCTATTACACTGACTCAACTATTACACTGTACCTATTACAGTGACTCAACTATTACACTGTAATTGTACCTTTCACAGTGACTCAACTATTACTATTATACTGTAATTGTACCTATTAAAGTGACTCAACTATTACACTGTAATTGTACCTATTACAGTGACTCAACTATTACACTGTAACTGTACCTATTAAAGTGACTCAACTATTACACTGTAATTGTACCTATTACAGTGACTCAACTATTACACTGTAATTGTACCTATTACAGTGACTCAACTATTACACTGTAATTGTACCTATTACAGTTACTCAACTATTACACTGTAATTGTACCTATTACAGTTACTCAACTATTACACTGTAACTGTACCTATTACTGTGACTCAACTATTACACTGTAACTGTACCTATTACAGTGACTCAACTATTACAGGATTAAATATTTTCTTTCGTTACAAAACATATTGGTTAATTATAAATTATAACACATCAATCTTAAAGATGTTGAAGAGAATATACACTAAAAAAATATTTAAACAATAAGTTTACACTTTAAAGGAAGATGACTTAATACTAAATGATAACTCTAAATGCTGCGCTACTTGTATTTACAATATGTTTTTCGAAAGAAAGATTTGTTGAGAAATAGAAGCATTTCATCACAGGATTGCACGAACTCGAGGCGAAAGCTCGCGGCAAACAATACAAGGCGCGCTATTAGGCGTCGTGATATATTCGTCCGGCGACAGTGAAAAATTAATTTCTCGCCTGAGAAAGGTGGTTCTGCCTCGGGGACGTGTCGTAAACCAGCCTGACCATTACTTAGCCGGTCGTGGATCCGATCGATCCGGAAAAAGGGCGAAGGGCCACACAGCCATCGGCAAATTTAGTGACATTTGTATATAACTCTTGAACTATAAAAGATATTAACACGAAATTTGGACTGAATAATGTATTAGGGAGACCGGAAAGTAAAATAGTTTCTGTCATTCCATCTCTAAATATTTTGCTCAAAAACCAATTGATTTTTATCAATTCGACATTGACAATTTTCACACTGGATGACTTAATGTTGTTAATAATAAGGGTAATTACATCGCTGATTAAAAATAAAAACTCGTTAAAAATTTGTGTTTGAATTTAATGTAAGAAAACGACATTACTTTCCAGTTTTACAGGGTTTGCCCGTGGTGCCACGATGAATTTTAAATGTTATCTACAACAAATAAGTGTAACGATGCTGATGATTAAAAATTGATAAGTTGCATTAACGATGGTAATGATGAAAAATTGATAAGTATTATTATTATTTTTTTTAATTATGTATTTCTATCAATTTGAGCGTGCCGGTCACCGGTGACCGTCATGACGCCACCACCATGTTCGATGCCGGTCACCGGTGACCGCCGTGGCATTCAATCTATTAATAGCTAATGATTAAAAATTGATAAGTTTCAATAATGATGGTAATGATAAAAAATTGATTTATTGAAGTATTGACATTTTTTTAAATTATGTATTTCTAACAATTTGAGCGTGCCGGTCACCATTGACCGTCATGACGCCACCACCATGTTGAATGCCGGTCACTGGTGACCCCCGTGGCATTCAATCTATTAATAGCTAATGATTAAAAATTGATAAGTTTCAATAATGATGGTAATGATAAAAAATTGATTTATTGAAGTATTGACATTTTTTTAAATTATGTATTTCTATCAATTTGAGCGCGCCGGTCACCATTGACCGTCATGACGCCACCACCATGTTCGATGCCGGTCACTGGTGACCCCCGTGGCATTCAATCTATTAATAGCTAATAATTAAAAATTGATAAGTTTCAATAATGATGATAATGATAAAAAATTGATTTATTGAAGTATTGACATTTTTTTAAATTATGTATTTCTATCAATTTGAGCGTGCCGGTCACCATTGACCGTCATGACGCCACCACCATGTTGAATGCCGGTCACTGGTGACCCCCGTGGCATTCAACGTGTTAATATTAAATAAAGTTTAATATAAGTAAATCTTAGTAAATATTTAGCACTTGAAGATTGTTGAAGTTAATACTGTTAGACGGCTAACAGTCACCTTCCGAATGCAAAGGATTAACTTTACATTTGGTATTATAGTTCGTACGCGAAGGTTTGATCCATTGATCCCAGTCAGGCAACCCGTACAATCTCTCGTTCGATCCGTTCAATTTTTTTTCCCTGACGGTTCGTCGAAGATGACGATGTCGAACAGCTTCCTCGCGAACCAATGGAAACGACGTTAGCCGTTCCAGCGTCGACGTCGACGTCGCGACCTAATTTCGACGTTCCGTCGACGAGGAAATAAGAGTGCCAGCGTTCTGGCGTCGCGACGCGGAGAAATGGAAGAGAAAAAGAAAGAAACGGGAAAAGGTACGCGGGAGGGGGGAGGCAGGTGTGTGTGTCGAGCTACAAAGCGAAAAGTAAAATTTTAGTAAAATTCTCTGGCAGCCAGAAAGTTAATGTTTAATTTCAGATAGAGCATCGACTCCTCGTTTCTGGGAGAAGTTATACCCGGTGTCGCTGAAGACCTTCAATGGGCTGGATCGGCAAATTTAGTGACGTTTTACGAAAAAATCAACTTCCTCATATTGATATTTTTTGAACATGCCTTAATTCTTAACACATTACCGACTGCATAACTTATTGCATACGCACTCAATTAAAAATTCAAATTCACTAATGAATTGATTACAATGATTTTCTTCGCATAACTGACAGTTTAATAAGTGAGTGCTAATGTACTAATTAAACATGGTCACTAATAACCTAGAAAGTTTATGTGACCTTAAACAGTCAAACAAACAAAAACAAAAGAAATAATGAACTCTCATTCAAAATGCTTTAATTCCTTGTTATTTCTCATTGTAAAAATTTGTGATCATTATTGAAAGAGTAACAAATATACAGGATGTTCGGACGAAACTGGGAGAAAGTTGAAGGGGTTACTCTATGCAACATTCTAAGACGAAAATCAAGAGTAACAATATTTCGTTTGACGCTTTGTTTATTAGTTATAAGCAATTAAAGAACGGGCTATTTTACGCCTGAGAGCAGGCAAACGGGGCACACGTAACCCATTTTTTTAGTTGCTTATAACTGATAAACAAAGCGTCAAACGCAATATTGTTACTCTTGATTTTCGTCTTAGAATGTTGCATAGAGTAAACCCTTCAATCTTTTCCCAATTTCGTCCAAACACCCTGTATATGGAAAACGCCGTTGCAAGAAACTGCATAATTTCTTTATAAAAAAAGTATCAAAAAAGAACAAAAGAAACGCGTTTTACAGTAGAAGACCTCCTCAAACCAAAAACGTTGAATCTTTAAAGGCATTGCAGCTTTTATATCCATTTTCGTATACAAAATATTTATTTATTATCATTACAAGTTAGCTTATCGCTATTCCACGAGAACCAAGGCGAGATTAGGAGTTAAGGTATTTCTTGGTTAAAGCAATTTGAACTCCTCTATCCATTCTTCCTTCATTTTCCTTTCTTTTCCGTTATTCTTTTCCCCTCCTTTTTTTCGGGTTCCTCGCTCTCGAGATTCCCCTGCACGCAGATTAATTAGTACAGCGCCGTTCGGGGAAAGAATGGGAACGAGAGGGCGGCTTAATTGCTATTCCAAGACACCGTAAGTTTCGTAATAACCGTGCAGCAGCCGAGGCGGGGTATAAGTAATGAATCCAGATGTCGCCGGGCGTCGAATGTCAGATTGAAAAATGACGAGCGAACCGGAAGTTTCAATTGCGCTTCACGCCCGGCTAACGGAACATCGGCGCTCTCCTGTCGTTTCGGTAATCTCGATTTAACCCTTTGCGCTCGAGAGATAACTGTTAGTCGTCTAATGATACTAATTACAAAAAATTTCAAATTCGAAATATTCACTAAGATTCATCTATATATTAAACGTCATTTAGTTCAGTTAAGTGATATACTAACATTTATATATATGACTAACCTCTGAGTCTGGCTAATAAAGTTAGTCATCTAATGATAGTAATTTCAGAAATTTTCAAATTCGAAACATTCACCAAGATTCGTCTATATTAAACGTCATTTGGTTTAGTTAAGTGAAATACTAAAATTTACATATGTGACTTTTAATCTCTGCGTCTGACTAATAACGTTAGTCGTCTAATGATAGTAACTTCAAAAATGTTCAAATTCGAAATGTTTACTAATATTCGCCTATATTAAACATCATTTAGTTTAGTTAAGTAGGATACTAAAATTTACATATATGACTATTTAACCTCTGAGTCTGACTAATAAAATTAGTTGCCTAATGATAGTAATTTAAAAAATTTTCAAATTCGAAATATTCACCAAGATTCGTGTGTATATTAAACGTCATTTAGTTTAGTTTAGTTTAAATTTCTTGCATATCTATCTCTAAAATTGGGTATACATGATATAGAATTTGAAATTGCAGAGCTGAGAGGGAAACATTATCATATATTTGTATCATTCGATCTATAAAAGTCAACGAAAATTGCTAGGAATAACAGTAAATATTTGTACAAATTTTACTAATGAATCCTGAAACCCATAAGATTGTGCCGTAAACCTAGTATTAATGTCAGTTAGAAATCAGTCGTCACACATCAACCCTACTGTGTGCTGTTTAATAAATACTTAAAAAAGGAATTATCACAAACGATTTTCTGAGCCAAATTAAAACCTACGAATAAAGCAATTATATTGAAAGCGATAAAGATATAATAATAGAAAGTATTCGTACAGTTTCACGAATATGAGACATAAGTAATAACAACAATCATTGTCCAGGCACGTGAATCGATAGTCGTGTAGTAGTCATGAACCTGTCACAATGCACGGTGTTAGCCTGTGGTCCAGGATCTGGTAGCTGCAGTTGCAGCTGCACCGACGCTGATACCGTCCACTCTGTCCCGTTTAATGCTTCCTATGCACGCTTGTGCATCGCGACGACTCGTATGGCCGCTGCTAGATAGCGACTTCGGAGAACGACGGGAGAGAGTGGAAGAGAGAACGAGAGACGGGACGAAACAGAGAGGAGGAGTGACAGAGAGAATCAGAGACAGGACGAAACAGAGAGGAGAAGTGACAGAGAGAATGAGAGAGGGAGATAGTGAAAATAAGATAGAGGACATGAGAGAGAGAGAGAACGAAAGAGAGAGGAAAGGTGACAGAGAGAATCAGAGAGGGAGATAGTGAAAAATAGAGAGAATGAGAGACAAAGGGAGAGAGTGGAAGAGAGAACGAGAGACGGGACGAAACAGAGAGGAGGAGTGACAGAGAGAATCAGAGACAGGACGAAACAGAGAGGAGAAGTGACAGAGAGAATGAGAAAGGGATATAGTGAAAATGAGATAGAGGACATGAGAGAGAGAGAAAGAACGAAAGAGAGAGGAGAGGTGACAGAGAGAATCAGAGAAGGAGATAGTGAAAAACAGAGAGAATGAGAGACAAAGGGAGTGAGTGAGAGAGAATAGGAGATGGAGGGAATAAGAGAAAGATATATATGTAAGGAAAGCATCCTTAGTTATGTTGAATTTAGCGCGTAAATAGGTCGATAAGTTAGATCTCCAATTGTATCAAGATAATTTAATGAACAGACATGTGGCGTCAGTGCGACAATGTAAATCAAAGTGCGAAGATATAGAAACTACAAAAGAATGACAACAAATTACATATAAGAAAATTAATCAAGAAACAACGGTGTGAATAATAGCATTGAATGTTGTTTCCTTGTTATTACAGGTAGGATAAATAATTAGTCTAAGTTATTATATTATTATTTTGTTCAAAGTAATAAAAACCTTGTTATTACAGAGAAACAATTCTACTCATTATCCACCACTAACCTGCATATTAAATAAAGCATCATAGAACATTATATATATATATATATAATGAGAGATAGAGAAACTGAAATGATAAGAAGGAGAGAGGGAGAAAGAATGAGAGAGAGAATGAAAGACAGAAGGAAAAGGAGAGGGTAGGGGGTTACAGAGAGAATGAGAGAGGGAGATAGTCAAAAACAGAGAGAATGATAATAATATCATAATAAAAATAATAGGAATAATAATAATAGGAGATAAGATAGTAGGAGAATAATAGGATAAGATAATAGGAGATAGAGAAAATAAGACAGAGAGGACGAGAAAGAAAGAGAGAGAGAGAGAAAGAACGAATGACAGAGAAAATGAGGGGGAGAATATGTGAAAGGGGATGTGAAACAGAGAGAATGTGGGAGCGAGAGGAGAATAAGCCAGGAGATAGTACGTGTGAACATACGTTTGTAGAATTGCGCACAGGCCATCTGCATTCTGCGAGCAGGACCACCGACCACTACCCGAAACACGCGACCCAGTCTCTATGGAAAGCACATGTGATGTTCCAACCTGTATTCAAAGCTATCCCCCACTGTTGAACTGTCCCCTATTTCACAGAACGATGTCGAAATTTTGATACCGGTCAATGGGACACCTTTTCCACCCTTTAAAACGATCCGCTGAAAGGCGGACGAAAGGTTGCCGACAACGTTGAGTAAAATAAATACGGAAATGGAAACTCGATTATCGGAACTAATAGGAAGACATGTTTGTCGATAATAAAATTTTCAATTAAAATCACTTATTTACTAAGCTTCACGTATTTGAACGAATTTTAACACTTTGCCGTCCGGCCCGTTTGTAACCATTTCTTCGCTTGACGCCGGCAGAACTGATCGTGTTACTTCGCTTGTCGCCGGCTGTTTTTGGGGAGATTGGGAAATGATAAATTTCAAGTTTTACTAATCTCATCGGTAGTTCTCACGAGTTTTCAATCAAAATTCAATTCAAAAAATGTACATATGTAAATAAATGTAAAATTTCTTTGTTTTATATATTTCTTTATTTACATTTTCTTTGGTACTTATTTAGTATTTCTCTTTTAAATGATACGAAGCAAAATAATCACCAACATGTAATGCAACTCCACACGACCTGCATATCAAATTTGTTGTTTTTCTTTTCTTGTTTTTGGTACATACAACGCAACTTCTTCGTTTTCGTTTATTGCTTTCGGAAATGAATACTAACTGGTGACGTATATAACTTATTCCATTTAAGTAAATTAGCAACAAAACCCCACAGATCATCAACGGAATGCAAACGATACTAATGTGCTGTCGCCGGCCACTTCTTTGCGCAAAACACCACTGTGGTGTCGCCGGCCGTCGAGCGATACTTTGCGCACAACACCACTGTGGTGTCGCCGGACGGCGACCGAATGTGACAATCTCCCATTTTTTCTTCAACAAAGCGCTGCCATTGATCCTATTTACTTTTGTTGTTTGTTAATTTTGAACTAGTACTGTTCACAGTTCATCAAATACATTTTCTGCTTTTTCTAAGTACAATTTTTAATCAATTCAACTCCAGCTTAAGGTTAACTAATAGCAAAAGTAAATTTGTTAGTACCTTGTTGCAGATGGTTATTAGGTTTTTAGTGATTGAGACACTGAGATTGATTTTCTGAGGATTGTATTATTGGAAATAGTGTTTTATATTGCTTAAATAAAATACACTCTTATTTGAGGCATTATAATAGTTTATTATATAGCAGGAGGAAGGTGAAACTCTGCGATCTTTGTCATGAGACTAACAAAATGCAGTGGTAGAAATTCCTACGACCCCCTCCAGCTCCTTCAACCCCTGTATTGTGTTTCTTAACATTTTCCTACTTTCTAAATTGTCAGATATGGTTTGAGTTCTTAGAAGAAACCCTTCAGAAACTACGTGAAGAAAGAACTGGTTTCCGGTTAATTTTTGGTTTCTAATATTTCTGTATTCAATTGTTAACAATAGATATAATTGATCATAAAACAATTTGAATAATCTAGAAATACTGTGCTTACGAAATGAAAATTACTTTTTATATATTTTCTTTCAATGATCCATCTTTAATGTCATTTTAGCTAGTTCACTAGTTTAGTATGTTTATTTTTAGGTAAAAAGCCAGAAACGTTGAAGCTAATACACAAATATGCTTATGATCAATAGCATCTGTGTTAAATATTTATTTCAATCGGTTCTGATTATCGATCATTTACAGCCAGAATTGGGTAAAATAGAGCGGCTTATGAATTGATTAAACGTTTCGTTCGGTTTATACGTTTCATTGGATTTAAACGCAGTGATTTATGAGGTTGATACAGTACTTTACACGGTTATGCTTTTTATTCGGTTAAAACATATATTCGCTAACTACCAACCGCGTTAATTAATAATATCATTTATATGGAAGATGTCAAAGAGAATATTTATTAAAAGTGTAATTAAACTGTTTCATAGTTGGTTTTGGATAAATCAAAAGGTGACATAATATAATAGTTTAATCATTCTCATAAGTATTAGATAGATTCGTACCGCGTTATAGGAAAACGCGTTATATGAGTATCCTCTTATAACGCGGTCATATAACCTCGTATAACACGATATTTACAAATGATTTACGTTTAACATTTCTCGTTAAAGGGGTATTAAGAATATTAATGAAAAACTATGTTATGAACGAAATATGTGCATTTTAATAATAATAAAAAAAACTTATGTATATGTAATTAACACGTTCGTCGCATATTTTGGTGACGCTCTTCTTCTTAAAGTTAAATAGGGTTTTAAATTGGAATTTTTAAAGGAATTTAATGGAATAAGCGTTGAAGTATGATATATATAAAAATATAAAATGCATAAAATAAAAATAAAAAGTTAAAATTTTTGCTGTTTTTATATTTCATTTTTTTTTTTTACTCCAGTTTTCTGTGCAGTTAGATTTGGGCCTGGCGAGAAACTTTATTAAAATCATTAAAGTTTTATTAAAATCAAACCAGAAACATTTTGAATAAAGGATTATGTGTAACTAAAAAAATAGTTAGTTTCAAATAAATTACATTATTGCAGGTTTATTCGCTATCGGAGATATCTGAAATAACGTTCCGCCTTTTTTTCTTTTTTTTCAATAAAATTTCTATATATATAAGGTAATTAATATCGTTGAGAATTTTCAATAAGAGAATAAATTACAATGTGTTGCTCTGTAAAAAGAGAAACGACAATTAAAGTCTATTCTCTATTTTGTTACCCTACAACGTTTATAAGTCTCTGTCTCCTTTGTATTATAAATTATAATTATCTTTCCGTAACCTAATCTTATTCAGCACGTATGTCATCTAACTATAGCTCCTTCTATATCTATATCTATATCGATATCTATAAGTGAAGACAGCGTACTTCTCTTATATATATATATATATATAAATGTTCTTGCAATTCAAATAACTATAGAAACACAAATTTAATCAAATAATTTAATTCTATAACAACACAATTGACACAATGTGCAACGATAACCATGAACTAAGGATGATAAGAATGAACCGCACGAATCATTATAAATTTCACAGTACAGAAATACAAGGTGGGAAATCCCCGCGTTATGCGAGGGAAAAATCGTGTTATACAAGGGACATGAAATCGCGTTATAAGAGTACCGCGTTATACAAGGGATCACTGTATTCTTTGGATGAAACCTAAAGGAAATATAGAGAAAAAAAATAATGACATTTTATAAACAAATAGAATCTTCGAATTGCAGAAAAAATTGTGAAAAAACACTGGTTCCACGTGTTGTATAACGGCCAACGTTTTTATTCGCCTATAAAAGCTTCATACGGAAATAAAATGTTAAATTTAATAAAAAAAAAAAAACAGTCTCGCAAAAGGATATGGGAATACACAAATACCTTTTGTGGCCACTGTACGTGAATAATAGGAGGCCGGCGTAAAATTCAGTTCAATCTGTTGAATAACAATTTTTTATTTAATTCCAATCTCGAAATAAATTGATAAATTGATAAATTGATAGCTGATTAGATTATTGAATTTCCATTAAAATTTCGACGAAAAAATAACGAAAAATATTATCTCTTTTCAACGGTCCATCGCATCGTTCCTTAATAGCCGTTTCATTAAACATTTAACTTTTTAAGAGATATTTATACAGTGACACACGAAATTGATCAAATTATCACTTAACTATTTATTTGATATGTATTTTTGAAACTTCTTAACAATTTTTTTTAATTGTTATATTTTACATTTAAATATCGTATAACAAACTAATTATGAGAAAAGTTAACGTTTTCATTAATACACAGTGATTCACGAAATTGAATCAAATTATGAAGAGGGTTTTTATTTTGGAATAAAAATCCAATTATAAATTTGCCGTTTAATTATACTTGTAATGACATCTTCTTTGCACATCTGAATTTTTTACTAATTTCATTTAGCAATTATATGTCGATCAAATGAGGATTGTAGTAAATGAAGGCACTCTGTCAATTTCATGGTTCAGTGAATCTAAAATTGGCTTAATTATACTGACTGACATATTTTTCCAACCCTTACAAGTTAAAGAATGAAAATTCCTATTCAATTTCTTAAATCCCATTTTTTAATCAAACATTTTTCTTCCTTCATATTCTAATGACACAAAATTTCATGATTCACTGTTTCTAAACCTGGCTTAATTACATCGGCTGACAAATTCTTCCAATCCCTTATAACTTAAAGAATGAAAATTCTTATCCAGCTTCTTACGTCCTGTGTTTCAATCAAACATTTTCCTACCTTCATGTGTCAATGACATAACATTTTTTCAGTCAGTGTATCTAAACCTGACTTAATTAAATCAATTAATAAATTCTTTCAATCTCTTCCAAGCTAAAAAATGAAAATTCCTATTCAATTTCTTATGATTCGTATTCCAATCAAACATTTTTCTGCCCTCGTGTTCCAACGAAATAAAATTTTTTCAGTCACTATATCTAAACCTGAGTTAATTAAATCGATTCACAAAATCTACCAACACCTTGCAATTCAAAGAATAAAAATCCCTATCCGGTTTCTTAGGTCCCACCTTTCAATTAAAAATATTTTTGCCTCGTGTCCCAACGAAATAAAACTTTTTCAGTTACTGTATCTAAAACTGGCTTAATTAAATCGATTAATAAATTCTTCCCATCTCCTAGAACTTGAAGAATAAAAATATCTATTCAATTTCTTAGATCCCATCTTTCAATCAAACATTTTTCTATTCTCGTGTCCCAATTAAATAAAATTTTTTCAGTCACTGTATCTAAAACTGGCTTAATTAAATCGACTAACAAATTCTTCCCATCCACTACAACTCAAAGAATAAAAATCCCTATCCCGTTTCTTAGGTCACACCTTTCAATCAAACATGTTTCTATCCTCGTGTCCAAACGAAATAAAATTTTTCCAGTCACTGCATCTAAACCTGACATAATTAAATGGATTAATAAATTCTTCCCATCTCCTACAACTTGAATAAAAATATCTATTCAATTTCTTAAATCCCATCTTTCAATCAAACATTTTTCTATTCTCGTGTCCCAATTAAATAAAATTTTTTCAATCACTGTATCTAAAACTGGCTTAATTAAATCGATTGACAAATTCTTCCACACCCGCTTCAATTTGAAAAATGAAAATTCCTATCCAGTTTCTTACGTCCCGTGTTTCAATCAAACAAGTTTTTATCCAATTTTATTAATGAAATAAAATTTTTTCAGTCACTGTATCTGAGCCTAACTTAATTAAATCAATGAATAAATTCTACCAAGTTAAAAAATGAAAATTCCTATCCAATTTCTTACGTCCCATGTTTCAATCAAACATTTTTCTGTCCTCTTGAATCAATGAAATAAAATTTTTTCAGTCACTATATCTAAAACTGGCTTAATTAAATCGATTGACAAATTCTTCCAACCCACTTCAACTTGAGGAATAAAAATTCCTATCCAGTTTCTTACGTTCCGTGCTCAATCAAATATTTTCCTTTTTTCATATTTCAATGGAACAAAATTTCATGATTCACTGTTTCTAAAACTGGCTTAACTATATCGACTAACAAATTCTTCCCATCCCCTACAGCTCAAAGAATGAAAATCCGTATCCGGTCTCTTAGGTCACACCTTTCAATCAAACATGTTTTTATCCTCTTGAATCAATGAAATAAAATTTTTGCAATCACTGTATCTAAACCTGACTTAATTAAATCGATTGACAAATTCTTCCAACCCACTTCAACTTGAGGAATAAAAATTCCTATCCAGTTTCAATAAAACATTTTCCTACCTTCATGTGTCAATGACATAAAATTTTTTCAGTCACTGTATCTAAACCTGACTTAATTAAATCGATTAACAAATTCTTCCCATCCCCTACAACTCAAAAAATAAAAATCCCTATCCGGTCTCTTAAGTCACACCTTTCAATCAAACATGTCTTTATCCTCTTGAATCAACGAAATAAAATTTTTTCATTCCCTGTATCTAAAACTGGCTTAATTAAATCGATTGACAAATTCTTCCAACCCACTTCAACTTGAGGAATGAAAATTCCAATCCAGTTTCTTACGTGCCGTGTTTCAATCAAACGGTTCCCTCCTCGGATCATTAGTCTCGCCAAATGAACGTTCTTTCGTCCCGTGGGATGAGACAAGAAACCCGGCTGTTTTCCCCGTGATTTTTGCGACCGCGAAGGAGAAATCGTCGGGCAGGGGAGAACGTTTCCCGTGGCAAGGTTTCATTAAAACAGCCGCCATTATTTTGTAACGACTTTAATTCGGACGAAAATGTTTCCGGTTTTTGCCGCGGATAACGACCCTATTATATCGAGATCACGGGTAAGCAACTTTTTCGCGAGGCCTTGTAGCTTTTTGTACCATGGAACGTTCACCTCGCGATACACGCCAGCGGATCTGAGCGCGATAGTTCCGCTTTGTATTCAACCAGAGAACCTCGGTGTGCTTGTTAGATACTACGAAAAAAAAAATAGGAATCGCTATCTCTTTTTTTCCGTCTGCCGTTCCCATCTGTTTCCACGCTCTCTGTCGTTGACGCGTCAAATATGTACTGCTCTTCTAAATTAAAATATACCGTGAAGCATTTTTTAATTTCCCTTAACCCTTTCGGTGCTAAATACTCCTGGTCGAAGTGGTCTGTGTGGAGGGCGCTCTATTAGCAATTGTGTTGCTCTAAATGGGAAATAGGAAAAATTGACAAATGTGTATACTCATTCATAATCCACGCAACTAACTTTCGTCAGAGACGCATATACGAATCCATCGTAGTTAAAGGGTTAAACTTTAAATAGAAGAATTTTAATTTTAACATGGTAATTGATACACCCTATTATTAGGACTACTTAACCCTTTCATTGCTTAATATTCCTGGTGGAAGCACTCCGTGTGGAGGGTGCTCTATTAGCAATTGTGTTGCTCTAAATGGGAAATAGGAAAAATTAACAAATGCATATCCTCGTCCATAATCCGCACGAGTAACTTTCGCCAGAGTTGTATATACGCGCCAATAGGAGATAAAAAGTTAAACTTTAAACAAAAGAATTTTAATTTTAACATGGTAATTGATGTGCTGTATTATTAGGACTACTTCACCCTTTCAGTGCTAAATATTTTCAGTTGAAGTTCTTCGCACGGAGGGCGGTCTACTAGCAATTAAGTTGCTCTTCATGTTTATCAAAAGAATCAAGTTCAAACTAATTGCACGTTACTATACTATTTTATAATAGTATTTAATTTTATAAATATACATAAATCAATACAAATTGAACGCAAAAACATATGTTGTCTTGTTTACAAATTATAGCATATCCTAACATTGCAAAAAATTTTCCAAAAAACAACTTTTTCCAGGATAAATGTATAAAAAGAAGTATGGGTTCGAGGAACCCCCCCTTAGGAGTTCGCGTAACAAATCGAGGCTCAAGAGTTCCAGAGTTATCCCTTTCGCTACGAGCGTCGCCTATAGGCGACATCCACGCGACGACCTGTGTTCGAGTGCCGACTTTTAGAATTTACCATTCTGAATTAAATTACTATGAATTATAATTCGATGTCTAACTATCCAAAATTGTATTTTTATTTATAATAATAGCAAAATTTAGAATTTTTATATTGTAGGAAATTATTCTATTGGCCGATGGGCTTTTACCTAAATTACGAGCTAGTGCAACGACTCTCATGAACTCTAAACGAACTATTAACGAACTGACGAATTAACCAAAAACGAACTATCTAAAAACGAACTAACTCTAATTATCGCGAGGCTTCCTATTTATTTGCCTCGGGCCTGATAGGCGGTTCCTGTCCTTACCAATCAGGACCTTCGGAAAAAATGCCCGCCTTCGATATCCCCACGCGTTTTCATCTAGGATATCGCCGTCTCCCTTTTCTTCGGGACTGTTTATCCCTACAACGCAGGCGTTGTTTAAAACGGCGCCGGAAGATAACGCGGCCCCGAAAAAATAACACGGCGACACCTCGAAACCTAATCCGCGTCGCCTAACGAAAGCAGTGTTATTCTTTGCCGCTCTCCCCTATACAAAGGCTCCATTCATTAGTAAATTGCCTACAAATTTGACATATCAATTACCCTAAATTATATTTTTATTTATAATAATTGCAAAATCTCCAAATATGTTACTACTGGTCATCTAAAAATGTCGTTGTGTAATACTTATTGAAAAAGACGATCCGGAGAATGACAAGGCTGCACCGAAAGATGTAAGTCCGAACATCAGTTTACCGAAGCGCAACGTGTACACTTTGCGGCGCAGTCCTCCCTACAGCGGAGTCACTCGGACGGATCGCGCTGCCGTAGCGAAAGGGTTAAGTGACAGATTGTTCTCGATACACCAAAGTTCCAGACTTCGAAGATCGGATAGAATCGCTGCAGAATTGCCATTGTCAGCGGAACCGCTACGCCAAAGAAATCGTTCGCCGTAAAACCGATTGCAGTGCAGGCCTTCGCAGAAACGTTACACAACCCGTTGACCACGAGTATTGATTAACAAATTTATCAATACTCGCCCGATTGCCTGCTCTGTCTACGAAGCGAATCGCCCAGCAGCCACGTCCCGATGTCCCTGCCACCTAATTTACCGTGGTCTCTTCGAGCGGTTCCCTCGGGAAACGCAAAAGTGGCGCGGCTGTATCGCGAACGATCTACCGTGCGTTACATCAAAGGCCTCTTCGGAACGAATCGAATAATTAAAGCGGCGCACAAAACACGGGCACGGCTACAAAGCGCGTACGCGCGTCAAAAGGAGAAGAAACGAGGCTGCGCGGGGGGGCTGGCAAATGAAATTGCAACGTTTATTAATTCGTCTGCGATCCGGACGGACGATAATATCGGCCGGGCGATTTTTCGATTTTCATTTAAACGGTCGCGGGGAAAAAAACGCCTGTCCCGTTTAATGCTTCCTGTGCACGCTTGTGCATCGCGAGGACTCGTATGGCCGCTGCTAGACGGCGACTTCGGAGAACGACGGGAGAGGGTGGAAGAGAGAATGAGAGACTGGACGAAACAGAGAGGACGAGTGACAGAGAAAATGAGAGAGGGAGATAGTGTAAATGAGATTGAGAGAATGAAAGAGAGAGAGAGAGAGAGAGGGAGAGAATGAGAGACAGAACGGAAGAAAGAGGAGGGATGAGAGAGGGAATGAGAGAGGGAGAGAGAGAAGAACAGAGAGAATGAGAGACAAAGAGAGTGAGTGAGAGAGAATAATAGATAGAGCGAATAAGAGAGAGAGGGAGAGAAAGAGAGGGAGATAGTGTAAATGAGATTGAGAGAATGAAACAGAGAGAGAGAGAATCAGAGACAGAACGAAAGAAAGAGGAGGGATTAGAGAGGGAGAGAGAGAATAACAGAGAGAATGAGAGACGAAGGAAGAGAGTGAGAGAATGAGAGAGGGAGATAGTGTAAATGAGATTGAGAGAATGAAAGAGAGAGAGAGAGAGAGAATGAGAGACAGAACGAAAGAAAGAGGAGGGATTAGAGAGGGAGAGAGAGAAGAACAGAGAGAATGAGAGACGAAGGGAGTGAGTGAGAGAGAATGAGAGAGGGAGATAGTGTAAATGAGATTGAGAGAATGAAAGAGAGAGAGAGAGAGAATGAGAGACAGAACGAAAGAAAGAGGAGGGATTAGAGAGGGAGAGAGAGAAGAACAGAGAGAATGAGAGACGAAGGGAGTGAGTGAGAGAGAATGAGAGATAGAGCGAATAAGAGAGGGGGGTGAGAGGAGGAGAGAGGGGGAGAGAGAGTGGGAGAAAGATAAAATAAGAGATAGAGAAAATGAAACGGTGAGGATGAGAAACAGAGGGAAGGAGAGAGGGAGAAAGAATGAGAGAGATAATGAAGAAATTTATTAATTCGTCTGCGATCCGGACAGACGATAATATCAGCCGGGCGATTTTTCGATTTTCATTTAAACGGTCGCGGAGAAACAAACGCGTTCTGATTCGCAATGCGAGTTACAAAGCGCGGCTCTGTCCACTGCGGAGACGTCGAATTCTGATTGCGTCGCGTGCCCATTGTATTCCCGGGTCCACCCCGTTTTCTCTTTTTTTTTTTTTTTTTTTCTTTATAATTACCATGAAATCCGCGCGCACTGTTCCATCGGGCGGTTTTTCAAACAGCAACGCATTGTTCGCCCCGCGAAACGTTTCAACAGTTGGGAAGCGAACGGGAAATCAGAGCCGGGGGATGAAGAGGGTCGCGGAACATCGAATTACCGGTAGGAACGCAGAAATTTTTGTTCTCGTCCCATCGTTGTTTCGTTTTACCCCTTTGGTTGCATCTAGTGGAGCTTTAATTACAGTGGTCAACAGCGGATACGTGTCCTTCATCTGTAAGCAGCCAATCCTGGGCCGTGTTATGACCCCAATTGCGAAAATGAGAATTACAATGAAATATTTGACTGCAGTTTTTCAGATGCAGAAATTGCGAATTGCAATTTACAATAAATGTAGAGTGAAGAAAAAAGCGAATGGTCTTAAATTAAAAGATGCTTTGAATCTTCTGCATCGTTAAATTTAATAAGTTATCTTCTTCATTGTTAAATTTAATAAGTTACGTTGTTTCGTTCTACACTTTTGATTGCATCTAGTGGAGCTTTAATTACAGTGGTCAACAGCGGATACGTGTCCTTCATCTGTAAGCAGCCAATCCTGGGCCGTGTTATGACCCCAATTGCGAAAATCAGAATTACAATGAAATATTTGGCTGCAGTTTTTCAGATGCAGAAATTTCGATCTGTAATTTGTAATGAATGAGGAATGGAGAAAAGAATAGTCTCAAATTAAAAGATGCTTTAGATCTTCTTCATTATTAAATTTAATAAGTTACGTTGTTTCGTTCTACCCCTTTGGTTGCATCTAGTGGAGCTTTAATTACAGTGGTCAACAGCGGATACGTGTCCTTCATCTGTAAGCAGCCAATCCTGGGCCATGTTATGACCCCAATTGCGAAAATGAGAATTACAATGAAATATTTGGCTGCAGTTTTTTAGATACTGAGATTGCGAATTGCAATTTGCAATGAATGAAGAATGAAGAAAAGAAGCGAATGGTCTCAAATTAAAAGATGCTTTGAATCTTCTGCATCGTTAAATTTAATAAGTTATCTTCTTCATCATTAAATTTAATAAGTTACGTTGTTTCGTTCTACCCCTTTGGTTGCATCTAGTGGAGCTTTAATTACAGTGGTCAACAGCAGATACGTGTCCTTCATCTGTAAGCAGCCAATCCTGGGCCGTGTTATGACCCCAATTGCGAAAATGAGAATTACAATGAAATATTTGGCTGCAGTTTTTCAGATGCAGAAATTTCGATCTGTAATTTGTAATGAATGAGGAATGGAGAAAAGAATAGTTTCAAATTAAAAGATGCTTCAGATCTTCTTCATTATTAAATTTAATAAGTTACGTTGTTTCGTTCTACCCCTTTGGTTGTATCTAGTGGAGCTTTAATTACAGTGGTCAACAGCGGATACGTGTCCTTCATCTGTAAGCAGCCAATCATGGGCCCTGTTATGACCCCAATTGCGAAAATGAGAATTACAATGAAATATTTGGCTGCAGTTTTTCAGATGCAGAAATTTCGATCTGTAATTTGTAATGAATGAAGAATGGAGAAAAGAATAGTCTCAAATTAAAAGATGATTTAGATCTTCTTCATTATTAAATTTAATAAGTTACGTTGTTTCGTTCTACCCCTTTGGTTGCATCTAGTGGAGCTTTAATTACAGTGGTCAACAGCGGATACGTGTCCTTCATCTGTAAGCAGCCAATCATGGGCTGTTTTATGACCCCAATTGCTAAAATGAGAATTACAATGAAATATTTGGCTGCAGTTTTTCAGATGCTGAGATTGCGAGCTGCAATTTGCAGTGAATGCAGGGTGAAACATTGAGAAAAGAAGCGAACAATCTCAAATTAAAAGATGCTTTGAATCTTCTTCACTGTTAAATTTAATAAGTTACGTTTCGTTCTACCCCTTTAGTTGTATCTAGTGGTACTTTAATTATAACACCGAATGTTTGGGTCACCAGAAGGAAGAGGTGGGGTGAACGGGAGTGATAACAAGCGAAACATGGAGCTATGTGAGTGCTGACTTGTTTATTTCATCTTTTCAATAACACAATTAAGAAATTTGACCAGATCATTTACTTTCTTCAGGAAAACCACTCTACAGAGTTGTTATTTCAACATCTTCCCTGAATTGATCATATACCTTAGGGACTTCTTTACTTGAAATCCCTATTTTGATCATCCCCCTGCAACGATACTTTCGCGACAGCCTATATATTTCATCTTTTCAATAACACAATTAAGAAATTTGACCAGATCATTTACTTTCTTCAGGAAAACCACTCTACAGAGTTGTTATTTCAACATCTTCCCTGAATTGATCATATACCTTAGGGACTTCTTTACTTGAAATCCCTATTTTGATCATCCTCCTGCAACGATACTTTCGCGACAGCCTGTACCCAGAAGTCTCGGCCTTTTCCTCAGCTTCTCGCGCTTCTTTTTCCCGTCCAGCTCTTTCGCGTTCACCTGGGAACGCGCGCAGACACGTGCACCGGAGGGTCGCTCTGCCGCACACAGCCGTACAATTTTCCCCTCCCCGCCGCCCCGTCTTCCACCCCTACACCATCGGGGGCCATTGTGCTCGAGAACCGTGCACGGCGCTTTGCCGTAACAACGTACATTGTATTTTCGAACAATGGGATCCTTCCACCGCCCCCCCCCCACCCCCCACCAGCCGCCCTTTTCACCCTCTTCGCCACCTTATCGGTCCTTTTTTCGCCGGCAAGACCGCACTTCCCGCGCTTATTAATGGCGGCAGCCGAGCTTCCGCTCGCGATCGCGTTACACGTCCCGTTGTGCGCGCGAGATCCTCCTCGAGCTATTGTCCGCTTCCGTCGATACCGTTTCCGGCTCGGGGAGGGTGGAGGGTTGTTTATTACCCGCGGATTAACGGCGACCGATCTCTGTTCCGGCGTCAATAGCCCGGGGCTCGCTCTTTTCCTGCGGCGCCGCTATTTGTCACCTTCGATTATGCTCCCGCGAAACTTCCAATGCGTCATCCGCGCGAAACGCTCCTTTGTGCTGTTGTAGAAGTAATCTGTTCGCGTTAATCGGCGAATTTATCGTTCGTTTCGACCGTTCGCAAGCGCAACGTTGGGATTTTATTGCGGATGGTGGCGTTCGGCAGCGATCGTTGACTCGGTGATTAGAGTTTGTAAGCATACGGTAGCGGACAACAGTTTAACCATTGTGGATCTAAGTGTGCTCACTGGACAATTGTCAATACTCGTCAATTTTTAATTATTATCATTTTTCATGTTAACTCTTTGAGTGCTAAATACTCCAGGTCGAAGTGCTCCGTGTGGACGGCTCTCTATTAGCAATTGTGTTACTTTAAATGGGAGACAGAAAAAATTGACAAACGCACGTATGTGTTCATAATTCACCGGAGTAACTTTCGTCAGTGACGTATATACGCGTCCATAGCAGTCAAAGGGTTGACACGTTGAACGCCATGGGGGTCACCAATGACAGACACTCAACTTGGCGATGATGTCATTGGGATCACCGGTGGTATGTGGATGTGTATCACGAGATTGGTAGAAACATATAATTCGGACAAATGTCAATTCTTATCAATTTTTAATTATTACCATTTTTCATGTTAACTCTTTGAGTGCTAAATATTCCCTGTCGAAGTGCTCCGCGTGGATGGTGATCTATTAGCAATTGTGTTGCTTTAAATGGGAGACAGAAAAAGTTGACAAACGCATGTATGCGTTCATAATTCACCGGAGTAACTTTCGTCAGTGACGCATATACGCGTCCATAGTTCACGCGAGTAACTTTCGTTAGAGACGCATATACGCGGCCAAAGCAGTCAAAGGGTTGACACGTTGAACGCCACGGGGATCACCAATGACAGACACTCAACTTGGCGGTGGTGTCATTGGGATCACCGGTGGTATGTGGATGTGTATCACGAGATTGGTAGAAACATGTAATTCAGACAAATATTAATACTTGTCAATTTTTAATTATTACCATCGTTAACCCTTTGAGTGCTAAATACTCTCGGTCGGAGTATTCCGCGTGGACAGCGCTCTATTAGCAATTGAGTAACTCTGAGTAGGAGAGAAAAAAAATTGATAAACGCATTCATTATACGTCCATAATTCATCCGAGTAACTTTCGCATGAGACGCATATACGCGGCCATAGCAGTCAAAGAGTTGAGAGAAATTTTGTTGATTAACCCTTATGGCACCAATATAATTAATAATATAAATATTGTAATCAAAATTATATTACTTCCGAAATGAATAAAGATTGTTTAGAATGACTTTAATATTATTATTTACACGTGAGTGTAACATTTAAAGTCTGACGTTTAAAAACTTGTAAGTCAAAATATGACGAGAATAAGTTGGAGTTGCCGGTCGATATTCACACTTAAAATTGCGAACTGCTAAGAAATCTGTAAGAGACATACGCCTGAAACCGCACGTTTTTGAGCAAACTTGCACGTTACTAAAATCGTCGTAACATTTTTATTGATAAAGCATGTTGGAATTTGAAAGTTCATACTCGCGGCACCTTACAATAGCATGTAAGAGTTTATTATCAATACCGTCGTGTATACAGGGTGTTCGGGCGAAGCTGTGAGAAAATTGAAGGGGTGACTCCATGCAACATTCTAAGACGAAAATCAAGAGGAACAATTTTACGTTTGACGCTTTATTTATGAGTTATAAGCAAATAAAGAAACGATCTACGTGTGCCCCGTTTGCCTACTCTCAGGCGTAAAATAGCCCGTTTCTTCATTTGCTTATATCTAATAAACAAAGCGTCAAACGCAATATTGTTACTCTTGATTTTCGTCTTAGAATGCTGCATAGAGTCACTCTTTCAATTTTCTCCTAGCTTCGTCCGAACACCCTGTATATTTGTATGTGTGCTATTGGGCCATTCGCTGAATCCTCTGTCCCAAGGACATATTCTCTGTATAATCGTCGAGTGGTGAACATTAAACTATTGTACATTGCCACGTGTTCCAAAAACAGTTTCACTTGCTTTATTCTTTTTAATCCCATTTCCATCAAAGCACAATGTTTGTCGAACTTCAGCGCAAAAATATAAAAGGGGTCGAAGAAACGTTTCGCGTCTACGAAACACGACGAACTTCCAACGGAACTGTTCGGATCTCATCCGATATCGTGGATCCTTGCTTCGTTTAAAACTAAATGCTCCCCTCCCCGTCCCTTTGCTTCCCCTTTGGGTGAAGTTCGGCCGACGAAATAATTAACCGTTTCGTTTCGGGGTAGCTCCGCGCAGATTCGAAAGAAGCTCTTAAGTCGACCCGGGAACAAAACGACCTGCTTGTTCTGCCCGTGATTTGCAACCAATGAAGCCGACGATGGCGAAGTTCGCCCTCCCCCCGGGTTCTTTAATCGAATCAGAGTGCTGTAGTGGAAGTTTCAATGGAAATAACGTGGAACTGTGATGCACAGGGACTCGAGGAATCGATCAAGTACAGCGGAACGCTTTTGATTTGAAAGCTGGTTATCTGGATGCCTGTATACAGGAATTTTGTTATTGGAATAAACTGTAGTTGGATATGTGAGTGTTGATTTTATGCTTGTGAGAGAGAGAGAGAATGGTTATCTGAACATACGTACACAGGAATTTTGTTATTGGAATAGGCTATAATTGGAGATGTGAATGTTGGTTTTATGTATGTGAGATAGAGAGAATGGTTATCTGGATGCCTGTATATATGAATTTTGTTATTAGAATAGACTATAATTGGATATGTGAGTGTTGATTTTATGCTTATGAGAAAGAGAGGATGGTTATCTGGAGCTACGTATACAGGAATTTTGTTATTGGAATAGGCTATAATTGGAGATGTGAATGTTGGTTTTATGTATGTGAGTTAGAGAGAATGGTTATCTGGATGCATGTATATAGAAATTTTGTTATTGGAATAGACGATAATTGGATATGTGAGTGTTGATTTTATGCTTGTGAGAAAAAGAGAATGGTTATCTGAATGCCTGTATACAGGAATTTTGTTATTGGAATAGACTATAATTGGATATGTGAGTGTTGGTTTTATGCTTGTGAGAAAGAGAGAATGGTTATCTGGAGGTATGTACACAGGAATTTTGTTATTGGAATAGGCTATAATTGGATATGTGAGTGTTGGTTTTATGCGTGTGAGAAAGAGAGGATGGTTATCTGGAGATACGTACACAGGAATTTTGTTATTGGAATAGGCTATAATTGGAGATGTGAATGTTGGTTTTATGTATGTGAGATAGCGAGAATGGTTATCTGGATGCATGTATATAAGAATTTTGTTATTGGAATAGGCTATAATTGGATATGTGAGTGTTGGTTTTATGCTTGTGAGAAAGAGAGAATGGTTATCTGGAGGTATGTACACAGGAATTTTGTTATTGGAATAGGCTATAATTGGATATGTGAGTGTTGGTTTTATGCGTGTGAGAGGGAGAATGAATTTAAGGAGTGAGAGTCCTTTGTCTGGTGTGTCGTTACATAGTTTATGGTCTGAATAGTTTAAAGTGAGTATCCTATCTAGTATATATTTTATTGTGTATGTTAAGAAGTGTATCTTGATGAGACCGTTGAAAAGAGTACGTGAGACAGAGAGCATCGTCAAGTGAGTGAGAAAAAAGTTAAGAAATAGAGTAACAATAAAATATATATCAGTTTATGATATTTAATCCAATAAACAATTTTGTGTTCACCTGTGATTAACCAAATTCATTATAATTCGTCCCATTCTACCCACAGGATGACAATTTCTTAGTTTTAAAAATTTTGGATTTCGACAGTGAAAAGAATATAACACAAAGTTTTGTGATTTTTTTATTTAGCAAGTATGCTCGTCAAAAACAGTTAACTTGTTAAACAGAAAAAGTATCTTATTGTTTGATTTATTTCAGTGAGTTTCTATAGATACTTCTAACAGTTTGATTGAATAAACGTAAATATGTACAAGGTACATATTTCTATAAAGACAAGAATGATAATTTGAATAGATTAATTAGAAGAGATGAACGAGGAAAATAACACGGTTGAGACTGAAAGGGAGGGAGAGAGAGAGAGAGAGAGAGAATGAGAATTGAGAGCAGAGTGCGAGTTTCACGCGAGAATCGTGAGAGAAAGTTTAATTGAGTTTTAAACACGCAATTGCTAACTTTAGTGAGCAAAAATTAGTCACCTCCATTTTTAGATTATAATGTATCCTGCTAATCATGGAAAGGAAGCTATCATTTGTAAAAAATTGACATTCCTAAAGAATTAAATTAATCATCTTACTATATCAAATACTGCAAGGTTAATTATATTAAATATTATTAACTTAATCATTATTATATTTATTTTCTTATTTGGTATTAACGGGAAAACCCCTTTACGTATATAAAGAAAGAATAAGAAGTAAGAATAAAATTAACAAAAAAAAAATGAACAAACAATACAAAAAAAAGAAACAGTACAATCAGATATTTAAGTTAATATTTGTCGTAAAGTGTGCTCCATAGAGAATATAGATTGACTAAAAATATCAATTTGTGAATTTATTACATGAATTTATTTAACATTAGGGGGACCAGAAAATAATGTCGTTCCTGTCATTCCATCCCTAGATATTTTGCTTGAAAACCAATTAATTTTTATCGATCAGGTACTGAAAATTTGCACACTAGATGACAGAAGGTTGTCGTTAATGAGGGCAATTACATCATTGACTAAAAATAAAACCTCGTTAAAAATCTATGTGTTTGAATGTAATGTGAGAAAATGACATTATTGTCCAGTCCCCCTAATATATATATATATAAAATTATACATAAATTATTTATTTAATACAAATATATAATATAAATAAATAAAATAATATATAATAAAAATTAATATAATAATATAAATAAAATATATAATATAAATTAATATAATAATATAAATAAAATATATAATATAAATTAATATAATAATATAAATAAAATATATAATATAAATTAATATAATAATATAAATAAAATATTTAATATAAATATATAATTTACAAATTACAAAAATAATTTATACTTATTATGAGACCTTCTACATTACAAACAATAATAGATAACAATACACAGAAGATCATTATTAAACGGTGATTACTAATTGTAAGAAAGACACAAGCTATAAACGTAATAAATGAAAAATACTATCCAAACTACAAGCCAGCTACAATTAAATTTGTCTTAACAAATTTCTGCCTAACTATCTCTTTCAGGGTGACGTCGGTTCCAAATCCACGGTGGCCCGCGTTCCTCATACATAAAACATGCGGCGAATCAAAACTTTTGCCCGCTAGTGTACCTCGGTCATAACATATTCTATTCCCACCCTGTGTTCATCCGTTCGCAACCCAGCATTCCCGCGACTAACGTGCAACAAATTTCCCATCTCGACCATTCGAATATCGTTCGAAACGATCCACGCGATTTCTTTTCCCCCTGGCTGATAACGGGTACGGCGGATTCGACGAACGGCAGGCAGGGGTAGCGAACGAAACGACGTTCGTCGCGTGTGTACGCTTTCTCGCGTGTCCCGCCACCGGGAGAATACAGTACGCGACAAAACGATAGCGAGCTCTGTGATTTTCGTGGTAATTTTCGTTTCGTTGCGAATTTTTAAGGCAGGTCTCGAGGAAAAGACGTTGTGCATATGATCACAACTGGATTTCTATGCATTCGTGAAACATTTAACCCTTTGCACTCGAGAGGCGATTGTTTGTTAGTCGTTTAGTGATACTCACTTCAAAAATTTTCAAATTCGAAATATTTAGTAAGATTTGCCTATATTAAACGTCATTTAGTTTAGTTAAGGGATATGCTAAGATTTACATATAGGACTGTTTAATCTCTGAGACTGACTAATAAAGAAATTAACTAAAGTCTGCAAATTTGAGGAACTATCATTTGGTGACTAACACCCATCTCTCGAGCGCAAAGGGTTAATTGTGAAGAAAGATGTGAAATGCATAGCTTTGAAACATAAATTCACTAGCTGCTGCCCGCGGTTTGGACCGTGTAGAAGTACTTATATTTTAATTTTAACTGTCCTCAAGCATTGTCCAATTTTTTCAAGCCCTTAATATTAATCTTAATCAGAAAATTAAATGCTTACTAATTTTCATAGTGCTTGCTTCAAAATCGGCGGATTTTCAAAATATATGTATTTCAAAGATACGTAGCAAAATAGATCTCCAGCTAGGTTCCATAATTCCTCTCCTTTAACTGTGCTTATAAAGATTTGAATTTACTGATGCACCATTGTTTTGTTGTTCACTATAGAGAAACTTATTTCTATCACATAAATGTGAAATTTTTCATACATCTTCATTTTCTCTCAAGATATTCGACCTTGTACACATAAAACGTGTACCTCGCATAATTTATAAAGTCTATCCATTTACCACAGTCTCAAGGAACACCAAAACTCATATAATGCGCCACCGTTTTGCCGTTTACCACAGAAAAATCTATTTCTATCGCATAATTCTGAAATTTTGTGTATACCTTCATTTTCTCTGAAGATATTCGACCTTGTACAAATAAAACATGTACCTTGCATAGCTTGTAAAGCTTATCCGTTCATCACAGTTTCAAGAAGCCCATGTACTACTGTTTTGTCGCTCACCACAAAAAAAATGTATTTCTATCACATAAATGTGAAATTTTTCATACATCTTCATTTTCTCTCAAGATATTCGACCTTGTACACATAAAACGTGTACCTCGCATAATTTTTAAAGCCTATCCATTTATTACAATCTCAGGAAGCACTAAAAATCGCACAATACGCTACTGTTTTGTCGCTCACCACAAAAAAAATGTATTTCTATCACATAAATGTGAAATTTTTCATACATCTTCATTTTCTCTCAAGATATTCGACCTTGTACACATAAAACGTGTACCTCGCATAATTTGTAAAATCTATCCATTTACAGTCTCGAGGAATACTGAAAATTACATAATGAGCTACCGTCCTGTCTCCTCTACCATAACGCAGCGTTCCCGATGCAACGATATCCCCGCACTCGTTCGCAAAGTGATTTTCGTTCGTGCGCATAATAACCAGCGACCAGGCAGAATTTTCTCCCATCCCCCCTCGAGCGAGCGAACGGGGTAGAAACGGCGATCGAGGGGTTTAACGGAAGGGTGGTTTGTCTACCGGTTGCCATAACAAGGGGCGAAGGGCGCCAGGCGTCGCGCTCGTATATTCCGGATCATTTTACCGTATAAACGTTTAAGCAGCAAATTGATTGCCCCTACGGCTCACGCTAAACCCAATAAATGTAATCGCGCGCTCGCCGATTATGTCGCTGCGAGAGGCTGTGTGCGGCCGCGCGCGTAATCAAACGCGTAAATTTCTGCGAGACACAACGGCGGTAAGCGCAATTAAACAACAGAGGCTTTGAGGATAAGCAGTTTTAAGGTCGCCTCATTATCGGGTGATTCGAGGTCGAACGCGTGGCTTTCGCCCTTTCCGCTTTTCGTTTCTTTTGGTGTTTCGAGCGATTAGACTGTGGCTGTTGGAAAGGGAAGGAAAAAGATTGGAAAAACGGTGTTTCGTTCGGGGCCTGCTACTGGGGACTCGTTAGTGAGGCTACCTAGCAAGCCGATACTTTAGACACAGAGATAGGAAGGGACAGATCAGAACTCATATATACTTATCAGTAAGGCTACCTAGCAGGCCCATGCCTTAGATACAGGGATAGGAGGGACAGGTCAGAACTTGTATACAGTATTCGGACGAAGCTAGGAGAAAATTGAAGGGGTGATTCTATGCAACATTCTAAGACGAAAATCAAGAGTAACAATATTGCGTTTGACGCTTTGTTTATTAGTTATAAGCAATTAAAAGAACGGGCTATTTTACGCCTGAGAGCAGGCAAACGGGGCATCACTGTGCAGCCAGCGACGTTACCTACCAAGTTGCCCGGGTTGCCTGCTCTCGGGCGTCAAGTGGCCCGTTCTAAGTAATTTTTTTAACTAACTATAACTCATAAACAAAGCCTCAAACGCAAAATCGTTACTCTTGATTTTCGTCTTAGAATGTCACATAGAGTTACTCTTTCAACTTTGGCCCACCTTCGTCCGAACACCCTGTATTGAGAACAAAAGGCAAGAGATAAAGTACTGTTAGCACGTGAGAGGTGAGTTACAACCGGTAAGGATTAATATTCAATTGCCCTCATTATCAATAATTAATTGACATCTTCTAGGCATACTTTTTGCCAGTTTCATTGCATAATTTTGGGACAAAGAGACAAGATTACCGCACCAATCGAATTTGTAGAAAAAGCTGCTTAAACCGAGTTGATTTTCCTTCCTCTAAGCTTGAATTTTATAGTCGCCCAAACATTTTCGATCGGATTTGCATCTAGCAATTTCGAAGGCCAATCAAGTACATCAACATCATTTTCATCTTTCCACGCGGTGCACAGTCGCCTCAAAATTAACCAACTAGTTCACTTCGTCAATTATTTTCGTTTTACTCTTACTCAGAGTAGAGACGAATATCGATGGGAAGCGTTGATAAGGACGCAGCATGCAATCAAATTTCAATTAACCGTTTATATTGGCAATCGGTTATACAAATCATAATTCACCAGCCCTCGAGCTATTTTCTAGCCGCTCGCCAGCAATTTCTGCTGTTTCGACGATGAAAAGGTCGCGCTCGGCTGAACGGAGACCACGCGAGCGATCGTTCAGCCCTGCCTCGAGCTTTTCCATCTCGCAACTTTTACAGAGCCATTCTCACGAGGCCGTCCGACACGCGAGCCCCGTCCACTTGAACGACACGTTAGGGCAGAAATCCTACGGCCCCCGACAAAATGGTTCCGTGTACACGGATTTACCTTGGAGAAGGAACGAGGCTAGCTAGCCTACTTGCTCGAAGTTCGAGGAAAAAAGAGCTTGGAGAAGGAGAGAGCGAGCTACGGTGATAGTTAACTCGGTCGCTGCTACTGCATTCGATGAGCGAAGAAACGGAAAAATTCAAACTTAAGTGACACGTTAGGAAATGAAATTTAATTTTGAAAAATCTTATGTATTGACTTGAAGTACAATTTAATATTTAATTATGACTATAGGAATAATTATAAATGTCTGTTCCTTACAATCCTAAGTAACAAAAGTTTAAGACCAAAGGGTCAAGGAAAATAAATTAATTAATTAATAAGAAATAGTACAATTAATAAAATTCGTATTCTGTACTAACCAATAAATAGTGTTCTATCATAATTACGATAAAATTAAGTATATGAACATTATTTGCATACCATAAAACTATCCTGTCGTCTTAAACTTTTGTCCACTATTGTACATCGAAAAATGAGTATACAGTAGCAGTCAAAAGTTGAAGACCGAAGGGTAAAGAAAATAAATTAATTAATTAATAAGAAATAGCAGTATAAATAAAATTCGTATTCTATGCTAATCAATAAATAGCGTTTTACCATAATAACGATAAAAATAAGTATATGAACAATATTTGCATACCATAAAACTATACTTCGCATTGTCCTGTCTTAAACTTTTGTCCACTACTGTACGTATCTGTATAACACTCACACGACACGACAAACGCGTGTGATTCACGTTAAATCATGCATCAATGCAGAAAACTAGTTTCAACGATGAGACAAACAATTCCTGAGTTTCTTATCGAAACGTTGTTAACGAGATAATCCTAAAAGTTGAAGACCAAAGGGTTAAAGAAAATAAATTAATTAATTAAGAAGAAATAGCACAATTAATAAAATTTGTACTCTATACTAATCAATAAATAATGTCCTATCGTAATAACGATAAAATCAAGTATATGAACAATATTTGCATACCATAAAACTATGCTTCGCATTGTCCTGTCGTAAACTTTTGTCCACTACTGTACGTATCTGTATAACACTCACACGACACTACAAACGCGTGTGATTCACGTTAAATCATGCATCGATGCAGAAAACTAGTTTCAACGATGAGGCAAACAATTCCTGAGTTTCTTATCGAAACGTTGTTAACGAGATAATCCTGCCAGCGAACCAAATTACGTTTACAGGAGATTTTTACCGTTAAAGCGCTCAACTAACGACACTCGCTTGCGAACGATACGCTTGTCCTGTTCTTCTTAAGTTTCTATGAAAACTGAACGATCGCCGGAACGTCGTGAAAAAGATCCTTAAGCTGGAAGAAGCTCTCCCTTTCGCTCACTCTCTTTCTCTCTGATAGCAGCTAAATGAAAATGGCTTCTTCATGAGCCGAGAGCGCAACACTGTAAAAAGGACCGTCGTTGAGAGTACAAGGGGAAGGAAAAACTTGTGTCGGTGTTTTACACGACCATCCTCGAGATCAACGGAACTCTGGCTGTGCTGGAGATAAATTTCGGAAAATTTCTCGTTGTTCCAGTGAACAGCGAATAAAGTGAACAACAGCTGAAAGCGCATAATACCGTTCAGAAGTATTTTTATTTTTACTTTTTCTACGGAATATTGGAATTATCTAGGTGGAAGCAAGGAAGGTTCTTACTGTGTTACAATTATAGGAGATTTCTTAGTTTATTATTTAGTGGAGTGATGGTAGGGCTCAGATGTGAGTTATATAAAATAAAGCGAAGTGCTTAGAATATAATAATATGTATTGTATTTAAAGATAGTTTAACAGTAACAACTATGACGTCTTACCCACTTCCATTTTGTTTTACCCACATCTGAACCCTACTCTCTCGCTAAAATAAAAGTAAGAATTTCTATATTATTGATTAGCATAGAATACAACTTTTGTTTATAGTGCCGTTTCTTATAAATTAATATAGGAAATTCTACTTTTATTTATTTAGTAGAGTGAAATGATAGGACTCAGGTGCGAATAAAATAAAGTTAAGCGCTTAGAATATTATTAATATACATTTAAAACAGTTTAATAGTAACATTTTAAACGATTTTTCAATTTAGCAACTACAACGTTCTTACTTCTTACTCTCCGTCTTTACGTTACGACTTACGTCTTTATGTTCTCGATCGCATTTCTACATATGTTTGTTGATGTATTATAATTGATGGCTAGAAATTTAGAAGAGTCATTATAATGACCCGTTATACTTCAAATCTTGATTCTACTGATTCGACAGAATTTGTAATCTAGCCATCTCACCAATTGACTTAAACCTTTTCAATTTATCCTCAGATAGTTTTAAGGTTGAGGCAATCAGACTGCTAGAGGCTACAAGTCTTTAATTATATCCACTGCAGTACTTTGTTGTCGCCTTTTGCATTCTTGTGATGTGGAACAATAAGTTTGTATGTAATTGTGATCCATTTAATTCTATTTTTACTTTTAATTATTTTTATTTCTATTTATAAAGAAGTAATATTCTTTACCCGTCAAATAAATAAATAAATAATAAAATTCAGAGTATTAGTTTGATATAAACAGTCTTGGTTGAAGTTATTATTGCTATCAATCTATCTTGTTGATTAATTTCAAGGTCCTTTGGATCACAAAGCAATTCAAGACAGGTACCTCAGATATGTTCATTTCACTCTTCACATTTTCCTAAACTCGCATCCACTCATAAATAACTCTATTCTTGGGAGAAAAGGTTGTCACACCGTTACATCTCCACCTTTAAATAATGCAAGTTCGTTCTGAACAATTTCCCCTTTTACTTTTATTTTTACTGTATTACTTGTTTATAAAGAAGTAACATTCTTTGCCCGTCAAATAAATAAATAAATAATAAAATTCAGAGTATTAGTTTGATATAAACAGTCTTGGTTGAAGTTATTATTGCTATCAATCTATCTTGTTGATTAATTTCAAGGTCCTTTGGATCACAAAGCAATTCAAGACAGGTACCTCAGATATGTTCATTTCACTCTTCACATTTTCCTAAACTCGCATCCACTCATAAATAACTCTATTCTTGGGAGAAAAGGTTGTCACACCGTTGTATCCCGACCTTTAAATAATGCAAGTTCGTTCTGAACAATTTCCCCTTTTAGTTTTATTTTTACTTTTATTTTTACTGTATTACTTGTTTATAAAGAAGTAACATTCTTTGCCCGTCAAATAAATAAATAAATAATAAAATTCAGGGTATTAGTTTGATATAAACAGTCTTGGTTGAAGTTATTATTGCTATCAATCTATCCTGTTGATTAATTTCAAGGTCCTTTGGATCACAAAGCAATTCAAGACAGGTACCTCGGATATGTTCATTTCACTCTTCACATTTTCCAAAACTCGTATCCACTCGTAAATAACTCTATTCTTGGGAGAAAAGATTGTCACACCGTTGTATCTCCACCTTTAAATAATGTAAGTTCGTTCTGAACAATTTCCCCTTTTAGTTTTATTTTTACTGTATTACTTCCTTATAAAAGGTATTTACCCGTCAGACAAGTAAATAAATAAATAAATAATAAAATTCAGGGTATTACTTTGATATAAACAGTCTTGGTTGAAGTTATTATTGCTATCAATCTATCCTGTTGATTAATTTCAAGGACCTTTGGATCACAAAGCAATTCAAAACAGGTACCTCAGATATGTTCATTTCACTCTTCACATTTTCCAAAACTCGCGTCCACCCGATCGCATTCCAACATAACCACGTTGGTGTCCAACACGTCAAAACCAACCTGCAAACCGGAGAATCGAAAAGTCAACGAGGAAGAATCGCAGAGCGAACGATTGTTTCGTTTCCGCAGCGATTAATTTGGGTCGCAGTTACACGCAGGTAAACTCGTTTACGCCTTCGGGAGTAATCGATGATTTGGCGCCGGTTCAACCGATCAATCATCCGCTCGGCCAACTGTTGACCGAATGAAAGCGTTATTTCAAATGACACGCGGCCGAAGTCCCGGCGCGGGCCAGGTTTAACCTTTAAACCGGACTGCCGTCGAATACCGGACAGGGGACATAAACTTCCGGCGACGCAGGCGGCCAACGCCGCGGTATTTACCGAGCGCATAAATAACACGACGATCCGCGGCCGTTCCCGTTAATTATGACACGATCATTCGAGGCCGCCGATTGTCCCAGCGACGTCGACGAAATTCAATGAAATCCCGTCGAACGCGATTTCGCGCGATCGAAAAGTAACCTTGTGGCGGAAATACGTCACAGAAGGTACCGCCCCTAATGATAAGATGTAATATGGCCTGTGACTATTACGATTACGATCCCTGTTAGATTAAGGTTGTTATTATTATTATTATAGTTATTATGGTTATGTATTATTATTGTTGTTGTTGTTGCTGCTGCTGTTGCTGTTGCTGCTGCTGGTGTTGGTGTTGCCATTGCTGTTGCTGTTTGTGTTACTGTTGGTGTTGCTGTTGGTGCTGTTGTTGTTGTTGTTATTGTTACCGCTGATGTTGTTGTTGTTGCTATTGTTATTGTTGTTGTTGTTGCTGCTGCTGCTGCTGTTGTTGTTGTTGTTGTGATCGTTAGTATTATTATTGGGTATCGGTAGTAGTATAAGTGTATTAATATAGGGAAAGGAGATAGAGAAAGAGTAATTATAAGTAGGTAGGGAGAGTGAGTGGGATAGTGTGATGAATGGTATGAATGGGATAAGTGTAAGTTAAATATAAGTTAAAGCCATGTACATAAAACGGAAGCTTTGTATTCCTATATGGAAATACATTCCAGTAAAGAAATACATTCATACATACATACATGTAGGTACCGCCCCTAGCAGCGAATGGGAAAAAGAGACGAATCGGTCGTTGCGATCTTCGGAGAAGAAAGGGTCAAGAAAAGATCGGCTAAGAAAGATTGTACTGCAATTAACACTAGGTTTACGGGACCCGTCGATTTGACGGGTTTCAGACTTCTTGAGGAAAATTTGCAAATACAAATTACTATTATTTCTAGCAATTTTTGTTGACTTTTATTAATAGATATCCAAATCTATTTCCCTCTCTGCTCTGCAGTTTCAAGTTCTGTACGATGTATACCTATTTTTTAGTGTACAGTAGAAGGCAAAAGTTCAAGACGAAAGTACAATGTAAAACATAGTTTTATGGTTTGCAAATATTATCTATATATTCATTTTTGTTATAATTATGCTAGAACGCCATTTATCGGTTAGTATAGAATACGAATCTTGTTTATCGTGCCATTTTTTATTAATTATTTTGTTTATTTTCATTGGTTCTTTGGTGTCAATTTTTTGTGTTTAATCTTAAGCTACTGTATGTATATTACAAATAGATATACAAGAAGTGTCCCTAAATCTAATGTTAAGGACGTAACTACAGTTAATTCGACTTCAATGCGAATTTACAATATTTCTGTTCAAAGTCAATTTTAAAGGGGTTAAATGTAATCAATGATTTTCAATAAACCTACTAATTCGCTTATTCCTTAATTATTTTTATGATTTATTTGCACATTGCTTCCCTTTATTTATATTTTTCGTACCTATTCCTTTACTTTCTTTTGCTCGGTTGTATCATTGTCTGTTCACGTTGTTCTATCATTTATATTTACGTACACAGAATTTGTCCGCTCCATTTTCATTCTTTTTTCATGGTCATTCATACTTCCCTATCTCTTTTTATTTTATGGCGGTATCTGCTCGTATTTTCTATCTTTTATTTACATATTCCACGTGTTTGTCCATATTTCTTCTTTTACTTGTTTGAATTCCCTGTTTCTTTATATCGTCCCGTCGCTTTATCATACTTTTTTGTTCGTTTACACCCAACATTTGTCTTTCACATTTTTATTAATCTGTTTACTTTTTCTATTTTTTGTTCTTTTTTGTTATATCTTTACACTTCTACTTTTGATCGTCGTATTCAATTATTACTCTCGGCATCGTGTAAAACGTGATTATCGATTAGGCGAATTTTAAAAGTTAACACAGACTCGTCGAAACGTGAAAATATCATTTACATTGCTCTCCGTTTCCATTAACAGGTTCGCCAAAATCGACCGTAATGGCCGACGCGTGTACCTTCCGCTGTGTTACCGATAATCCCGCGAAAGCGTCGGGATTATTACACTGCCATAAATCAGAATTAATTCGAACGTTCACGGTATCGTGGACCCTTTAAACGTGGACTTTTGCTTAGTCGCGGGGCCGGAGGAGAATCGAGCCGAGTACGAAATGATATAGAGAAAGGGTTGAACAGGGTGGGTGCAAAGACCATGGAATAGCCGAGCTGAGAGAGGAAGAGGAAGAGATAGGGTGAGAGGGATGGAGAAAAAAAAGGGATGAGGAGTGAGTGAGTGAGCGAGTATGTGAGAGGTGGCGAGAAAGGGGAATAGTGAGTGAGTGAGTAAGAGGAAAGGTGTGTGAGAGAGAGACAAAGTGTGGGGGTGGAGGGAGAGAGAGAGAGTGAGGAGGTGGTGAAAAAGGGCGATAGTGAGTGAATAAGTAAGAGAGAGAGAGAGAAATGAGGGAGGGAGGAAGTGGAAGAGAGGGAGAAGGTGAAGGGGAGAGGGGGGCGGCAGACAAGGAGAGAGAGGAGGGATAGAGAGAGTGAGAGAGATACAAAGAGAGATAGCGAGAAGGAGAGAGAGAGACACAAAGATTGATAGAGAGAGGGTGAGAGGTAGGAGGGAGGGAGAGAGAAAGTGAATGAGAAAGAGACAGAGAGAGAGAGAAAATGTGTGAGAGAGAGTGAGTAAGAGAGAGAGACAAAGAGAGATAGCAAGAAAGAGAAAGACAGAGACAAAGATTGATAGAGAGAAGGGGGGAGGGAGAGAGGGAGAGAGGGAGAGAGACTGAATGAGAAAGAGGCAGAGAGATAGAGAGGGAGGGGATGTGAGAGGGGGGAGGGAAAGACAAAGAGAAATACAGAATAGGATGAAAGAAATAAAACGCAGGGTAAAATGGAAACAGAGAAAAGAGGTGGTAGAGGAAGAAAGACAAAGGGGTTGGAAGAAAAATTTAACAAAAAGTGAAGAAAAGAAGAAAAAGCACAAGAGGAAGACAGCAAAGAGTAGAAAGGAAAAAAGAAAAAGGAAAACGGTGTAAGGAAGGAAAATAGAAACGGAAGAGCAGAGGAACAAAGAGAAAACGAGAATGAGAAGACAGAAGAAAAGGATAAGAGAGAAAGAGAGAGATAGAGAAAGGAGTGGCGACCGGAGAAGTAGTCGTGGTAGATTCATAAATCCAAATAAACGTTCGGAGCCTCTTCTGCCTTGCAGATTTCAAACGATCGCGATCCCAAAGCGGATTCGAAGATCCCTTTTCTCTTCGGTTAATATTCCCCTCCGCGTTATTCATTGTTCCGACGTATGGTCCAACCGGCGGCCGTGGCGCAGGACAAGGGTCCTTTAAACCGGGACCTGACATTTGAATTTTAAAGTAAATCGAGTCTGCCCCCATTATTACGCGGCCGACAGGTAATTTCTGGCCCAGGTCTGGGTAAAAGTGCAAGCAAACACTACCCTGCCGAAAATGAACCGATAAACTATGCCAACTTATTATAATCGCATCGTTTAACCCTTTTTATTTCTGTATCAAGCTTTTATAGGTGAATAAAAATATTGACCTTTATACATTGCATGTACCAATGTTTTTTTTACGATTTTTTATGCAATTTAAAGATTCTATTTGTTTATAAAATGTTATTGTCTTTTTCCACGTTTCTTTCAGATTTTATCCATAGGATATTAAAATCATTAATCTCTAATTAGGTAAACGTGTTTATATACACTATTAATAAAGCGTATTGTGATTAATGTGTAATTGTATTTGGTACATGAATTTTTATTGTGGTTATTAAATGTTAACTCTTATGGCTTCGTGTGTACCCTGCAAGCACCCCCAAATATAATCAATAATATAAATTATATTACAAAATTACAATATTATATTACTTCTGAAATGAATAAAGATTGTTTTGAACTATTTTAATATTATTACTAACGCGTGATTGTAACATTTAAAGTCTGACGATTAAAAACTTGCAAGTCAAAATATGATGAGTTGCCAAGTAAATTCACACTTGAAAGTACGAGAGTTAAGGGTTAATTAGCGTACGTTGTACGCGAAAAATAGGGTAAAAATAACAGGCGAAAAATAACCAAAGCAATAAAAAAAATTGTTCTTTGTTTTTCAAGAAAAAAAAATGAAATTCGACGCTCATGATTAACATGTTAGGAAAATTCTGTCGTACAATGCTCTTAAACATGATCGCGTTTGCCAAATTCATGCTATTTTCACGCAACACCGACAAATTTTACTCGTTCGCGGGAAAATGTCTTCGAGCAGGAAGTTGGCCGGAGATACGAGGGAATTAACACTAAGCAGAGAAAATGCCCGATGTTTCCGCGTTAAAGGAGAACGCTTGAATAAAAATGTGCACGTGCTGGCGCTCATAAATCTGGCCGCGTACGTGACGCTTCAACCGAGATTGGAAAGCTTAATCTTGCCCCGGAAAATTGCCCCTTAACGATGGCCACCCCCACACTCCTGCCGCTGTATATATTTCCCGGCTCGACTAACAATAAGCCAAAGCGATGCGTCGTTTTGTTCGTTTTTAAGTATTGGAATATAAAAACATAAATCGTCCCGAGCAAAACTAATCGAACGACCAACTTTCTTTTAACACGTTGAATACCACGGCCAAGTTGAGTGCCGGTCACTGGTGATCGCCGTGGCGTTTAACTTGTTAACCCTTTGACTGCTATGGGCACATATATGCATTTGAAAATTTTTTCTCGCTCCCATTCAGAGTAGCACAACTGCTAATAGAGCACAGTCAACACAGAGCACTTCGACCGGGAATATTTAGCACTCAAAGGGTTGGCAGTGGTAATAACATAAAATTGATAAATATTGAAATTTGTCCAAATTATGTATTTCTACCAATCTGACCGCGACGGTCATCGGTGACCCCCACGGCGCTACCGAGTACTTTGACTGGAAGTATTTAGCACTCAAAGGGTTGGCAGTGGTAATAACATAAAATTGATAAATATTGAAATTTGTCCAAATTATGTATTTCTACCAATGTGAGCGCGACGGTCATCGGTGACCCCCACGGCGCTACCGAGTACTTTGACCGGGAGTATTTAGCACTCAAAGGGCTGACGATGGTAATAATGAAAAATTGATAAATATTGACATTTGTCCAAATTATATATTTTTAAAAATTTGAGCGCGACGGTCACTAGGCCTACGGCGCCACCGCCAAATTTAGTTTAGTATGTTGAATGTCGCGGGGGTCACCAACACTCAACTTGGTGGTGGCGCCGTGAGGGTCACCGGTGACCGTGGCGCTCACATTGGTAGAAATACATAGTTTGGACAAATGTCAATACTTATCAATTTTATATTATTACCGTCGTCAACCCTTTGAGTGCTAAATACTCTGAATCGAAGAGTTCCGCGTAGACAGTGTTCTTTTAGCAATTGTGTTGCTCTAAATGGGATATCGAAAAAATTGACAAACACATATAAGCGTTTTAACCATTCATACGAATAACTTTCATTAGAGACTCATATACACGCCCCTAGCAGTCAAAAGGTTAACACGTTGAACGCTACGGGGTCACCGGTGACCGACAGTCAACTTGACCGTACCGCCGTTGAGGTCATCAGTGACCGTCGCGCTCACATTGGTAGAAATAAACATAATTTGGACAAATGTCAATACTTATCAATTTTTCATTATTACCATCATTAATGCAATGGCATGACAAAATTAATACAGTATAAAACATCCAAAAATAGCTACACATATCCCTTATTTTTCCTTTTAATAATAGCTTATTAATAACTTAAATTAACGTTCCGATGGAACAATTTGCACAATAGTTTTCACCTGCCACCAACGTGCAATTCTATGATATCAAGCTGTGGAAATGATAAGCCTTCAAACAAATAAGTCGAGTCAAGCCGATCTAAGTGGATTCCTCCGAGTCCTCGAGGTTTCTCATCAAAATACTCGGCGAGTCAATGCCAGCTGAAGAGGGCGGCTGTTATTTATGGACGCGAGTAGCGCCGACCCCAAAGTGCCACCGAAGCTCTTTTAATAAGGGAGCCTCTCGCATCATATCCTCCTGTGCCGACACGTTATTACTTTGGATACCTGCATTCCTGAAACGCCACCGACTGTGTCACGGTCCACAGACGCGCGATAAATATAGACGTCTTCGAGGGAATACCGCAGTTTTCCAGAATTCAGACAATTACGACACGAAGGTTTCAGTGGAGTTCAGAACACTGATTTATTCTTACAAATTTGAGATTTTATATACGGTTTTAGCTAGGGGTGGGAAGTTTTTGGTGATGCTGTAACCCCTGCGATAACCCCTTTGCGCGACCCTTTCTCAGAGATAACTCTTCCACGAGACCCAAAGAAGCAATCCTTTCTCAAGTGAAACCCTTTTCCCAAGCGACTACCTCCGGCAGTTGCAACGTTTCTCTGAGAGCAACCCTTTTCTCGGGAACAACCACTTTCTCGAGATTCGAAGGATGCACACGGACAGGGTCTGCGATGACGCATACAGCAGCGGAAAAAAGTTTAAGGCCAAAGGGTCAACGAGATTAAATGAATCAATTTATAGAAATAACATGATAAACAAAATTTGCATTCTGGGCTAATCCATCAATAGTGTTCTATCATAATAACAATAAAAATGAATGCAGACTATAAAAGTACAGTGATAGACAAAAGTAAAGGCCAAAGAGTCAAAGAAATTGAAGTCACTAATTTATAAGGAACGGCATGATAAACAAAATTTGCATTCTGGGTTAATCCATCAATAGTGTTCTACCATAATAACAATAAAAATGAATGCAGACCATAAAACTACAGTAGCGGACAAAAGTTTAAGACCAAAGGGTCAACAAGATTGTACTAATTAATTTATAAGGAACAGCATGATAAACAAAATTTGCATTCTGGGCTAATCCATCAATAGTGTTCTATCATAATAACAATAAAAATGAATGCAGACTATAAAAGTACAGTGATAGACAAAAGTAAAGGCCAAAGAGTCAAAGAAATTGAAGTCACTAATTTATAAGGAACGGCATGATAAACAAAATTTGCATTCTGGGTTAATCCATCAATAGTGTTCTACCATAATAACAATAAAAATGAATGCAGACCATAAAACTACAGTAGCGGACAAAAGTTTAAGACCAAAGGGTCAACAAGATTGTACTAATTAATTTATAAGGAACAGCATGATACTGTTTTATGTTTAATTTACCATATTAATAACAGAAATTTACGTGTAATTGAAAAATCATAGGTACTCCATTTCATAGTATTCTCTCGCCTTAAACTTTCGTCTGCGAAAGGTTTCCGAATTTTCGGCAACTGAAAGGAAAATTTCCTCCAAGCCATAAACTATCTAACGACACACTAGACAAAGGACTCTCGCTCGTTAAATTTGTTCTGTCTCTCACACGCATAAAGCCAACACTCGCATAAGCCTCATTTCGGCACACTATTGTAGGATATGAGGATGAAGGGGAAAACACACGAGTCATAAACAAATAGAAACAACAGTTTATTAAAAGAAAAACACAAAAGAAAGGTTAATTTATTTGAACACGCAAGGAAAAGAATAAGACTCTGAGCGGCACTGCTTTCCGCGACTCTTCTTCTTATGCACGCAAGAAAACGACTGCCGCTAAATTTGCCGGTCGCAACAAGTTTACCAAAAACAATTGACTATCGACACGGCGGCGAGCCGTGTCATCTTTGTAACGGCTATTTTACCGAAAAATACAATGTATCTCCAACGGTTATTCCGTGGAAGAATCCTACACTATTTACCCTAACTTGTCCACGTTAACACATTGTATGCCGGCCCCGCGAAAACACTGGTTTGGAAGTCTGTTGCTTTAGCGCCGGGTTTGCGATAATACAACATTCTTTTGTTTGGCGATTTGTTTGTTTCTATTTTTCGTTATCGTTAAATTGCATATAATGAATATGCAAACCAATTTTAGTGTTTTACAATAATGTATAAAATTTTAAATATTTTCTTCACCTACAGTTTTAAATGCCTCAGATGCCACCGGCATACAATGTGTTAACGCGTGAGCCCTGCAGCAGCTAGGTTTCGACCGTCCAGCTGGGCAAGGAGGATTCGGTTTCCATTTTCTCGTGTTCGAAGTGAAATTTCGCGAGCGCGCCCACCTTTCCAGTTTTCCCGAGGGCTGTGCACCTGACAGCCAGCCCGGTACGGGAGCTCGTCCAGAGAATCGTTCCTATGTGTGGATTGCGCCAGGGGTACACGGGGAATGGGACACCGTGTAGTCGCAACGGGATTTCGTGTCCTCGCGAAACGTTGCGTCGACCCGTGTGCAACTGGATACCTCTGAGCCGGCTGAACTTTATGTACGAATCGGTCGTTTCATTCGAGGACACTTTTTCGAGCCGTGTATCTCACTGGGTACAGTAACGGACAAAAGTTTAAGACGAGAGAATATTATGAAATGGAGTACAATATTTCTTATACGTCAAATTTTCTTATTAATATGGTGATGTGGTGTAAATTAAACATAAAACATTGTCATGCTGTTCCTTATAAATTAGTTCATTTAATTCTCGTTGATCCTTTGGTCTTAAACTTTTGTCCGCTACTGTAGTTTTATGGTCTGCATTCATTTTTATTGTTATTATAATAGAACACTATTGATTGATTAGCACAGAATGCAAATTCTGTTTATCATACTATTCCTTATAAATTATTTTAATCTGGTTGACCCTTTGGTCTTAAACTTTTGTCCGCTACTGTACTTTTATGGTCTACATTGATTTGTATTGTTATTATGGTAGAACGCAATCTACTGATTAGTACACAATGCAAATTTTGTTTATGATGCTATTCCTTATAAATTATTTTAATGTCGTTGACCCTTTAGTCTTAAACTTTTGTCCGCTACTGTAGTTTTATAGATTGCATTCATTTCTATTATTATTATGGTAGAATATTATTTACTGAATATCACAGAATGCAAATTTTGTTCATCATGCTGTTCCTTATAAATTATTATAGTTAATTTAATCTCGTTGACCCTTTGGTCTTAAACTTTTGTCCGCTACTGTAGTTTTATGGTCTGCATTCTTTTTAATTGTTATTATAGTAGAACACTATTGATTGATTAACACAAAATGCAAATTCCGTTTATCATACTATTCCTTATAAATTATTTTAATCTGGTTGACCCTTTGGTCTTAAACTTTTGTCCACTACTGTAGTTTTATGGATTGCATTCTTTTTAATTGTTATTATAGTAGAACACTATTGATTGATTAGCACAAAATGCAAATTTTCTCTATCATACTGATCCTTATAAATTATTTTACCCTCGTGGACTCTTTGACCTCAAACTTTTGTCCGCTACTGTATACAACCTTCAACTTAGAAAAGTTTAATTTTCACATTTCACCCTATATTCTTTGCTCCAAATTTTCAACAGTCGGTTCGCCAACGATTGGACAACGAGGCAGATAATCTCAAGATGCAAGATCAACGCTGAAAAGCTGTTCGCGAGGTAACGGGCGTGCTATCGCGAAAGATTTTCCCCGGGAACCGAGCGATCATTTTCATCGATAAGGCCAGCGCGAAATGGAGGTCCGTTATGGTCGACAATATTCATCGTATGGGGTAGTAGCGCGCGAAATAAGGGTTGCGGATAAGATTATGGCTGCCGGTCGCGGTTGTTCCGGGGATGTTAACGATCCGGGAAACCGTCCGTATCGGCTTGGTTTCCGTGTCGCGCTTCTTATCCCCCGTATCCGCTGACTTCGAAAGATTCGACAAATTGTCCGTTCAATTGATATTGCATCCCTTTACGCGTTTCCCGCGGAATTGTTATTTTAGGGAGACGGGAAACTCATTTTCCAGGTGTGCGATGCGAAATTACGCGAAACAGAAAGCTTCGAACGAACCAATCCCTTGTGAATGGAGAAATTAAAAATAAATATAATATGTGAAAATATAGAAGATAACGAAAACAATTTGTGATAACATAATGTCTTTTAACCCTTTGTGCTCTAGAGGTGACTGTTAATCACCAAATGATCATTTCGCGATTTTAGAAGGTCGAGGAACCCATTCTCTAGGTATGATGCAAAATTTTGCAAAACCGAAAGCTTCGAACGAACCAATCCCTTGTGAATGGAGAAATTAAAAATAAATATAATATGTGAAAATATAGAAGATAACGAAAACAATTTGTGATAACATAATGTCTTTTAACCCTTTGTGCTCTAGAGGTGACTGTTAATCACCAAATGATCATTTCGCGATTTTAGAAGGTCGAGGAACCCATTCTCTAGGTATGATGCAAAATTTTGCAAAACCGAAAGCTTCGAACGAACCAATCCCTTGTGAATGGAGAAATTAAAAATAAATATAATATGTGAAAATATAGAAAATATCGAAAACAATTTGTGATATCATAATGTCTTTTAACCCTTTGTGCTCGAGAGGTGACTGTTAATCACCAAATGATCGTTTCACGATTTTAGAAGGACGAGGAACTCATTCCCTAGGTATGATGCAAAATTTTGCAAAACAGAAAGCTTCGAACGAACCAATTCCTTGTGAGTGGAGAAATTAACCCTTTGGCCTATAACCACGAGTCTGACCCTTGGTAAAGAATTTGTGCCATAAACAAAAGTCACGAGTCAGACTCGTGGTGATATCTGATTGCAAAACAAGCAAAAAGTTTGGCGTAAAGGTTTCCCAGCCCAGGTTTCGTTTTAAAATTCCGCTGAAATTTCATATTCCACTCTGCTCCCTAATCCGTCATTTAGGAAACCGTAGTCGACAGATCCACAGGCTTTGTTACACTTATCTACGTGTATCATGCGTACAGTAGCGCACAAAAGTTTATAACGAGAGAACAATGGTCTGCAAGTATTGTCATTTCATATCCATTTATTTTTATCGTTATTATGGCAGAACACTATTTATTGATTATCACCGAATTTAAATTTTGTTACGTGAACATATCTGTATATACGTCAGAAAAGCTCGAAGCACACCGTCCAACACTGTAGTTCGCAGTGCCACCGTTACGCTGTGCATAGTTATATGAATACGCAACAGTTGCTCGAAGTTGACACGCGCTCGTTCGAGTATTTAAGTAAGACGTGAGTTACATTGAATTACACTGCGTAACAAATCTAATCTCATCAACTCGGTCAACTGTGAGTGCTAATTGTGCAGCTCTGCACGCATCTGCATGAGAAGCACTGACAGATGACCACCCTAATTAAATAAAAACATAATTCCTTCTTTCAGCTGCGGCTTCAATAATGAGTCAGTGACAACATTTCCCATCAACTTTTCTTAGTTAATAAAGAAATCGCTGAGTAAGAACGAATTGCATACAATGAACTTAGGTTTTACTTAGGATTCGCGGTAAACTATACCACGTAGAAGGTAAGATGGAGAAGTTCTTTATAATATATGAAAAACATTATTTTGTTCTTTTCCATAAATTTACAAGATTTTGTATTTGATTCAAATGAAAAATGGTGCTGTTTCAGTTACGTTGAGAACTGTGATAATTCACTCGATTTTTTCTAATAGAGCATCGAATGTTCCTATAGAAACGAAATTTTCTTTAATGACGTAGACTCTCACTAAGGAAAGATCTTTTGATTTTCCACCCCTACAGGGGTTAAAAATAGTGGTCGAAAGGTTGTTTGAAAATCCGCTGATTTTGAAGCAAGCACTATGAAAACTGGTATTTAGCCTTTTAAGCAGAAATAAAGAAATACGTGTTTCAACGTTTATAGATGATCAATCCCCAAGGGGTTGGATAAGGGATGAGAAATTGTTTGAAAATTCTCTGATTTTGAAGCAAGCACTATGAAAACTGGTATTTAGCATTTAGGTAGAAATAAAGAAATAGGTGTTTCAACGTTTTTGAATGATCAACCCCCAAGGGGGTAAAATAAGGGATGAAAGTTTGAAAATCTGCCAATTTTAAAGCAAGCACTATAAAAAGAAAAAAAGACTTGGGCAACAACTAGTTTCTCATAAATTTCTCACGATATTCGACTGAACTGTCTCTTCCAACTGTACCCAAATCCGTAATCCAGCAGTAACACTCGTGCCTCAGCTAATAATCGTGATAAACAGAAGCATCTAAGAGATAACGGAGCGATACAGACACAGCGTGGAGTATATCGGTAACTTCCGGTTGACCTGTCCGTGCGAGGGCCGCGGTCGAAATTTCAGCTCGCAGCCACTGCGAACAGGAAGCCCGGAGGATCGATACACCGATGCGTGTTCCGGTGGCCGCACTGTTTATGGACGGATGATTATGAGCTCGATGAATGTCCATCGGCGGATCGGACGGGCCAACGGGCGCGTGAATAGTATAAACGCTGGAATATTGCGGGCCGGGGATTGTAATTTTAGCGTAATTTACAATAACCTCGATCGCAACGGGAATCTGCTGGCCAGGCAGATAAATAACAATTTTCTAATTACAACGGGATTACCCGTGTGTGAACTAATTAGAGTGAGCGAGAGAGAGAGAGAGAGGGGGGGGGAGAGTGAGTGAGAGAGAGAGACTAAGAAACAGTAACAAAGAGAGCAAAGAGTGTTTGTTAGTGAATGAGTAACTAAGAGAGAGAGAGTTTTTGATAAATTGAAAAAGAGTGAAAAGAGAGAGAGAGAGTGACTAAGAAAGATTGAGAAAGAGAGCGAAGAATGTTTGTTAGTGAATGAGTAACTAAGAGAGAGAGAGAGTTTTTGAGAAATAGAAAAAGAGTGAGAAGAGAGAGAGAGAGAGACTAAGAAAGATTGAGAAAGAGAGCGAAGAGTTTTTGTTAGCGAATGAGTAACTGAGAGAGAGAGAGAGAGAGTTTTTGATAAATTGAGAAAGAGTGAGAAAAGAGAGAGAGTGAGTGTTTGCAACTGTGTAAGACAGTGAGAAAGAGAACGAGAGTATTTTTGTGAGTGATTGAGTGAGTAAGCGCGTGAGACGAAGAGAGGGAGAGAGAGAGAGAGAGAGAGTTGGTGAGTAAGAAAGAGTGGAAAAAGATGAAATGAGAGAGAGTTGGTGAGATACTAAGAAAGGGTGAGGAAAGATGAAATGAGAGAAAGAGAGAGAGAGAGGTGTGGATAGAATGGGACGAACAACGTCTCTTTTTGATTTTGCAGTTTAACCCTTTTATTCCTATCGGGATATACATTATAAGAATGCGCTTGATTCTGGGAAGATGTAAAAAGTGGTTGATTTGAACGATAGCCGTGTAAACGTAGAATGTTTGGACTCGAGGGTTTCTAAGGCGCGAAAGATGAGCACTTGAGAAAACTGAGCGACTGACGAATTTTGGATGATCGTGACCGAATGTGAAACTAAACCGAGGAGATCACAAATAAACGGCAATGAAAAAGACAACGTAAAAGACTTTTTCTGGTCAAAAGCGGAAAGCTCGTGTCAGACACGGCGTTCCGTGGGAAATTTTTAAGTAAAAACCACAGCGGTAAATTTTCATTCAAAATGTTTGTTGGAAATTGAATACAGAAATACTACGAAGCAAAAATTAACCATAAACCAGCTTTCTCTTAACGTACTTTCTCAAAGGCTTCTTCCAAGAAGCTAAGCCACATCTGGCATTTTAGAAAGTTCGAAAACATCGAGAAACAGAACTGCAGGGGCTGAAGGACCCGGACGGGGTTGTAAGAATTTCGACCACTGCGTTCTGCTAGTCTTCTGACAAAACTCGCTAGGTGCGGTCAAAATTGCCCTTCCTCGTGCTATATAAAAGTATCAATAAATTATCTAAGTATTATTTCACTAATAAGAGTTTATTTCATTTAGCAATATAAAACCCCATTCCCAATAATGTTAGTAATACAAATTATTCCCTATACTAACGAAAAATGGTGTACACCATCAGACATACGTGCATAAATAAGCAATAAGATGATCGGTAAAGGAGGAAGGAACTCGTGGAACTGTCCATGAGAGATTGTCAAACAAAACAGGCAGTAAAAGGGTAGCGAATGGTTGCTTGTAAAACGGGAAACGCGCGTCGGCTCCCTTTCACCCGAATTTCCCTGGGGTATTCAGAAAATGATCAGAGTCCCAGAATTTTCAGGCTGAAGAATTTACGCGAGCCTTCCCTGGATCCGGTCCCCGAAGTCGATGCTAGGCTTTCTTATCTTCCGAATCTTTCCGCTTTGAAATATCGAAATTACGTGGTTCGATCTTAACCTAAGATTCCCTCCCTCCCTACACTTAATCTCTTCATCCCCCTCCCTCTCAAACCATTCTTTCTCTCTTCATCTCTATAATATAATAATAAGTATAATAGAAAATTGATCGTGGCGTCACGGACAAACCCTGTAAAATTGGTTTGGCATTCAACGTGTTAAAATCATAATTATATTATTATTTTATTTGAATAGCGAACACAAGATAAAGCTATAAACACATTGGTGGCGAAGTACGGTTCACTTGCGCTTTCGCGAACGACGACAAAGTATGGTGAGTCGCGCCGTCGAGAAAAATGGCAAAGAATGGTACGCCGTCGCGAAAGGGTTAAGCATGGAGAGTCGCCTTTCGAGCGCAAAGGGTTAACACGGCTTCGCAGTCGTTCCTATCGTTCGGTCCCGTTATTCTCGCTATAGCACAACCGGTGTAAATTGCGGCGCACTTTTTCCCGTCCGCGGTTGCGGTTTGTCGAGCCAGTCGACCGCTGATTGATCCTGCTCCTCAGTGGGGCTAAATGAAAACTCGACGACTGTTCTTTTGAGGCCTTTGAAGCGAGACGTGGCGCACGTTCTAAGCTAGCAAAAACGCTCTCGTCGATATTTTTTGCGGAAACGACGGTCAAACAGCGGGCCGCGCTTCAAATTGCTCGTACGCGTACCAGTTTATACGTGGAAACGAACTCTAGAAAATATGAGAAGCTTTAAAAATACATATACTTGTGTGTGTGTGTGTGTGCGTGCGTGTGTGTGTGGTGCGCGGAGAGAGAACGGTTTTCGATGTTAGCGAAGAAATATTAGACTGGCAGTTAACCCTTTACGCTCGATAGGTGACTGTCACCGAATGATAGTTACGCAAATTTTCAGACTTTTGTTAGTTTATTTATCAGTCAGACTCAGAGGTTCAATAGTCATAGATATGTGTAAATTTTAGTATATTACTTAACTAAACTAAATGAAGTTTAATATAGGCGAATCTTAGTAAATATTTCGAATTTGAAAATTTTTGAAGTTAGTATCTTCAAACGACTAACAGTTATCTCTCGAGTGCACAGGGTTAAGATTAATGACCTTATGTTTTGTGACCTCTCGTTGACTACAATAACTTATTTATCTATACCTATAAAAAAATATGTCCTGATTGACTGACTGATTCATCATCGCAGAGCCTAAACTACTGACGCAGAGAAACATGAAATTTGAACAATGTGTTTCTTTTATGACGTAGGCAACAAATTCAACGAATAACCATCTACGAATATTAACGCGAGCCATTGTATATCCGCCAGAAAAGCTCGAAGTATACCGCCAAACACTTTGTAGTTCGCAGGACCACCGCTAAGCTGCGCACAGCCATATGAATACGCAGCAGTTTCTCGAAGTTAAAACGCATTCTTTCACGTATTTAATTATTACGTGATTTACTGGAGTTTAATAGAAGAAATCTGGGTCATCTACTAGTGCTACTCGTGCAGTTCTGCTTACGACTGTAGCTCTGAATATACTTCAGCTTTGCTACAAGCATCTGCAGTATAGATCCCGCATGTACCTCTAGGCAAGCTCTGCATGCAATCTGTCTGCATCTACAAGTTGTTAATGCATGTGCGTGAGAAGCACTGGCAGATGACCCTTTCTTAATTAAATTAAAATAAAATTTCCAATTTTCAGCTCTGTTTTCACAATTCAGTCAACTTTTCGTAGTTGATAGTGAAATCACACACAGTCACACTACATAAAAATAGTGGACACAGATTTTCACATTCCCTCAAAAGGATGACATCGACAAATCAGGAATCGTATGTGAGCATATAACGAAAAAAATTAGATGGAGTGAAGTAATTGGCGACTTTTTCCTACTATCACAACTAGGACGGATTTACCGATTACCTTTCTCGCAAGTGATTGAATCCACGGTTTCTACATATACAGGATTTCTGACTCTTCTTGTTACGTGGAGGAGGAAATCTTCGTAGATACCCAGACCTTGGGGGGCCGGATCACGAGGTTATGTAGGATTTTTTGTAGACACGGTGGGCCTACTACAGCGAAATGGGTGGAGCACCGGGAATTTTGAAAGAACATTTTCAGTACTGCCCCCGCTATTGCCTCGATTGAGGCCCATCACTGCCCAGGAGCCAGAAAGAACCCTGCTCCAGTAGCTGTTTCACATACGTTGTGAGAAATAGAGGTTTTGACTTATTCCTTTCTATTCCTGTGTCTATGGCAAGGAAAGTAAATACTAGGAGGTAGCCTTTACTGATGAGAGTAGAATAGCTCACTAGCAGGCCCTGGACGAAACACCGCTTCCCATCTCATTTCCTCTTCTCTCTTCCCTCCCACCACAGACTATTCGAAAAAGTGCACGCGTGAGATGGCTCGACATCGCGCTCGGCAGTTTTCCGTCATTTTTACATTTTTCGATTTTTACTCTTCTCTTTTCTCGCGACACCAGCGTCAGCTGAATCGAGAATTGTTAATTCCCCGGCTGTGGAACCTTTCCGGCCAACTGGACTTTTCCGAGCGCCTGCTTTGAACCACGAGGAAACGCGCTAATTAATTCGCACTGAGGCAGTCATCCGGAAAATAAACCGTTTCACTCGACAACTGCTGCCGCCTGCCGCGATCCCAACCCCCCACCACCCTCAGTTTAGTCGCACGATTTTCACCCCCGTGTTTCCGCGCGTCCAGCATTTTCGTTTACGATAATTGTCCGGGTTTCTCAAAGGAAACTGTTGTACTTTTACTAATCGATACAGCTTGATTTACTTGTTCAATATTCGATATGTTCGATGTACAGTAACGGACAAAAGTTTAGCCCTTTGCGATCCGCGCTGCATTCGCAATTTCGTTCCAGCCGGTTCGCACAGATTTCGATAATCGTTTGGTATCGTTTACTTTAAAAAACATTCATGAGCTTACTAACGCCACGTACTTATGAATTGGTGAATGTATAAAATAAAAATTTAAACATTATTTTAGTATAATATTTAATAATATAAAATAATATAATAAAAATAAATAAACTCGTGAAATTGTATTATTTCGATATAAAATGATTTTAAAGTACCTTTAAAATGCTTCCCTAATACAGTATAGTAATAACTTGCAATTAACTTTACACAGTTAACCCTTTCGCTTCGGCTGTCCAGTCCGCCGAAGTACCGTCATTGAACGGAAGCGCGCGACAGAGATATGCACGGTGCGCGTGGTTTCTGTATTTACGTTTTTCAAAGTCTTAAATAACAATTGTGCTGATTAAAAGAATCATTGCTCTAATCTAACACGTAAATTTACAATTTTAAATATAAAAAGACTTACAAACTTATTAAAATACAAAGTACATTTGGATGCCGCCTATAAGCGGCGCTCGAAGCGAAAGGGTTAATTTACAATTTTAAGTTATTTTACAAACAGCTGAAAATGAAAAACATAAAAATGTTGTTGGCAATTAAAATAAAAACAAGAAAAAGTGGAGAATAAAAAACAAATTAGACAGCCATTTCTATAAAAATTTCATACCATCAAAAACTAAAAATCTTTAACTTTATCAAATCATCAATAACATTATAAAATCGTCTTTATTTTATTCAATTTGGATAAATTTCAGCGAAGTTATGTCAATTTAAAGATTGAGTGATTGTGGAAAGAGTTTTGTTCAGTTTTTCGGACAATTTTTCTCCACTGTGCGCTATGTCGAGACACGTTCTACATGGGACCGCAAATGGTTAATAAAGCGCGAGAGAAAAAAGGATTTCGATTATTTTGAAACCATCTGAGGTGTCCCCTTTTAATCCTCACCTCACCTTACAAAGCGTTTCGCTCGTTCATGGCGGTCGCTTGCCACGACGATATCACGCTTCCGGGCCCTCGTTTGCTCGCCAAATTAAATACGAATTAATCCCGTTTTCCCTAGACGCGTACCAAAGAGCACGTTTTAACGGCCCCTTCCGGGTTTTACTTTCGTTAAACCGAAACGCGTCTAATTCCATTATTATGCCGGACGACGGGGACCAGGGAGGGGTGGTGACGGCGCGTTTGTTTGTTTTAATTTCGCAGGGACGTCGAGGTGCACGTGTTTGCCACGATTTTCGGGCCCGTTCACGAAATTCGACCGTGATTCCATGGCAACCCGGTTATTCAGTGGTTACAGTAGCGGACAAAAGTTTAACCCTTTGACTGCTACGGGCGCATATATGCGCCCAGCACAAGCCGTCGATATAGACTATGGGCGCACATGTGTGCTCGGCGACGGCTTTGATCATTTACTGCTGTCTTACTGAATTTCTCAAGAAATTATTTTATCATATCCGTATAACACTCAGAAACAACATACCTTGTTGCTTATCAACAAGAAAAATCTCGTTTATTTCGTCAGTTTTCCCTATATCTTAAATTCGTTTCATCTGTTCATCTGCCATTTGACAAAAGTTATGTATGGTTTGGAGTTCGTTTTGTACATTTCATTTTATATATTTTATAATACATTATAATTATCAAATTGTGGCGTTTTAAAACTTTACCCTTGACGAATAAATAATATATATTGAAGATAAAAAATATTTAAAAAATTGAAAAATATTAATTTTGGAGTGGATAAAGTAACAGTAATTTGATTCTGTACAATATTAAAATTGAATACACCGCCGAACAGATTCAGATTGCGTGAAAAAGTATTCAGTCCACAACGACAGTTAGTGCCGGCTGCACGCCGTCGACGCGAAGCGTTTCGGCTCAGAGTCTTCCGCAGTCAAAGGGTTAAGGCGAGAGAATATTATGAAATGGAATACCTGTAATTTCTCAATATTTCTTATACGTCAATTTCTGTTATTAATATGATAATGTGTAGATTTAAGAATTAGTATCGTGACGATCTTCCTGCCCTCGCCGCTAGGAGGGATTTAGCGACTACCTTTCTCGCAAGTGCTCGAGTCCGCCTCGGTTTCTGTATATTCGAGTTCCGACCTGTCCCTTCCTTCGTGTCTAAGATATGGGCCTGCTAAGTAAGACTTTTACTGATGATTCCACTAACAGGCCCCGGATGAAACATCGTCTTCCCTTTCCTTTTCCTTTCTACATTCTTTGTTTGTAATAGCCAAAAATACAAGTTCTGAAATGTTCCTTCCTATTTCTGTGTCTAAGATATGGGCCTGCTAAGTAAGCCTTTTACTGATGATTCCACTAGCAGGCCCCGGATGAAACATCGTCTTCCCTTTCCTTTTCCTTTCTACATTCTTTGTTTGTAATAGCCAAAAATACAAGTTCTGAAATGTTCCTTCCTATTTCTGTGTCTAAGATATGGGCCTGCTAAGTAAGCCTTTTACTGATGATTCCACTAGCAGGCCCCGGATGAAACATCGTCTTCCCTTTCCTTTTCCTTCACTCTCTCATTCGCAACAGCCACAATATTGTAAGATTATAGATTTGGCGTGTGTGCATGTGTATGTGTGAAAGGATCGATAGAGTGGGGCCGAATGTGTCTATCTTTGAGAGTGTCTCGCTCAATCGGGGAGAGAAATCTGTTGTGTAGTGTTTTGATTGTGTCGTTTTTTTTCAAGTATTATTCAAATACATGTATTTTCTTCAAAATTTTATTCATTTTTCCTTTTTTTTCTCTTTTCTACCACCTTTCCTATATTAATAAAATAGTGCAGTACTTATTGATTGGCACAAAGCATAAAATTTATTAATTGTCGATGTTCTTCGTACACGAAATATTTTATATTTCCTAAACTTTTGATCATAAACTTTTGTCCGCTACTGTATAACCAGTGCGGCGTGTAAAACAGCCAGGTTTCGGGAAAAAGAGCGGCTCGAGAGAAAAAAGGGGGCGCTGATTAGGGGCTGGCGGATGTATTCAGAAAGTTCGAGATTTAATCCCGCTGCACGATTCGAATTTAATTACCCGTTGCTCGGCCGAGGCGAGTACCGTTTCGTTCGAGATGGAAAATTATTGAGAGTGAAATTATGGTAGGCTTGTTATGTGACGTGCAGCGTGACGGTGTGTTGCTTGCTAAATTTTTGCGGAACTGTCCTCGAGTGCCAGAGTATAAGCCCTTAACCAGTTAAGTGTGGCGACCTCTTTACAAAGCCCCCCCGCCCCCCCCCCCAGTGTGTGTCGCGATGTAATTGTAAATCCAACTCAAATTATTTATAATTGTCATTGATTTTTTTTATTTCGTGTTGACCTCTAAACATTTTAAACATATTAAACTTTACGAATGTAATTTAGTTTTCGCCAAAATTACGATTTAAATATCAAATTGTAACACAATTTTACGCATGACGGATATAGTCGTCAAACACACTTAACTGGTTAAGAAGGGTAGAAAAGAAACGGGATAATTTAATTTTTTACAAACGATGCTTTTATCTTTAAGAATGAGCTATACAAATTATTATAAACTTATTATTATACTATTATAATATAAACAAACTAAGATAAATTGTACAAATTATTATAAATAACATTTGTGTAAGGCGCTATACTACGATATACAGTAGCGGACAAAAGTTTAGGTCAAGAGGGCAATGTTAAATATAGCACCATAATATGCAAATATTGTTCATACACTTATTTTTATCGTCATTATGGTAGAACACTATTTATTGATTAGCATAGAATACGATTTTTATTTATTGTGCTATCTCTTATTAATTAATTAATTTTCTTCGACCCTTTAAGCCTTAGACGAAAGCACAATGTAAAACATAGTTCTATAGTATATAAATATTGTTGATATACTTATTTTTATTGTCATTATGGTGAAACATTATTTATTGATTAGCATAGGATACAAATTTTATTTATCTTATTGTTTCTTATTGATTAATTAACTAATTTTTTTCGATCCTTTGATCATAGACGAAAGCACAATGTAAAACATAGTTCTATGGTATGCAAATATTGTTCATATACTTATTTTTATCGTCATTATGGTAGAGCACTATTTATTGATTAGCATAGAATACAAATTTTATTTATATTATTGTTCCTTATTGATTAATTAACTAATTTTTTTCGATCCTTTGATCATAGACGAAAGGACAATGTAAAACATAGTTCTATGGTATGCAAATATTGTTGATATACTTATTTTTATCGTCATCATGGTAGAGCACTATTTATTGATTAGCATAAAATATAAATTTTATTTACACCATTATTATTTATTAACTAAATTAACTAATTTTCTTCGACCCTTTGTTCTTAGACTAAAGGAAAATGTAGAACACAGTTCTATGGTATGCAAATATTGTTGATATACTTATTTTTATCGTCATTATGGTAGAGCACTATTTATTAATTATTTAATATGTTTTCTTGGACCCTTTGGTTTTAAAATTTTGTCCACTACTGTAAATATGAACCGTTTATTTCGAAAGTGATGTACAGTAGCGGACAAAAGTTTAAGACGACAGAATAACGTGAAACAGAACTTTATAGTATGCAAATATTCTTCATATAATTATTTTTATCGTCATTATCGTAAAACACTATTTATTGATTAGCACAGAATACAAATTTTATTTATCTTGCTACTTCTTATTAATTAATTAATTTGTTTTCTTTCACCGTTTAGTCTTAAACTTTTATCCGTTACTGTACCTATACACACCAACGGGACTTGATCTCGTTCATAACAATAAATTGAATTAAATTAAATAATAGTATTCTAGTTTTAAACGCAGACCAAGGATTATTTAAAATCGAGCGGAGGACAACTTGTTCCCGTTCATAATCGATTTCACGTTAAACCGGTTCAACAAACTTGTACAAGCTTCTCCGATGGCGGGTCCGAATCCAATTACCGGTCGCGAGCTTAATTATTGACACTTAGTGTCGAAATAATTTATAATTCACATGTTGACCGACCAGTTCGGTGTTTAACGCGATTACTCCCGAAATAATGCGGTGACTCTCGAAATTGATTGAATAATTAAGTTGCTGTTTTTAATTCCAAAATCAACTTTCAGCGAACACATTTTTAAAGAATCTTCTAAATTTCATTCTTAATTGAAGTGTAGGGATATTGACTTATGGAATGTTTCGTTATTAAAGGTATTTTATTATTAACACTTTACCGACCGGAAGCCTATTAATCGGCTTTTACACGCTTACGAGTAGTCTGTAAATTTTGTAATATTTCCTTACACGAAGGTGACTGTTTCGAGCGATATCGTATGTATACTGTAAAGAGATATTAAACTATCAGTTACGCGAAGAAAATCATTGCAATCAATTCATTAGCGATAAATCCGCGCCAAAATGAGCCGATCAGGAAACGATCAGTAAACTTGTTGCGACCAGCAAATTTGGCGGCAGTCTTCTTGCGTGCATAAAGCCGCGTCCACATAGAAGAGAACAGTTCGCAAGCTGTTCGCCAACGGAAAACGCAGCATATCCAGACTGGAGCTCGCGAACAGTTACAAGCTTGTTCGCTCTGAATTCATGGACAGTTCGCTATTAGCTTTTGCCACATACTGTGTTACAAACGCGTCCAGATACGCTTCGAGCTCGCGAACAGTTTCTTTGATGTACCGCTTCCCGAGCGAACACTGTTCGCTGCTCGCTGCTCGCTGTTCGCGAAAGTATCCATACTGCTGGCGAGCACAGCTCGCAAACTGTTCGCAAACTGTTCGCGAACAGCAGTGTGGACGCGGCATAAGAAGAAGAGTCGCGGAAAGCAGTGCCGCTCAGAGTCTTATTCTTTTTCTTGCGTGTGTTCAAATAAATTAACTTTCTTGTGTGTTTTTCTTTTAATAAACTGTTAACTCTCTTTGTTTATGACTCGTGTGTTTTTCCCCTTCACCCTCATATCCTACATATATACAGGGTGTTCGGACAGCCCTGGGCTTAAATTGAAAGAGTAACTCCCTGAGACATTCTAAGACGAAAATCAAGAGTAACGATTTTGCGTTTGAGGCTTTGTTTACGAGTTAGAACTAGTTAAAGATATCGTTTAATCCGGACCGTTCGACGCTTGAGCATCACTGTGGACTCAGCGACGTTACCGCCCGAGTTGCCTCGGTTACCCGCTCTCAAGAGTCGAACGGTCCGGATTAAACGATATCTTTAACTAGTTATAACTCGTAAACAAAGCCTCAAACGCAAAGTCGTTACTCTTGATTTTCGTCTTAGAATGTCTCAGGGAGTTACTCTTTCAATTTAAGCCCAGGGCTGTCCGAACACCCTGTATATAAATATAAAACAAATTATTTTCTTAACAAAATATATATTATTATTTACTAAAAGACTGTTTTAATACGAAAATATCTCTGACCCAAACGTCTCTTTAACACTGATATTTTGATTGATTTTGACCCGTGGCCAAAAAAACGTTGCCGACCCTCCTGATCTATTCGATTTATTCGCCCATGTCTGACACGGACAAACGAAAAGGAAGCGAAGAAGACGCGAGAGAGGAAAGAGGTCGTCGACCTGGTCCGTGGTCCGCCCCATTTTTTCGCTTCCTGTTACGTTGGCCAAGGGAAAGCAGCCTCTACCACTCGACAGTTTTCGACTTCACGAGCTTCTGGCCCGATCCAATCGCTCCCTCGAGAGCAATTATTTAAATCAACGAAAACAGCGAAGGGGAACGGTCGATTTTTGAACTGGAACTCTATTCGGAAGCTAAACCCAACCAGCAACCGATGAATTCGTGAGAAATGCTTGCTTATTTGGCGTCGATAAAAAAAATTTGTCAACCCTGCTGCGTTCCTCAGACTTTGTTGCAATTGATCGTCATTTGATTTGAAGGTAATTGGTAATTTGGAGAAAAATGGTCCATCGATGTAAAATTGCAAGAATAGAGTAGGTTATTTACAGTAGTGGACAAATTTTTAAGACGGGAGAATAATATAAAACAGCTTTATGGTTGGCAAACATTGTCTTTTTTATTATTATTATGGTGGAACACCATTTGCTGATTCGCACAGAATGTAAATTTTGTTTATCATTCTATTCCTTATAAATTAGTTAGTTTAATTACTTTGACTCTTTGGTCTTAAAATTTGAACCTCGGTAAATTCAGATTCTTAGACAATGCCAAACATATTTTTATGATATGCAAATATTATTCACGTATACTTATTTTTATCATCATTATGGGAGAACACTGTTTATTGATTAGCATAGGATACGAATTTTAATTATTCATATTCATTTTTATTATTATTATGGTAGAAGATAAATATTGATTAGCATAGAATACGAATTTTAATTATTCATATTCATTTTTATTATTATTATGGTAGAAGATAAATATTGATTAGTATAGGATACGAATTTTAATTATTCATATTCATTTTTATTATTATTATGGTAGAAGATAAATATTGATTAGCATAGGATACGAATTTTAATTATTCATATTCATTTTTATTATTATTATGGTAGAAGATAAATATTGATTAGCATAGAATACCAATTTTAATTATTCATATTCATTTTTATTATTATTATGGTAGAAGATAAATATTGATTAGCACAGAATACCAATTTTAATTATTCATATTTATTTTTATTATTATCAAGATAGAACACTATTTATTGATTAGCATAGTATACCAATTTTAATTATTTATATTTATTTTTATTATGATCAAGATATAACACTATTTATTGATTAGCATAGAATACGAATTTTATTTATCGTGCATATTCTTAATAATTAATTAATTTGTTTTCTTTCACCCTTTGGTCTTAAACGTTTGTACGCGAAACTTTTGTAAACCTAACGATAAAGAACGTCGATAATCTCGTCCTTATACTCAAAGAATTAAATAACGGAAACGAGACTAACGGTTTATTAGCACTCACCCAGTTCTGGACCGCAGACCCTCGGTATAATCTCGAGAATGGCGCTGCAGGATGGATCCTCGAAGCACAATTGGCGCGCGTAAAGACAGTTCAGTATGGTAACCGGTACTTTGATGTCGGATCCTGAAAGCAGAAAAGCCGCGACAGACGTTAGCGACATAAAGAAGAGACAAAGTATCGTTTTACGAGTAAACGCGTTCGATGGGACCGGAAACGGCGGAAGGGGATGAACAAGCCGAGCTTTTATCGCGCAGGAAATCGTTTAACGATCCTTCTCACGTTGTTGAGAAAACGTGTAACGAAAAACGCGGAGACGAGATTAACGTTTTTGATGCTAACGATGAATATAGTCACGTAACGTCTGACTACAGTCATACAAGACTATAGTGTCATTATAGCTAGCAGTAATACTCGATAAGTGTTAAATGTTGGGTATCTATAATCATAATCTCAGTGTTACTATAGTTAGCAGTAGTACCTGATAGGTGTTAAATGTTGGGTAACTGTACTCATGCTAGACTATAGTAACTGTAGTCAGTAGTAGTACCTGATAAATGTTAAATGTTGGCTAACTATAGTCATACTAGGCTATTATCAATATATATTCAGTAATAATACTCGATAAGTGTTAAATGTTAGGTAATTATAATCATTCTGGACTATAGCGTCACTATAGTCAACAGTAGTACCCGATAAGTGTTAAATGTAGGCTAACTATATTCGTACTAGACTACAGTGTTTCTATACTCAACTGTAGTGTCCGATAAGTGTTAAATGTTGAGTAACTATAGTTATATTAGACTACTGTATCATTATAGTCAGAAGTAATAATTAATAAGTATCAAATGTTGTTTGACTATAGTATTACTACAGTCACCAGTAATAGTCGATGAGCATTAGACGTTGAGTAACTACAGACACTAGTGGTACTCAATAAGTTTCAAATGTTAGGCGACTACAGTCATCCAAATTTTGATGCTCTATGTATACTACCAAATACTAATTAAACTCTACTAGAGCAAAGTATATCTGTTATCTTCATGATTATTCATCATTGCTACTAAACTGAACTTTAAAAAATATATTAATTTGTTATTTGTTACACGTTCTATGTGTTACAACTTGACTTAAATAAAGAATTAACAATTTATATTAAGTTACTAGCCATTAAGAGCTATGTTTTCCCAAAAGCGAGATAAGTGCACCCTACCTAGATTGCGCATTCGAGGACTGAATCATCGTAACGAAAGGGTTAACCATTTGCACTAGAAAGGCGATTCTTAACAATGATACCACATTCACGAATTATCGGAAGCAAATAGTCACATCCAAACGTGTCGGTCTCAATTGGATAAATTAAATCAATTTTAGAACAAGTAAATTTTCGTATCGTTTCACTTCAATACTTTGCACATTTGAAAAATGTTGAACACTTGAGAGTCGTCTTTCGAATGCAAAGGGTTAAAGAGGAGAACGACAAAGCATTCATTTTTTCTTCTTCTCGTTATTCATAAACCGCGATAACATCGATGGTGGAACTCGCGTCACGAAGAATCGCGTTTATTCAATGAGTCAAACGAGAACGCAAATAATCGAGAGATGTCCCTCGCGAGTAACAGTTATACACTGACATTTTCTTGCCGTTCGCATTGCACACGTATCAACAGCCGTGCACCACGATCGAGATAAACGAGCAATCGAAATTATAACGGCCACGTAGTTTCGATGGCAGCTAAAGATTCGGGACGCGGAGCAATTTAATTTCGCCTAAGTCAACAGCCACGTGGAAAAGATAAAACAACAACGCAACTTTTAATCGCTTTTTATGGCACGCGTGACACCGCAAAGCAAGCACACACTCGTGCAACTTGAAAAAGAGAAAAAAAATGAATAACAGGAAACGGAGTAGCGATCGCGATTTCTCGTTCGAGAAAATCGTCCATCTAGCGTTTCAAACTGTTCATTCGCTTCCTTAGATACAGTAACGGAAAAAAGTTTAAGACGACAGGACAATGCAAAACATAATTTTGTAGTATGCAAACGTTGTTCATATATTTTTTTCTACTGTAATTATGGTAGAACTCTATTTATTAATTAGAATACGAATTTTGTTTATCGTGTTATTTCTTATTAACACGTTGAATGCCACGGGGGTCACCGGTGACCGGCGCTCAACTGGCCAGTGGCGCCGTGAGGGGCATCGGTGACCGTCGCGCTCAAACTGGTCGAAATACATAATTTGGATAAATGTCAATATTTATCAATTTTTCATTATAACTATCGTTAACCCATTGATTTTTAAATACTCCTGATCAAAGTGCTCCGCGTGGACAGTCCTCTATTAGCAATTGTATTGCTTTGAATGGGAGCGAGGAAAAATTGACAAACGCATATACGCGTCTATAATCCAAGCGAGAAACTTTTGTCAGCGACTTATATATGCGCCCATAGCTATTAAAGGGTTAATACGTTGAATGCCACGGGGATCACCAGTGACCGGCGCTCAACTGGGCAGTGGCGCTGTGGGGGGCACCGGTGACCGTCGCGCTCAAACTGGTCGAAATACATAATTTGGATAAACGTCAATATTTATCAATTTTTCATTATAACTATCGTTAACCCATTGATTTTTAAATACTCCTGATCAAAGTGCTCCGCGTGGACAGTCCTCTATTAGCAATTGTATTGCTTTGAATGGGAGCGAGGAAAAATTGACAAACGCATATACGCGTCTATAATCCAAGCGAGTAACTTTTGTCAGAGACTTATATATGCGCCCATAACTATTAAAGGGTTAATACGTTGAATGCCACGGGGGTCACCAGTGACCGGCACTCAACTTGACTGTGGCGCCGTGAGGGGCACCGGTGACCGTCGCGCTCAAATTGGTAGAAATACATAATTTGGACAAACGTCAATATTTATCAATTTTTCATTATAACTATCGTTAACCCATTGATTTTTAAATACTCCTGATCAAAGTGCTCCGCGTGGACAGTCCTCTATTAGCAATTGTATTGCTTTGAATGGGAGCGAGGAAAAATTGTCAAACGCATATACGCGTCTATAATCCAAGCGAGTAACTTTTGTCAGAGACTTATATATGCGCCCATAGCTATTAAAGGGTTAACACGTTGAATGCCACGGGGGTCACCAGTGACTGGCACTCAACTGGGCAGTGGCGCCGTGAGGGGCACCGGTGACCGTCGCGCTCAAATTGGTAGAAATACATAATTTGGACAAATGTCAATATTTATCAATCTTTCATTATAACTGTCGTTGATGCAATGGTGTAAAGAAATTAATGCAGTATAAAACATTTAAAAATTAGTAACACACCGTAATTTATTTGTTGTAGGTAATATTTAGTATACGTATCGTATAATAGAAAATTTATTGTGGCGCTACGGGCAAACCCTTCAAAACTGGCGTGGCCTTCAACTTATCCGTTTTCTTTGATCCTTTGATCCTAAGCTTTTGTGCGCTACTGCACATGTGAATCGTTTATTTTGAAAGCGATGTACAGTAGCGGACAAGAGTTTAAGACAACAGGACAATGTGAAACATAGTTTCACAGTATGCAAATATTGTTCATATATTTATTTCTACCGTCATTATGGTAGAACATTATTTATTAATTAGCATGGAATACAAATTTTATTTATGCTGTTATTTCTTATTAATTAATTTATTTATTTTCTTCGACCCTTGGTCTTAAACTTTTATCCGCTACTGTACCTATGTACATCGAGTTATTACGAAAGAGTGAAAAAGAAGTGGAAACAAATTGGCGGCAAAATTTATCCCTTTGCGCTCAAGAGGTATCCTCCATTTTGAAAAAGTTACAGAATTTACATATACTAAAATTTATTCAATTTACATAAACAGCCTTGAAACTTTCAAATACGACTTTTTGCATTCAGAAGCTTGTAAATGTGGCGTTTGTTTGACCATCGAGAGTCACCTTCCGTGTGCAAAGGGTTAAAAGCTGCGATTGCAGCATGCGAGAAGAGGAGAAAGATAGAACGAAGGGAAAATGGGAAACGAGGCGCGGAGGAGACAGGAGGACCGCGCGGACTCTTGCGGATTTTTACGAGCCACTCGCGAAACGGAAGTCGATAAAAGAAGAGCGCACCCCGCTGTAATTAATTACGAAACGTTCGCTACCGTTGGAAACAGCCATGAAAAGAAAAAATGGAAGAAAAAAAAGAATGCACCGCCTCTCCATATATGTATATATACACATATACAGTAACTGTCAAAAGTTTAAGACCAGAGAATCAACGGAAATAGATTAAACTACTTTAAATACATATATTAATAATATCTAAGAATTTCGCTTTGATTTACTCACACCTGAGCCCTACCATATCTTTACTAAATTGAAGCCAGAAAATTTCTATATTATTTTTACTCAAAACATTGTAAAATATTAAATCTTTAAAGTATTATTTTCATGACTGAAACAATCATGAATTCGAAGATTGAGGGCTCTTCTTTCCAACGATACCTCTATGAGATAGTATGCTGTTTCTTTTGTCATGATATCTCCCTTTTTTTTACGAAGTCACAACAATTCTTCATTCAAACTTTATGGCCCTAAGTTATATACAGTAGCAAACAAAAGTTTAAGACCAAAGGATCAACGGAAATGGATGAATTAATTTATAAGAAATAGCAAAACTTGGATAAACAAAATTTGGATTCTGTGCTAATCAGTGAACAGTGTTCTACAATAATAACAATAAAAATGTGTTAAAGTTTGAAAACAGAAATATTACGAAGTAAAAATTAACCGAAAAACTGGCTTTCTCTTAATGGTACTTTGTAAAGGGTTTCTTCCAAGGATCCAAGCCACATCTGGCAATTTAGAAAGTAAGAAAAGGTTAAGATACCGAGCAAAAGAGTTAAAGGTACCCAGACGGGGTCGTAGGAATTTCAACCACTGCGTTTGCCAGTCTCATTTTAAAGCTCGTGAAATTCGGTCAGAGTAACACCTTCCTCATGTCATATAATAAGGAATTAAAATATATTAACCCTTTGCGCTCGAGAGGTGACTGTTAGTCACCAAATGATAATTTCGCGAATTTCCAGACTTTATTTAGTTTGTTTATTAGGCACATTCAAAGGTTAAATAGTCATATATGTAAATTTTAGTAAATCACTTAACTAAACTAAATGACGTTTGATATAGGCGAATCTTAGTAAATATTTCGAATTTGAACATTTTTAAAGTTAGTATCATTAAACGACTAACAGTCACCTCTTGAGTGTAAAGGGTTAAATAACAGTTTATTTTATTTAGTAATTTAAAACCCCATTTCCAATAAAAAGTATATTAAAGTATATTAAATAAGAGTTTATTTTATTTAGTAATTTTAAACCCCATTTCCAATAAAAAGTATATTAAAGTATATTAAACAAGAGTTTATTTTATTTAGTAATTTTAAACCCCATTTCCAATAAAATAAATATATAGACAACGTTTGGAAATCATGAAACTGTGCTTTAAATTACCCTCCCGTCTTAAACTTTTGTCCGCTACTGTACATTCCCTCTCATGGCGGCCGTCCGTGTTCCGGCACGGCAGAAAGATGGACGGATTTTTCGAATCGTAAATCGAATTCAAGCCTTTTAACACGGCACAGCTCTTTCGAGTGCGACCACGCTGAGGATCGTCGCACATCCGGCTCCAGATTTTACGACCTCCATTTTTCACCGGCTGATCTCTCAACTCGATGCACTTCCGCCGGGATACTTCGAAATTAACCGTGCTCGACGTGTTTCCAGTGCTACGGCCGAACTGCGTGAAAAATGTCTTTACCTATTGCATAACTGTTATTAAGTGTGCAGGAAGGCGTAGGAAAGCGTCGAATTTGGCGGCCATTATGGTGTCATGGACGGTTAACCTTAAAACTGACAATAAGTTCTGAAATATCTAAAGTAACAAGAATAGTAGTTTATAAGAAAATTCCTGGTAGCTGTACTAAAAAATTTTTGTGAAAAAGGTGAAGGAGTTGTTGCTTCTCTGTAAATTAATTATTTTTTATTCAGTCAAATGAAATTTGAGGGCTGCAATAAGGTCAACCTTACAATTTTTAAATTCTAAACCTACGCTTCTTACAGGCACACTTGTTAAATGAAAAAGCTGTTTTCTTTTTTTAAAGGAAACTTCGTAATTCTGAAGTTTGCTGGACTTAGCAAAGAAGTGTATGAATAATATATTCTTTGAAATAAAAGTTTCTAAAGTTTCAGATACAGCTTTTACGGTTCTATTCATAAATTATAGAATATTATCAATTTCGTTCCTCAACGTTGAAGATAATATTGATTAATATAATCATGAATGATTTTTACATACATAATAAAACAAATTTTCACAATGATTCATTCTCATATGACAACAATGGTAATTACTTCATGGTATCAATCTCGAAAGTCTATTTAATAATTATTTAATAATAAATAAATTTTTAAAAACCTTTTTACAAAAAGAAAATTAGTTATGATAAAAAATCTTTCGACTTATGGGTTTTACGAATCACCCTCCTTCCCCTCTTAAAAAATTTCCAGGGTCAAGATGTTGCAGAGTCGTTGAAAGTCGCGCTCGCCTGCTCAAACGCGTTATACGGTTGCTATTCTGTCTCCTATTCCGCGAATGTATCCGAGCGTGCGCAGAGCAACGTTGCAAACGAGGGCGAACAAACACAGCAATTTCCTTCTTTCTATTGTTCCGTGAGTCGCGAGACGAAGAGTAACGCGGGCCACGGGACCATGCCAAAGGAAAACTTTGCACCCGGAATATTTCATGCGTGCGAGAAAATATGAATGTTTAACAGCGTGTACAGGGGCACACCGTAGAAGTTTACAACGCTCGGTGATGGAACCGCTCGTTTTTACCCGCAAATGTAAATTTGCTTCGTGTTACTTACGCAAAGTAGAGAACCGACAACGTGGCAACGCTGCTTCTCTACGAATACCGCGGTAGCAGAGGCTTGTGTGTGTTCTTTAAGACGTTTGAAGTTGCGCAGATGGCACTGTAGTCGCGGCCACTGCTGTTCGGATTCAATTCAGAGATTTAATTTGTGAGGTTAGCTTGTCTAAAGGAAACGTTTTTCGACCAACCAGACATACATAAATAAAGTACTTTATGTTTTTTCATATTCTTATTTTCACTTGCATAATTTTTATGAATCTTTTGATGTTTGATAAAAGATGTGATTGTAGCTATATTCTGTCTGTATGTATTTTTCTACTTATGACAGTTTGTCTCTTTTATGACGATATTTAATGGTGTTCTGAGAAACGGGTAATGAGTTAAGGGTGAAAATGGAAAATTCCAAGTATTAATTTTATGCTGCAATGTCCCTTCTAGAGGGTAATTTTTACATTTAACGTTGTTTGGAAAATACAAATTATTAAAATATTCTTATTAGGTAGTATTAATTATTACTATTAATATGTACTTATTTTGCTATATTATTTTGTTTTGTTGGGTTGTAAATTAATTGGGTCATTCAAATACACCGTGTCGAATGCAGGATGACATAACCTAACAAATAACAATAAAATTATTTAATACAATCCTTATAACAATAAAATTATTTAATACAATCCTTATAACAATAAAATTATTTAATACAATCCTTATAACAATAAGATATATATATATACAGACCTTATAACAATAAAATGATTTAATACATTGATTGAATTAACAAATCTAAATATTTGAAAGCAATTTATGGTTGGACGGGGAAAAGCTAAGAGATAACAGCGTTTAAAAAGAGTAACAGCGAACAGTTAGTAAAAGGGTAGAATAACAGTTCCATTTAACTTCCGTCACTCTGAAACTCACTGCGTCTTCCATCTCCTTTACTCCGGCCAGATAATTATTCTTCACTACCTCGACGCTCTTTTTTTTAACCCCGCCTTATAATCAGACGTTGTTTTAAGTGTACGGGGCGCAAAGAAAAAAAAGTTTTTCTCTTTTTATCTGTCGCGACAGATGTTCGTGTTTTAACAAAAATGTGAAGAAAAATAACTGGTCGGGGGAAAAAATAAAATTCGAACGAAAGAAATTAAAAAGTCGCACTCCAACAATCTGCCCGGCTAAAATAATCGTGTTTCTGCTTGATAATATTTTCTTGCGACCTTTAGTAAAAATAGAAAGTGTTCTACAGTGATTAATTTACATATAAAAAGACATGTGCTGTCTGACTGATTTATCATCGCAAAGCCTAAACTACTGAAGCAGAGAAACATGAAATTTGAATTGTGGATTCCTCATATAACGTAGGCACCCACTAAGGAAGGATTTTTTGATATTCAACTCTTAAGCGGGTTAAATAGGGGTTGAAAAGTTTGAAAATCCGCCGATTTCAAAGCAAGCACCATGAAAGCAGTATACTGGTATTTAACTTTTTGGTCAGGAATAAAGAGATCCGTGTTTCTACGTTTTTAGAAAATCAACTCCCAAGAGGGTGAAATAAGGGATGAAAGTTAGTTTGAAAATCCATCGATTTCGAAGCAAGCGCTACAAAAACTGGTATTTAGCGTCTTTATTAGAAATAAAGAAATACGTGTTTCAGCATTTTTGGAAAATCAGCCCCTAAGAGGTTAAAATAAGGGATGAAAGTTAGTTTGGAAATCCATCGATTTTAAAGCAAACACTATGGAAACTGGTATTTAGCTTTTTTGTTACAAATAAAAAAATACGTGTTTCAACGTTTTTGGAAAATCAAGTCCCAAGGGGTAAAATAAGGGATGAAAGATTGTTTGAAAATCTGCTGATTTTAAAGCAAACACTATGGAAACTGGTATTTAGCTTTTTAAAATAAGGGATGAAAGATTGTTTGAAAATCTGCTGATTTTAAAGCAAACACTATGGAAACTGGTATTTAGCTTTTTTGTCAGAAATAAAGAAATACGTGTCTCAGCATTTTTGGAAAATCAACTCCCAAGGGGTAAAATAAGGGATGAAAGTTTGTTTGAAAATCTGCCGATTTTGAAGCAAGCACTATAAAAATTAGTAAGTATTTAACTTTCAGGTTAAAATTAAAGTTAAGGTCTTGCAAAATTGGACATCTCTTGAAAATAGTTAAAATTGAAATCAGAATACTTCCTCGCCAGCAAAGCCGCGGGCAACAGCTAGTTATGCAATATTTATAAAACAACCTGATATTCCTAATGCAACAAAATTTCGGAATGTAAAAATTCTCAAATTATTTTTAATTCTCCAAATTTTCAAGAATCAGGTAAATAGAAGGAAACATTACACAGAATAGTAGTAATGGAAACTGAACGGTATTTAATTCTACCGTAGCGATGTAAAAGCGAAAAATAATTATTAATTCAGTACATCGATGTACGATTCGCGAAATAACCCGTCGATCATGTTGAACCGTCAATATCCTGATAACAATTTTTTTTTCCCCCACTATTTCCCGTGTCGTTCAAAGTAACAACCCTGTCTCCAAGTAAATTGCATCCAGTCTCTCAGAAGTATCCGCGTAACCGCTGTAATTGCAGTTGCGTAACGTGCCTCAAAACGTTGTACACTAACAAGCAAATTTTTATGGAGGGCTGCTTCTTATTCCCAAGCGTATCGACAGATTACAGCTGCACGTGATATAGTAGAATTTCCGTTATATCAGGTAGCACGGTAGAAGACAAGTAGTGTATAGTATATATCAGTGTGTGTGTGTGTGTGTAGTAGAACTTCCGTTATATCAAGCAATAAAAAGATGAAATTTCTCGGATAAGAAAATGGAAAGAACAAGTGTTTAACATTATATTTTATGCACAACTAGATGTTACCTCTGCAGAAGTACTTTGATTTCAATTTTAACTATTTTCCTTACAAACTTACATCTACTATATGACACACTTGAGGGTGAGTTTTGAAAAATCACATACACGTTAAATCACTAATTTTGCAAGCCCTTACCTTTAATTTTAACCAGAAAAATAGTTTAGTTAATTTTAAATAGTTACTAATTTTTATAGTGGTTGCTTCAAAATCGGCAGATTTTCAAACAAACCTTCATCCCTTATTTCATCCCCGTGGAGGCTGATTTTCCAAAAACGTTAAAAACAGATTTCTTTATTTCTAACCGAGAAACTAAATACCAATTTTCATAGTGCCTGCTTCAAAATTAGAGGATTTTCAAACAAACCTTCATCCCTTATTTTACTCCCGTGGAGGCTGATTTTCCAAAAACGATGAAACACGTATTTCCTTATTTCTAATAAAAAAGCTAAATACCAGTTTTCATCGTGCCTGCTTCAAAATTGGCAGATTTTCAAACAAACTTTCATCCCTTATTTCAACCCTGTGGAGGCTGATTTTCCAAAAACGATGAAACACGTATTTCTTTATTTCTAAGCAAAAAGTTAAATACCAGTTTTCATAGTGCTTGCTTCAAAATTAGCGGATTTTCAAACTAACTTTCATCCCTTATTTTACTCCCTTGGTAGTTGATTTTTTAAAAACGATGAAACACGTATTTCTTTATTTCTAACCAAAAAGCTAAATACCAGCTTTCATAGTGCTTGCTTCAAAATTAGAGGATTTTCAGACAAACTTCCATCCTTTATTTTAACCCCTTGGGGGTTGATCTTCCAAAAACGTTGAAACACGCATTTCTTTATTTCTAACCAAAAAGCTAAATACCAGTTTTCATAGTGCTTGCTTTAAAATCGGCGAATTTTCAATCAGCCTTTCAACCCCTATTTAACCCTTTAAAAAATCCTTCCTTAGGGGGTGCCTACGTCATAAAAGGAACCCATTGCCCAAATTTTATGTTTCTGTAGCTTCAATAGTTTAGGCTCTGCGATAATGAAACAGTCAGTCAATCAGGACATGTCTTTTATATGTATAGATATTCAAAATAAATAAAATAAATATTTCAGCGTAAAATAAAGAAGCGATCAACATTACTCAACTTTATATTTTCGACAAAATTGATAATATTGCGACAAAATCTCTGAATTATTCCACTGTCACTGTTACGTGTTTCAATCTTGCCAACATTACACACACTCTAATTGTGTTCTATGCAAACTTCATACTGAATCATTATAAACAGATTTCATTCTCCAGAACGGGCTAAACACCGAGTGTGCATATTTACACACGTTTGCAGCGTTCCAAATAGGACGTACGCCGTGCGGATAATAGAACGGTGTACATTGAAGGATGTTCGTGTAACCAGCGTTCGGATAAAGGAGGTTCTAGTGTAACATGGCCGCGTATAACGGGCATATTGAACCGGTCCCGACAGCCGTAACAAGAGCGGAGAGAGATACACGCGGGTCACGTAATACGTAATCGCGAGTTATACCGTTACATTAATTTCATGACTTACCGGGTGCGTCCATGAAATTGCGATTAATCGTGATTTACTCGTGTCCAAACCGGCCACAATTCTGTTGTATTTGCCTAACTGGCTGCGAGGGAGCACATCGACCCTCTCGTTCATCGAAAAATCCATATCGGTATTATTCAATGGAACCGATATATTAGGGATGTTAACACGTTCTGTGCCAGACCGCTTTTTGAAGACTTTCTGTTTAGACCGTGTGGGACGTATACGACCCACATTTTTACGAGAACATTACGTTCTTGATCTATGCTCGCCTTACAAATTTTCAATAGTACAAAACCGTAATTAAAATTCAGGACTTCGAGTTTTTTAAATGACATTATACTGGGTGTTCGGACAGCCCTGGACTTAAATTGAAAGAGTAACTCCCTGAGACATTCTAAGACGAAAATCAAGAGTAACGATTTTGCGTTTGAGGCTTTGTTTACGAGTTATAACTAGTTAAAGATATCGTTTAATCCGGACTGTTCGACGCTTGAGCATCACTGTGGACTCAGCGACGTTACCGACCGAGTTGCCTCGGTTACCCGCTCTCAAGCGTCGGACGGTCCGGATTAAACGATATCTTTAACTAATTATAACTCGTAAACAAAGCCTCCAACGCAAAATCGTTACTCTTGATTTTCGTCTTAGAATGTCTCAGGGAGTTACTCTTTCAATTTAAGCCCAGAGCTGTCCAAACACCCTGTATAGTCAAGGTCACATTGACTTATTTACGTAAAAAGCGTGTTTTGAGATTTAGGAATATGGGAACATGTAGATCATCTAACACTAAAAAACAAATGTCTGAAACATTTTTTAATTTCACTACCGGAAATGCTTAAAAAATGGTGACAAAACTTAGTACGTACACCCTGTATATGACTATAGTCATCCGTCGTGTATGGGTGGCATCTTATGGCTGGTGACTATAGTAGCGAAAGGGTTGAACAGGCTAATATGTTGCCAAAAAAAGAAAAACATTTGCAAGTGTGTGTTACCAGCTAACAACCCTCGACGACAGTATCACACGCGTGTTGTGTGAGCGGCCATTAAAGTGTTAACGAAACCGACATTCGATAATATTGCTAATATTCAACGGCGGCGCTACGTGGCGCTGTAACGCGATATTGGCGCGCTCTCGTGTGCTGACATCATTATTAGCGACGCGCTAATACGATCCGCAGAATAATTCTGGTGGACTCCGTTAATTGCCGCCGCGGCACCGAACTTGATACGATAAATTTGACGGATCCTGGGGAAGCCCCTGTTCTCCGACGAACAACCCTTTTCCTGTTTCAAGAGAATATCTAACTCGTGGATTAAATTTTCGCTCGACTTCCATCGTTAACTCATTTGCTCTTAACACTGGAACTACCGACGATTAAACTGTTCTTATTTGCATGGAAGAGATGAAATTGAACATTGCATGAAAAAATACTGGATACATAGGGAACAAATTTTTATTTATACCTTCTGCAGAAAGTCGTAGTAAATTTTGAAAGCACAGTGAATTTACAAGGTTGCTAGGAATAATCACCAATAGGTCATTTTGATTGATTTGGTAGTTCTAATGTTAAATATAAACATTGTTGTTGGGAAACGAGAATTTTCGTTTCTTAACACTGGTACTACCGACAATTAAACTGTTCTTATTTGCATGGAATAGATGAAATTGATAATTGCATGAAAAAATACTGGATACATAGGAAACAAATCTTTATTTACATTTTCTGCAAAAAGTCATAGCAAATTTTGGAAACTTTAGAACAGTGAGTTTATAAAATTGCTAAGAATAATCACCAATTGTTCATTTTGATTGATTTAGTAGTTCTAGTGTTAATGCTTGCTTGGACTTATGATATATTAACCTTGGTTTTACTATGGCTGGGTTATTTTCGATTCTCACGAATTTTTATTTAAAATAAAATTAAAAATTAATTTTTATTTTAAACTTCGGAAAATGTAGAAAATCAAAAATATAATTAAAAGGTGAATTCACAATTAGAGTTCTTTAAAGGGATTTTTATGCAAGGATTTTTCTTCCTTTGAGTGTTTTCTAAGGAAAGCTCAGTTCTTGGCGTTCTATGCGCTTTATATTTAGCTAAATGTTATTCCCAGATTGACTAAGCGACCTCGCCTCAAGCGTTTGGGCTTTTCTTTGTACTGTTGTCTAACTCCGTTTGTTAAGAGACCACTGTAAACCGAGAACACCATAATGTTTTTTGGCCAGGCTTGCATATGCAATTATATAAATTATTTTCACCGGTAACTGTATTTAAATATCATAATCCATCATTAATCAGTAAAATTTTCTCAAAAACGAAGCTTCCTATAAAAAATTACCATTCTACATTTTCGATTTACTTTGCACGAGAAACCATCCCCTAGTGACTTCTACCACAATTTCCGATACCCTCTGTATAAACGTATAGTCCCAATAATATATGGATCCCGTCGCCAAGGGGTTAAACGCGTTTGATATTCCGGTGTCGGAAGAACGTACCTCCGTGGACCGAACTGGGAAAAGAAATGGTGTCTGCGGTGACGGCACGTGAATTCACGCGAAACGACGCGAGAACAAAGTGGCGAAATACCAAGCAAACATGGTCGAATCGATACAAAACTGGAGTGCGACGCTATCTCGATAGTAGACGCACGATAGGTTTTGCGTGTTCTGAAAACTACCGATCTAATCTCAGTTTCGGATCGCTTATCTTTTAATAAAAGTGAAATAAAACAAATGTCGAATTTGACGCTCGACATCGTCAACGTACTGTTTTATGTGACCACTCGACAGTTCGAGGAAATGGTGAGGATATTTCTGCGTTTGTTATGGGGAAAAAAATTGTGGCTACCGTGAAGTCAATATATATGGCGGACTTGCACGAGTTAAACATAGGAGAGATAGAGAGCTTCTCCCCCTCCGCTTGCATCAGCGATACATGTCATTGTCTAAATTATATACTATACATCTTTGTCACTTGCTTATTGCTAGCGCTAATGATGGTATGCGATGGTGGGGATAGAAGGCTATGTGACAGTTAGTCTCTTTTTAAATTTCTTTGGTCGTACAATTCACATTAGTAGGAGATTAAATGGCGCGGAATGCAGGGATCCTTTCACAAACCGAAATTGTACTCGTCAGTGTTGCCATCCAAAATCCATCCGTGGATGGAATAAGAAAAATTAGTACAGTTTACATTTAGTGTTAAACTCATACACAGAAGTATCTATCATCCTAAGTATCTCTGTAGTACCGTCAAATATTAATAGTACTTTTAGGATCAGACTAGCCTGTTACGAAAAATAAGGTAAGAAAGAGAGTGAGGGGGGATGAAGGTCCTGGACTCCATCAGTAAGGCTACCACCTAGCAAGCTCAAGTCTTATACACAGAGATGGGTCGGAACTCGTATATATAACACCCGCGACAGACTCTATCACTTGCGAGAAAAGTCGTCGGCCGATCTCCCCTAGTGGCGAAGGCAGGAAGATCGCCACAGATGCGACCAGATATGAAGAATGAATACCCATTTTACTTCTATCCCCACTTCTCGATTCCCCTCACTATATCTACAGATGGATCTCGAATGATAACACTGACTCCACTACCACGTACGTCGCGAAAGTTTCACGGTCAGGTCGAGTGTTTTATTTCCGTGCGAATGAAGTCGAGTGGGGCGAGAGAAGGAGGGGGAACGACACGCGAGTTACACGGAACGATAAAGCATCACCACGGATACAGGCGTAATGTAGTTCGCTGGCATATTGACGAAGCCACTCGGATAGTAATGCTTTACGAGTGGCAAGATAGGGAGGCGCGTAATGTGTAATCGCGCGATGCATTATGATTCACGATTGCACGCGACCACGATAAAGTCCAGTTGCGCAGACGCGCGTAGGATGGTAACCTCGCGCAGCCACCTGACTAGGTTCTTGATTTGGCCACGGAAAATCAGCACCCCATTATAATGGTGATGGCGAAATATTCATGGTTATCTGGCTGTTGCTTAAGAGAAGGATGTGAGAAGAACAAGGAATAGGAAAGTCAGCAAGGCTACCTAGCAGGCCCCTGCCTTAGACACAGGGATAGAAAGGGATTGGTCAGAACTCGTATATATAGGAACTGAGAGGGACTCGAGCACTTGCGAGAAACGTGGTAGCTAAATTCCTCCTAGTGGCGAGGGCAGGAAAGTCGTCACAGTTATGTAGGAACACGTGGTTGTAAAGGGATGGAAAAACGCAAGTACTTGGTAGTTCTAAGGACCACGACTAAGGTAAAATGAAAAACCGAGTTGTAGAATTGCATAAAGAGTTGAGAGTTGAACATAGAACCACGTGGCAGAGTTAGGTCAGAAGTAGTTGTATCGTCGGTATTTCTAAGTTAGAAATTACTGTGTACTCTATACTTTTGCTATCGATAGCATTAATAATAATAATAATAATCAGCAACAGGCATCACACCCCAAAAACATTTATATAGAATTTATAAGTCCTACAATTGTCAGCATATATACACTCACACATCCAAAAAGCAGTCATTTTTAACACAACGACAATGGTAAGAAAATCTCTACAGTACAAATATTGGCATAAACTTGGTACTGCCCGTTCATGCTGATCATTAACCAGAGAGGAAATCCTCTGAGAATTCACTAGGATAACAACAACAACAATAATAATAATAATAGTAATCATAAGACACTTTCTACACTATGTACCTGCATATGTGAGTTTCTTTTGTGCTTTGTAATAAAGTTACAAAATAAACCAATTTTTCAACAGTACACATAAGTTGAAATCCTCCTAAATGCATCGAAGCAGCTCTGTCATCCGACAGATTCCATAATTGGATGCTGCAACCCTCCAAGAATTCCAACTACTGAACCAAGATTACACGGTAAATTTCTTTCAAGAGAATGGGGGTCCGGTTACTTAGAGGGAATACCTCGCGTTTCAACCTGGCCGGAGTCGTGTACGAACGAACGCCATCGAGAAAATGAAAACAACGGGGCGGGTTTAATGGAGCGGAACGCAAAAATAACAACTCGCCGGTGCTCCGGTCGAGTAGTCGGTCGGTATTCAGACTGGATCCACTGAAAAGCTGGGCTTCGAGCCGCGGCATGAGTTCCTCCAACAAACTTCGCTTCCCTTGAATAAATTAAAAAGTCTCGCTGTCCCTTCCACCCCTGTCCTACGGACCCCATAGGACAGGGTGTACTAATTTCTGACCGACTTCATCGACTTCGAATTACGTGCCCCGCCTTCGAAATCGTTGCGATTCCAGTTCGATGTTCCCACGGACATATTAGTGATGGTCATTGTGTCGCACCTTACCTAAGCACTTTGGTACGAGTGTCGACTATAGTCGTCAATCACAGATGAACACGCATAGCCAAGTGTCGACTATAGTCGACAGCCAAGAACTTTTACCTTATCCCTGCGATTGCAGTGTGTACGAAAGGTTTTGTACCTCTTGGGGAAGCGGCATTTCCAAATGGGGGACCTAGATGTACATCACACTGCTGCCCTCACTATAGAAAGATGCTATGTTTTGGCCGCATGCGGCGACCTTCCTGCCCTCACCACTAGGAGGAATTTAGCTACCACGTTTCTCGCAAGTGCTCAAGTTCGTCTCAGTTCTTATATATACAAGTTCTGACCTGTCCCTTCCTTCGTGTCTAAGGCATGGGCCTGCTACCTATTGTGCAGTCTTTACCTATTGTACAGTTATTTTTCTTGCCATTTTCTGTATATACTGTATGATCAATGTATAAACAATTAAGTTTAGTTTAAGTTATATATAATGTAGTATTAAGTGCCTTGTATATGTTATACCCTTGTTCAGATTGTGCGTGCTCCATGCAGGAGCCTTTGATCTTATTTTGTTGTATCCCCTTTGTTGCCCTTTGTACGTTTTGGTTTATTGCACTTGTATATATTTTTTTATTTGTTTGGCAATAAATGTATGTTACAAAAAAAGCATGGGCCTGCTCTATTGTAAAATTCTAAATAAACTCCTTATACCCCAATAAATGCAACACCCTAGGTTAAGCGAGCAGACTACGCGCACTCTAACGTTCTCGAGTCTTCTTTATTCTTAAGAAATAGAAATAAGTCAAATTATCCTGTTTATACGTTTAAGGATTATATTTTGTTGTTCTGTTTGTTCTTTCTTCTGTATATTTTATTGGCATAATAAACGTACGTTACAAAAAAGAAAAGGGTCTGCTAGGTAACCTTACTGACGAGTCCTCTAGCAGGTCCCGGACGAAATACCGTCTTCCCATTCCTTTTCCTTCTCACTTCCTTCTCTCTTTCACAACAGCCACAAATCTTTTTCTTGGGTCTCGATTGTGAGATGTACCATTGGACACACTTATCCAGGACAGACCCAAGTTCCCACGGACAGTTACAGAAATCCTGCGCTCATTTCCGAAGACGTCGGCCATGTTTACCGTCCCCGTTGCAATGGCGGGTCGTGCACTCGATTCCACTGCGTTCAATTTTCTGGAACGTTTGCGTCGCGGTTGCTCTGAACTGGTGTTTAAAACGTAGAAGAATTTCCGAAGTTTCAACGAAGTTTAATGGTGTTTTGCCGGAAGTTCCGCGGGTTTCGAATAATAAGAGCGTTACAGCTGGACTTCTGTTTATTTCTCGGCTGTCGTTCGTTTGTTTAGCACCGAAGCGGGACGTTAATGTAACTCCATTAGAGAGTTTCTGTCTGTCATGATTATTAAGCTGTTCGGAAAGCTGTGCTTCCGTTTTAGGCGGTAACTGGGGCAAATTACAGTTAATAACTCCGTTTGTACGAAAAAAACAATTGAAGGAAATATATTTGAGGTATACAGTAACAGCCAAAAGTTTAAGATCAAAGAGTCAACGATAATTAAATTAACTAATTTATAAGGAATAGCATGATAAATAAAATTTGCTTTCTGTGCTAATCAATAAATAGTGTTCTACCATAATTACAATAAAAATGAATGTACAGAGAAAAATTTGCTGACCATAAAACTATGTTCTACATTGTCCTCTCGTCTTAAACTTTTGGCCGCTACTGTATATATATATAAGTATTAATTGATATAAAATTTGATATATAATTATATGTAAACTACTTTACAACTTAGCAACTACTACGTTCAGAATCACACTCTTTCTACGTTCACAGTCAAACTTTTTCTGCCCTTACAATCAAAACCTTATTGCCTTCACAATCAAACTCTTTCTGCTTTCACAGTCAAACTCTTTCTACCTCACGCTCCATTTTCCCCATCATGTATTCTTCCAAACAGACATTTTCTTTCTTTCTCACTCGATGCATTCGGTTACGTTCACCAAAAATTCCTCAGTCGCTCAGTTTTCTCAAGTGCTCATCTTTCGCGTTTTAGAAACACTCGAGTCCAAACACTCTACGTTCACACGGCTATCGCTCAACTCAAGCACTCTTCACATTTTCCTAATCTCGTATCCACTTGATCGCATCCACTCGATCGCATTCCTACACTCCTATACTCCTTATCGATGTATTATTATTGATCGCTAGAAATTTATAAGGGTCATTATAACGATCCGTTATACTTCAAATTTTGATTCTACTGATTTGACAGAATTTGTAATCTAGCCAACCTGCTGATTTAAAACTTTTTAGACGCCTGCATAACGTTTTCCCGTGCGAAAGAGCGTGATCTCGTTCTTATCAAAGATGGTTCGGTGAATTAATCACAGTTACAATCAGTTGTTCAGTCGAACTATCAATCAGTTACTCAGTCAGTCATTCAACCAGTCAGTCATTCATTCAGTCAGTTCACATGACCATGTGTAATAACTCACAAATAAAGACGCCTGCATAACGTTTTCCCGCGCGAAAGAGCGTGATCTCGTTCTTATCAAAGATGGTTCGGTGAATTAATTACAGTTACAATCAGTTGTTCAGTCAATCTATCAATCAGTTACTCAGTCATTCAGCCAGTCAGTCATTCAACCAGTCAGTCATTCAGCCAGTCAGTCAATCAGTTCAGTCAGTCATTCAGCCAGTCAGTCATTCAACCAGTCAGTCATTCAGCCAGTCAGTCATTTAGCCAGTCAGTCATTCAGCCAGTCAGTCATTCAGCCAGTCAGTCATTCAACCAGTCAGTCATTTAGCCAGTCAGTTCACATGACCATGTGTAATAACTCACAAATAAAGACGCCTGCATAACGTTTTCCCGTGCGAAAGAGCGTGATCTCGTTCTTATCAAAGATGGTTCGGTGAATTAATTACAGTTACAATCAGTTGTTCAGTCAATCTATCAATCAGTTACTCAGTCATTCAGCCAGTCAGTCATTCAACCAGTCAGTCATTCATTCAGTCAGTTCACATGACCATGTGTAATAACTCACAAATAAAGACGTCTGTATAACGTTTTCTCGTGCGAAAGAGCGTGATCTCGTTCTTATCAAAGATGGTTCGGTGAATTAATCACAGTTACAATCAGTTGTCCAGTGAATCTATCATCAGTACTCAGTCAGTCATTCATTCAGTCAGTTCACATTACCATGTGTAATAATTCACAAATAAGGACCACATAACATTTTCCCGTGCAAAAGAGCGTGATGTCGTTCTTATCAAAGATGGTTCGGTGAATTAATCACAGTTACAATCAGTTGTTCAGTCAATCTATCAATCAGTTACTCAGTCAGTCATTCAACCAGTCAGTCATTTAGCCAGTCAGTTCACATGACCATGTGTAATAACTCACAAATAAAGACGCCTGCATAACGTTTTCCCGTGCGAAGGAGCGTGATCTCGTCCTTATCAAAGATGGTTCGGTGAATTAAGTGGACGGGGACAAGGTCCCAAAGCACCTGGTTGTCGCAGTGCCGTCGCGGCTATGCGGCATAATAATTATCGTCCTTCGTTCGTGGCTAACTTTACGGAGTGGAAGTTCGCGCGGCTAACCCAATTGCGAGGAGCAGGAGATGGGGGCAAAAAAAAAAAAGAAGAAGAAGAGGAAAGATGGAACTTAATGGCTCCTCCCAAGAGGGCTGCAGCGCCTGCAACAATTTCCTAAAGCCGCGACGGCGCCTGGACGACCATCGCGAACGTTTACCGTGGAAAATTTCGCGGCGTTCACCGGCGTAAATCAGATTTGCCGCGACGCAAAATTATCACGGCGTCGCGTGGTCTTCGAACTGGGTCCCCTCTCAAAAATTAGATCCGTTTTGTGACTACAAACTACTACTCGTTATCGAGTAAGAGCTGGTAGATTGCGTTTCTATGAAGTTTCTACGAGGAGCGTTCAACGGAACTTCGCCCGCGGACGAAGAGATTAACGGATTTGATTAAAATCTAGTTGATTTCATTGGGTTGTTCGGTAGGTTAGACAGTTTTTCGTACGTAACTTTGGCTGTTGGGATATTTTATACGTTGAACGAAAATATCAAGTTACCGCGATGGGAAAAGTGAATAACTGTATTTGGAATATTTTTATGTACAGAGAGAAATACAAAAATGCTTTTGAAACTAAGTACAGTAGCGGACAAAAGTTTACGAAGTCAAAGGGTTAAAGAAAAAAAATAAAATAAAATTTGTATTCTATGCTAATCAATAAATAACACTATTAGCATAGAATACAAATTTTATTTGCACTGTTATTTCTTATTAATTAATTAATTTATTTTCTTTCTTTCTTTCTATGATTTACAAAAATTGTCCATTACTAATCGTTAATAATTCTAGTGTTAAAAGAGGTTTCATAATTCCCTGATGACTTCTTAAATTTACTCGATTTCCCTTAAAAATTGTCCATTACTAATCGTTAACAATTCTAGTGTTAAAAGAGGTTTCGTAATTCCCTGATGGCTTCTTAAATTTACTTGATTTCCCTTAAGTACCTTGATATTGTTGAACAAAGTTGTATTCAGAACCGCGTAAATAAGTAGTGCTTCCTTAGTTTTTCCCCTACAGTTTCTCGTATCGGGATGAACGGAAAGGCGTTACGAGAAATTGAGAACTGGACTGTATCGATCCGGTTCCAAGATCGCGGCAATAAGACGGGACTAACGCGGAAAGACAGGCACGAGAAACTTTTTCCCTTCAATTCCGACCTTCGTCTCACGGAGGAAAATCCTTTATCGTGGCCGAGAGAGAAGCGAGGAGGGACGGTTCGTTCGAGGAAAATCCATTTGGGCATTTCGGTACGCGGATATATTTAATTATCTCTGCGATGGTGGACGAAAGGTGGCGGAGGGATAATACCGACAACGGTTAGTGGGGCGATGGGAAAGAAGAAAGGGTGAAAGGGGGGAGAGAGAGAGAAAGTTTGTGAGGCTGAGAAAGAGTGAGGAGAGGGAGAGAGAGTGGTTTGTGAGTAGGAGAAATAGGGAGAAAGAGAGAGGGAGAGGAAGTGTGTGTGTGTGTAAGCTAGTGTGTGAGACGAAGACAGAGAGAGAGAGAGTTAGTGAGAAACTAAGAGTGAGGAAGAAAGGGAGATAGAGAGTTAGTGAGCAACTAAGAGTGAGGAAGAAAGGAAGAGAGAGAGAGTTAGTGAGAAAGTACAGTGAACAAAAAAAAGAGAGAGTTAGTGAGAAACTAAGAGTAAGAAAGAAAGAGTGAAGAGAGAGAGAGAGTTAGTGAGAAACTAAGAGTGAGGAAGAAAGGGAGATAGAGAGTTAGTGAGCAACTAAGAGTGAGGAAGAAAGGAAGAGAGAGAGAGTTAGTGAGAAAGTAAGGGTGAGGAAGAAAGGAAGAGAGATTGAGTTAGTGAGGAACTAACAGTGAGAAAAAGAGAGAGAGTTAGTGAGAAACTAAGAGTAAGAAAGAAAGGGGGGAGAGAGAGAGGGAGTTAGTGAGATACTAAGAGTGAGGAAGAAAGGAAGAGAGATTGAGTTAGTGAGAAACTAACAGTGAGAAAGAGAAGGAGAGAGAGTTAGTGAGAAACTAAGAGTGAGAGAGAGTTAGTGAAAGAGGAAGAGAGAAAGTTAGTGAGAAAGAGAGGGAGAGTGTTTCTGAGCGAGCGAATGAGTGAGTGAGTGAGTGAGGAGGAAGAGAGATAAAGTGTTTTCGAGGGTATGAGTGAGAGAGTGAGTAAGTGTGTGAGACAAAGAGAGAAAATTAGTGAGATACTGAGAAAAATGAGTGAAGGAGAGTGTTTGTGAGTGTGTGAGCGAGAGAGAGTTTTTAAAACACTGAGAAAGGGTGAGAAGAAGAGGGAAAGAGATAAACTGTTTGCGAGTGTGTGAGTGAGTGAGTAAGTGTGTGAGACAAAGAAAGAGTGAGAGAGAGAGGGGAGACCGAAACTTTTGCACTCGAGCCGCGTTACGACGCCCGGTAGAAAGTATAACTCTCCTGTCTTATTAAATATAGATCTAGCTGGCAATTGGAACTTCCGCCCGAGCAGTTACTTCCGCCGCCTCTGCGCCGCTTACTCGTCGCCCGGCCGTCTTTCCGCCCTTTTCATTCCCCTCCGCAGCCGGCCACGCTTAAACGAGCCGATATTACACGTTCCGCCGTCGTGTTCTTTCTTTTCCGACGAAATGGATTCTTCCCCGCGCCCTCGTCGGTGCTATCGGAAACGCGGGGCCATTCCTTCCGCCTCTCCTCTGTTCGACGTTGCAGTACGTGCCGTGCAACAACGATAACGAACGTAACTCTTCGTAAGAGGAACTACGTTTTGATCGAGCCGTTATACAGAAGTATATATTTATATTCTGGGTGGAGCTGAAAGGATGATTAGTAGGGCGATGCAGGGGTAAGAGGAGTAGGGAGGGAGAGATCCTTTGGTATTGGACACATGACGTTTTTATCGAATGAACAACAAGAGATGACATTATTGTAAATATTATAGGATAGCACTGAACAGTAATGATATCTTGAAGGTTTGATGTTAGAGGTTATATTGAAGAAAAGTCACATACCATGATTGATTCACAAAATAAGATGTTTTTTTATAATGGTACAATGGAATACTAATAACGAAGCTGAAAACTGATATTTGGTTTATTTATCAACTTGCTTAAAAAATAAAACTAAAGTAGAGTATAAAATATCGTCCTTCGCACCTTTCTCTCTCTCTCTCTCACACACACACACACACACACACACTAACTCTCTCTCCCCCTTTTCCTCTTCCTCCCTTCATCATTCTCTCTTTTACTCACTTACTCAATATCTCTGTTTGCCGCTCTTTCTCACTCACTTCTCTCCCTCCCTCTCTCCCTCCTTCTCTCCCTCCCCCCTCTTTCTCTTATTCACTCACTATCTCTCTTTTTCCCCATCTTCTCTCACATATTCACTCTTTCTCTCTTCCTCACTCCCTCCCTCCCTCCCTCTCTTACTCCCTCACTCACTCACTCATTATCTCCCTTTCTCACATACTCTCTCTCTCTTCCTCCCTCCCTCCCTCCCTCCCTCCCTCCCTTCCTCTCTCACTCTCTCTTACTCACTCACTCACTATCTCCCTTTCTCACATACTCCTTCCCTCACTCACTTACCCACCACTCTCAACATTTGAAACGCTATGCTATCATCATTAACAACTGAATGATGCAACTTTAGCCGAACTTCACGAGCTTTGTCATGAGACAGGCAAACGCAGTGGTCGAAATTTCTACGACCCCGTCCGTGTCCTTTAGCTCTTTTCTTCTATATCTTAACGTTTTCTTACTTTCTAAATTGCCAGATGTCGCTTGGATTTTTAGAAGAAACTCGTTAGAAAGTACATTAAAGAGAAAGCTGGTTTTTCGGTAATTTTCTCTTTCGTACTCAATTTATGTATTCAAATTCTAACACTACAGAAGCCTGTTCGGTTAACCACTACTACCCGCGTTAGATGATTGAAAATATCCTGCAACGCTCAAAACATGCCGCGGTTTATTCGACGTGTGCAGCTTGCGATCGAATTAACCGATAATTATGGGAATGAATAATATTTCGGATTCGTAATATTTCTGTACTCAAATTCTAACACTACAGAAGCTTGTTCGGTTAACCACTCCTGCCCACGATAGACGATTGAAAATCGTTCGAGGTTAAAATATCCTGCAACGCTCAAAACAGCCGCGGTTTATTCGACGTGTGCAGCTTGCGATCGAATTAACCGATAATTATGGGGATGAATAATATTTCGGATTCGTAATATTTCTGTACTCAAATTCTAACACTACAGAAGCTTGTTCGGTTAACCACTCCTGCCCACGATAGACGATTGAAAATCGTTCGAGGTTAAAATATCCTGCAACGCTCAAAACAGCCGCGGTTTATTCGACGTGTGCAGCTTGCGATCGAATTAACCGCCGATAATTATGGGGATGAAAATCGACCGCCCTGCGCTTTCAACGAAACCGAGCAAACGAACGCAGGGACGATTGCCCGATCGTTTGCGCGAATGATCCGCTTCGTTGGTCAGTTTACAAATACATGCATACCTACACGCACACGTGTTGACGATGCTACGAAATGATAGAGCGCCATTTAATAAACCGGTGCGCGTTTAATAATTTACCATTCGCGAATTTCGCATTATTATCAGTATTATTATTATAATGTGTGCTCGGTTTCGCGGAAACGCGGCCCTTCTGCGCGCCTTTGAAAAGGAAGAAAGGAAACAAAAAGGGGAGTTTTACATTAATCAACGACCGAGCCGTATATTCAATACGTATCGCAGGAGCCAGGCCAGTACCGATAAATAGCTGAAATACCGTCGGTAATTAAAATGGCATCCAACACGGGAGAGCCACCTCTCGCAGTTCGATTAATTTTCAGGGAATCGAATTACAGGGTCAATTTGTGCCCGGAAACTCGGTCAGTCCTTTTTCCTTCGATTATGTCTGCTCTTCCGCGTGGATGGGCTCAATCGGATAATGGATGAATGTCGCAATTGCTGCCGGTCGAACGATCCCGCGAACGGTTTTCAAAATGCGGGTTGCGGCCTGGGTGAAACTGTAATTGGGTGATAGGGCCTGGTTTACAAAACGCTCTGCTAATTATATCATGCTTCGTTGTACCTATGATTCTTTTCGTTCGTTCGAGTTGCAACGTGAAAATAATTTTTAACATTTAACCCCTTCCGCTCTGAATTATTTTTCAATTTTGTTGCTCAAATAACTCCTTAGTATTTTAGGTGTTTTATTTGTAATTTACTTCAAAGGGCAATTCCTTGAGTGGTATATATTTTTCTTGATTAATTATATTAAACATAGATCTTAAGCTTTGTTGTAACTTATGTTTGTTTGACTTCCTTGACCCTTTGGTCTTAAATTTTTCTTTGGTCCTCTACTGTATTTAAAATGGCAGCTTAAAAATGTCGAGTGTGATTCGACGTAGGAGTTATTGTGTGAAAAACTGATGTCGAATTTTAGGGAATTACGGAACCTCTTTTAACACTAGAACTACCAACGATTGAAAATTCGTTATTTCACGATAGGGAAAACTCGACATCCGAGATCCTAAGTGAGAATCATTAGACGGGGGTGTAATGAAAAGAATAAAAGAATTAATATTACTATAACATAATAATAATGCACTTTGTAATCGAAACGTGTCTGAACGGATCATATCTTTTGTCTGAACCGAACCGTGTCGGATACGGAACGTGTCTGAACGGATGTTTTTGTTTCAACCGAACCGTGTCGGATATTAAAAGTGTTCAAACGGATATTTTTTTGTTTGAACTGAACCATGACGGTTATGGAACGTGTTTGAACGAATAATATTTCTTGTCCGAACCGAACCGTGTCGGATACGGTACGTGTTTGAACGGATAACATTTTTTGTCTGAACTGAACCATGCCTGATATGGAACATATTTGGCCGGATAATATTTCTTGTCCGAACCGAACCGTGTCGGATACGGTACGTGTTTGAACAGATGTTTTTTATCTGAACCGAACCGTGTCGGATGTGAAAAGTGTTTTAACGGATATTTTTTGTCTGAACTGAACCATGTCGGTTATCGAACGTGTTTGAACGAATAATATTTCTTGTCTGAATCGAACCGTGTTGGATACGGTACGTGTTTGAACGGATAATATTTCTTGTCTGAACCTAATCGTGTCGGATACAAAGGTGTTTGAACGCATAACTTGACCTCCATATATCTCCTTGACACCCGACAATTTTCATCCGGCACGTGTGAAAAGGCTCCAAGCAAAATGACTCCGAAACGTATCACGCGTGAATCGTAAGCCATAACGCGCAGACCCCATTCGACACCACGTCTGTCTCGAGACGTTTAAGCCAGACGCTCTCATTATGCAACGCTCTTTTTTCTCCTTCCGAGCCGCTTTATCCCGGCAGCGGAAAGCCGTGATTTTTCACGCTCGTTATCACGCGCGGATGCCCGCGCGTCGCGCAACTCGTCGAGTGTCTTTTTCGAGCCGCTCGTCGCCGGGATTTTCAAAATCCTCTTAACCCGCTCGCAACAGAAGCGTGCAAGCGGAGCGGGCTCAAACACCGGACAGGTGGATTATGTAACCGGTCTAAATACGTGGTTGATTACAAACTCCACTTTGCGTTCCGCCGTTTTAACAGAGGCTGAACAACGTTTGCGTATTGTGATCGCTGCGCGTGTACCGGGTGGCACATTTAAATTTGGAATCTGCGTTAAGATACGTATCTCCGTTGTTTATGGTCATACGGGGAAATTGTTCAGAACGAACTTGCATTACTTAAAGGCGGGAATGCAACGGTTGTGACAAACTTTTCTCCCAAGAATAGAATTATTTACTGTAGGAATGAATGTGATGCGATCGGATGGATGCGAGTTTAGGAAAATGTGAAGAGTGAAATGATCATGTCCGAGGTTCCTGTCTTGAATTACTTTATAATCCAAAGGGTCTTGAAATTAATCAATAGGATAGATTGATAACAATAATAACTTCAACCATCACAGTCTATATCAAAGTAATACCCTGAATTTTATTATTTATTAATTTATTTATTTGACGATAATGATAAATGATAAATAATATTAGCTTCACAGACTTTTAAGTGCAAAATATTTACTAAGATTTGCCTATATTAAACGTCACTTAGTTTAGTTAAGTAATATACTAAAATTTACGTATGTGACTATTTAACCTGTGAGACTGACTAATAAAATTAGTCATCTAATGATAGTAACTTTAAAAATTGTCAAATTCGAAATATTTACTAAGATTCGCCTACATTAAACGTCAGTTAGTTTAGTTAAGTGATATACTAAAATTTACGTATGTGACTATTTAACCTCTGAGACTGACTAATAAAATTATTCATCTAATGATAGTAACTTTAAAAATTGTCAAATTCGAAATATTTACTAAGATTCGCCTATATTAAACGTCACTTAGTTTAGTTTAAATGATATACTAAAATTTACATATATGAATATTTAACCTCTGAGTCTAACTAACAAACAGACAAACTAAAGGCTGAAAATTTGCGAGACTATCACTTAGTGACTGATAGTCACCTTTCGAACGCAAAGGGTTAATATTCAAATCACTTCGCTTATATTTTATTCACACCTGAGTTCCATCTGTCGCTCTGCTAAAGTTGTTAAAGTAGAATTTTCCTACAGATATTATACATATAATAATAATAATATTACCAACATATATATTCCCTTCGCGAACGTATCCAGAATCCATCGAGCGCGTTTCCAAGGAGCCGTCGAAAGCGATCGCTTCTCGCGAACAGAAGAGAAGCTCGTCACCAGGGAAATCCACGTTTCCGCCTGCCGGAAGTTACGATCATTGTCCAGCGAGCTTCGAAACGATCGCAAGGGGAACAGAACCGAGGGGGGGGGGGGCGGGTAGCAGTTATTTCACTCGAAGCAACGTGAATTTTACCGCCTCGCCGAATCGAATCTGTTCCAACGCTCAGACCTCGAGCCAGCAATAGGGGTGGATGGTTGGAGGGTTGCAGGGAAGGGGGATGAGACTTAACGCGAACAATGGGATCCGATTTAATTCGGAGCCGGGCGCAAGTATCGGGTTAACGTCGGATGAAAGGAAAAAAGAAGCGCCAGGAAACGATTAACGACTAATCTTCTTTTCCAATTACAAGCCGGAGGTTCGCGCGTTTATCCGGCGGACACGTTGCGGATTATACGGACTCCCGTACGGTGCTTGCCGCCCGAGGAAGCGGGAATTCGCATCAACCACCGCGAGTAATCAGATCAAATAAAGTCAGGCGTGTGGTCGTGTGAAACGTTCTGAGAATCATTGTTCGGGTGACACGGTACTATTCTGTACTCGGTTCAAGTAGTACCTACGAAAGTTATTCTGTTCCAGCGGAAAGATGCTTTATTGGTTAGACCAGCATTGTTCCGTCCTTCGGAACAGCTGCGGGAAGTTTTCCATCGGCATTTATGGCACGAGCGTGCCGGTAATGCTACTTTTGAGGATTAGGAATTTTTAGCCGTTTTGCCTTTTTTCGAACCCTCTTAACATCCGTAGAGGGACAATAGTTTAATTTCGAGTCACCGTAATTCCTCAGTAGCCAAGAGCGTGCCATAAATAAGGGACTTCCGAAAGGCCCGGCGCCCAGCCGGTACCCACATGCGAGAGGTACACGGGCCCGGAAGAACTTTCCCCTTCGTTGCCGAAATTCAGGAAACCTTCCCGCTCCGAGTGGCTCACCCCACCCTCGTTCTCGAAACGCGTGCTAAGGGCACAAGAACGGGGGTTGGGGGCACTCAGGGCATACACTGATTGGAGTCTTGACTTTCGACTTTAATCAATTAGCGTATCGTCTTGAGGTATGGAGGAGTGACCAGTCGAACTCCTCCATATAAAACCGAGTCACTTCGGCGCCGCGTTTTATATTCATTCACAAACGCGCCTTATTCACATTCAGATTCACATTCTTTCACAATTTCACAAACAAGTATTCGCAAACGTGCTTCATATTCACAATCCAAGTATTATTCATAAACGTTCTACCAAGATTCACAAGTTCATTCGTTCGGAACTTATTCACAGTTCACAATTCACAGCGCATACACAGTCAATCATTCAGACGCGATACGTTCAAACCAGTCGTCTAAAGCAACCAGCGGCGGGCGACAGTCGATCCTGCCATTCGTGGACGCGACAAAACAAGCATATTGGATCAAAACATTTTAAGGATTATTGTGTGGAGACATGGAACCTCTGCGGGTGTTCTATAAGGCTGCATCAAACATTTTACGACAAGGCCTGAACGTCCTACGGCCCAAACGGCCAGCCGACCCTCATTATCGCGACTGTTTGATTGGGGCCTCATTAGAATCCGGAAAACACTCGCAGAGTCCTTTGCACGTCTCTACATCTTCCCCCTCCCGACTCGTCCAAGGAATATAAAAGTCGAACTTCCCTGGACGCACCATAGACAGTCAATTCACTCATCACAGTCACATACATACACACAGTTAGTCAGTCAGTCAGTCAGTTAACACTATTTCTACCACGATTTTCTGTATACCTATTTTGACCAAAAGGTGTCTTTTGACACCTTTGCGTTTGAATGCAAATAATGGCAAAAACTGTCGGGATTTCAAATTATCAGTTAAATATAGATAATTTGAGCAATATAACGGGAACAATAGTTAAAAAATATTACCTTCTTCATTTTTTTATTTTTATTAGAAAGATAATCAAACATTGTAATATCATTAACTTAACGAACTTTCAGTCTCATATATAAAAATTCAATCTTTGTAACAAAAAAAAAAACAATAATCATAAAAACAGCATTGTAATAAAATTTTTTCGTTATTCAATACCACAGTTTTTACAAATCAATGGTTGCTCTACTAAGCACTTCCCACACGTATACTTTTCGCACCGCAAGCAAGTTCCTGTTGCTCTATTACCTGAGCAATACTTTATTTGGCACTTTTTTTGTCTACTTGGAAAGGATGTGGTTGGCAAAATGCAACATGGCGAAAAACAAGCAAATATCAAAATATCTTCCGTTACAATTGAAATCGGGATTCCCTAATCAGATTACAATTGATATGATGCTGCAAAATGGTGTTGATATTTATATGTAAAACGGTTTAAAAGTAGACACTGTTATGAAATCCTTAAGGTGTCAAAAGACACCTCATATATAATATTTATTGATCAGCATAGAATACGATTTTTAATTAACGTGTTATTTCTTATTAATTAATTAATTTATTCTCTTTGATACATTAGTCTTAAGCTTTTGTTCGCTACTGTACATGCCGCAAAGGCATATACATAAATCTTTTGCCAACGATTCGTACACGTGTTGCTCAAAGGTAATGCGTGCATGCTTTATCTGTTGTTGCATTCGAAAGAGTGAACCGAAATAAACCTGATTTGAAAACTATTTATTTGATTTATTCGGCCATGTTTGAATCGCCATACCATGCATTCCTCTGCACCCAGTTCCTTCCCCAACCCCCTTTTTTACACTCGCCCCGGCAAGTATCGAGGTTTCCGTGCAATCTGTCGTTCCTTTGACAACATCCGCGCCCGGAAACCGCCCTCCTGCGCCCGCAACTTCGTTATTCCGATTTTCGTCCCCGTCTCCCTTTGTCCCCGTTGCCTCTTTCACGGGACGTGATTCGTTTTTGTAACCTTGCAACGAGCCACCCGTGTGTTACACGTCTCCTGTTCCGGGGTCGTCCGTTTAATAAATAAATAAAACGAGTCGAAAAAACTCGACCGAAAATCCGTAATTCTATTTGCTCGACGGTGGACGATGAGTGGCAAAGGGGGGGGGGGGGGAAAGAAGGTTGAAAGGGAGGGAAAAAAAGAAAAAGATGAGTGAGAATGAGAAAATAAAAGGGGGAGAGCAATGAGGAAATAAAGGGAAGAGCAATGTGTAAGAAATAGAAAATGGAGGGAACGAGAAATGAAGGAATAAAGGGAAGAGCAATGTGTAAGAAATAGAAAATGGAGGGAACGAAAAATGAAGAGGGAAGGGAAAAGAGAAAAGAAGGTAAGAGTAAGAATAAGTGGGGAATAGAAGGAGAGAGAAATGAACAAAGGAAAGAAAGAAAAAGAAGATAGAAGGACAGAGAAATGAAGCAAGAAGAGAAAGGAATAGGAGATAGAAGGAGAGGTAAATGAAGAAAGAATAGAAAGAAAAACAAAATAGAAACAGTGAGGGAAATGAAAAAAGGAAAGGAAGAAAAAGAAGATAGTAGGTCAGAGAAATGAAAAAAGAAGAGAAAGAGGAAGAGAAAGAAGATAGAAGCACAGAAAGTAATGAAGAAAGAAAAGAAAGAAAAAGAAAACAGAAACAGAGAGAGGCATGAAAAAACAAAAGAAAGAAAAAGGAGATAGAAACAGAGAGGGAAATGAAAAAAGAAAAGAAAGAAGAAGAAGATAGAATGATAGAGAAATGAAGAAAGAAGAGAAGGAAAAAGAAGATAGAAGCTGAGAGACAAATGAAAAAGGAAAAGAAAGAAAAAGACGATAGAAGGAGGGAAAAATAAAAATGTACAGAGGAGGAACGGAGGGAAAGAGCAGAAATATATAGAGAGAAAGGAAGAGGGAGAAATCAAAAGTAAAATATATAGAGAGAAAGAGAGGTAGAAAGCAAGATAAATAGAGAAAAATAGATAGCGATGGAAGTGGGGGTGGGTAAACGAACGTGTAGAGTAAACGAACGTGAGTGGACGAGGAAGGAGCCACCACGTACCGGCGCACAATCCTGCGAATCGATATATGGGACAGTGATTTTCAATTATCGGTCCGGCAGGGGACCCGTGCGCTGCTGCTGTTCATCCGTAGCTGACCAGCAGATCATGAGATGTTATCGTTTTCGGCGACGACGTGGACGACGCGCTCGATCCTCGTCACGAATCGGCTCCCATCCAGCGATGGCGAAATTGATCAAATGGTCAAGTTACATTCTTCGCTTCTACCGAATCCAATTCTGTAAATCTTCTGTACGAATTTCTCATTTTCAATGAATATTCTTCCTGACAGCTGCAAGAATTTTTTTATTGAATTTCATACGTCGATGAATTAAAAGCTGTGACGAAAGAAGGTGTCTGATTAAATTTTTGATTCGCTGTAGATACTGTGCAAAGCTGCGAAACTGGTTTTTAGAAGCATAGATTTTTATGTGTTTATAGGAAATTTACAGAATAAGTAAAACGTGCTAAAATGCATAAAATATTCAACACATTGAATATTTTCGAAATTTATCAAAAGAACTCAGGTTTAAAAATTTGGTTTGTAATTTTGTTGAGTATAGAAAGCAGTTCGATTGAAGGTTGAAGGTGTTCTATTGGAGGTCGTGACTGTTCTGTTGAAGACTGTGTCTGTTCTATACTTCTGTTGAAATTCGAAGGATAATTGGAATATGTTTTAAGGATACAAAAGGAAAATTGAATTTTAAAAAGTAGAGATGAAAGCGTGAGGAATGTAAAGTTGGTTGTCGTCAACGGTCAGACTTTGGGCCCGCATCACGTGGCAACCATCTTTGCTGGCCTAGGCTCAAAATGGCCGCAATCAAGCTGGCCATGGAGACGGCCATGTTGAATTATGAATTAAGAATTAAGAATTGCAACAGTGAAATTGTGTTTGATTAATTTTTTGGCTCACTGCGGGTACAAAACTAAATAGTTGGTCCCTAGAAGCACAGATTTTTGTGTTCATGGGAAATTTACAGAATAAATATCACATGAGAAAATACAGAAAATATTAAAAACAAATTATGATAATATGATGTCTCCTAACAAAATGACTGCGAAAATCATTGCAAAAGGGAAAGAAACGTGTAATCGTTCGATTTCATCATTATATGAATTTTCCCATGGATTTGTGGGTAGAACGGGACGAATAACCTATCTTATTAATTTTGCAGTTTAACCCTTTCGCTACCACAGCTTCAGGAGGCAAATCGTCACCACAGCTCAGAAGTTTTATTATTTAAATATCATATCAGTTGACATTAATTTTTGTGGGAAAGTATTTATAACGTTCTAAGTAAAATTAGCAATTTTACACACTGACCCACATAAGTGACACTGTGTGTCACCTATTTCTGACACCGGGCTCAGATAAGAAAATCGGATCGTCACATATATGTGACGTTGGTAGCGAAAGGGTTAACACACAACAATATATATTTAACCTGAAAACACATTTGATTTTTACAATCAGTTTCTCTCACTCTCTTTCTTTCTTATCTCACTTACTCTCTTCTCTTATTCTCTATGACTCGCTCTATCTGATGAGCTCTTTTCAACTCGCTCTTCTGATTCTCTCATTTCAACCAACTCATCTCGACCCCGGACACTCCTTATATACCCAACACAAAACCTATTAGATACGACACTCATTTTAGAACACATACACCATAAACTGTCTAACGACGCACTAGACTAAGGACTCGCACACATCAAATTCACTCACCCTCTCATACACATAAAACCAATACTCCAAGGATTTTCCCTCGAACCTGCTCGTCGATCGTTCTCGGTTCCCCGATTAAAATGTTTCTCTCCGTGAACTTCGGCCGACTTTCCGCGCTCAGCTTTTCCACCGACCGATATTTTCCTCGACTTTATTCCGGATGCGGCGCCTCGCCGGGTACGCCGTAGTATTTCTGCCGGATTAATCGTACTTTTATGGAGCCCGGGAAATCGATGAGTTCCAGCCCCTTTTTCAGGGTGAAGGACATCGAAACGTGCGGCCAACTCAACTTTATATCAGGATGTTCAACCGTTTGAGTCCCACGTAGCGCGATCGCGTTATTCTAATTCGATGTCGAAAAGATACGCAATACCTTTTGTTAAAAATTACGGTTATCATGTCCTGTGTGAGTCGTTGAGAGCGTGGATGTATATGTGTATACGTGTGCAAAGATTGGTATTACTAGTTACCTCGGCCAGGTAACGCGTGAGATGGATAGAAGAGTCGAAATAGAGAAGTCATAGAGATTTCTATAGCCAACTCATGAAATACTAATAAAACAAAGTACTGTATTGCGCGCGCACGTATGTGTGTGTATGTGTGTGTGAAATAGAGTGAACCTTCGAAATACTTTATATACTTGATATACTTAATATTAATTTCTCGAACTGTTCAAGAACAGACATACTTATCTCTATTCATACATATATATACAGGGTGTTCAGATAAAGCTAGGAGAAAATTGAAGGGTTAATTCTTTGCAACATTCTAAGACGAAAAGCAAGAATAAAAAAATTGCGTTTGACGCTTTGTTTATTAGTTATAAGCAACTAAAGAAACGGGCTATTTTACGCCTGAGAGCAGGCAAACGGGGCACACGTAGCCCATTTCTTTATTCGCTTATAACTAATAAACAAAGCGTCAAACGCAATATTGTTACTCTTGATTTTCGTCTTAGAATGTTGCACAGAATCACCCCTTCAATTTTCTCCCAGCTTCGTCCTGTACATTCAGATATTAAACTATACTTTATTAAATTCAAACATAAATCTTCGAACTTAATCCCCTTTCCCAACATTTTTGATTGTTGTAAATATTCTCCACAAGTCAGGGCGCTCAGCTTTATCAATGCATGTCAGTTGCATTTTTACTTTCACATTTTGTCACATAAATCATACGAGTGCTACACTTTATCTCTAGTTGCCGTTTCAGAAATTGAAAATATCTGTGAACTAATTCTCGATACAAAGACAAGCGCTATTGCACTAGGTGGCTCTTCTCGACAAGATTGTTTCAACCACCCCTGGGACTCAAACGGTTAATAGTGCCGTGTGTTCTCTCGTTCCTTTTCTCTTTATTCTTTTTTTTCTGGCGATCGAACCGCCATTTCGAAAATTTCACGTCGAGCTCCTGTGAAATATTTTTAGGATAATCCTTGGCGCGTGTTATTGACAGTACTAATCATTGATACAGCAATAAACAATTCGACGATATTGATGGGATTTCAAATTTCGTTTTTTATTTACACAGCTACCATCGCATGTTTGTTCTTCATTTATTTATCCATGGGTTCACTGATTGATTAACTGATCGATTTGCGTGCATTTATTTGTATTGGCCTATTTATTTAGTGCAGCGATGTTTGTACGGTATAACATGAACACAGGCAAACAAAACTTTTATTAACCTGTACACGTTTGAAAAGCGGATTCTTCTAGAAAAAACAAATGGCAATATTGGAGTACAGATTTCCTCGCAAAGAAAGAAGATGGAAAATTAAACAAAATAACGTTAATTGCAAATAAAAATTAGAATCAATGATGTTAGGTGAATGGTAAAGAGAATTTTCAAGCAACATAAATGTTATGGTTATTTATATTATTATTATTTTATTCGTGAGCGAGTTGGAAGCCTTTTTTATACAAAATGATATTGTTGGAATGATTGATTAAAAAAGTTTTATTTTAATCTTCCTAACTAACGACAACATTTTCTCTATTTTAATATCAGAAATTTAAACTTATTTTCTATTTCTTAATTAACTCAAGGTTCACACACCGATCAGAAATGCCACTGGCATCGACAGTTGAAAAATTCACTCATTCCAACAGATTTAAACATAAATTACATGCAATACAAACAAAACAGAAAAAAAAGAAACGAAAGTTTTATAACTTTTAAGATGCTTACGCGATTATAAAATTATGATGTAATTGTAGTAGTAACTAATGTTAAAAATAAATGTAGGATGTTAACTTATTCGAAACTGATTGTACACCGTGTGTGCAATAGTAATGATGAGTAATTTTCAGTTATTCTGAGTAAAATATTCGTCCATAGAAAACAAATTTTTTTGATTAAAAATGAACAATATAATGAAAAAAAAAAATTTGAATAGTTCGAAAAAATTCGTAGTCTCGAATGGGTTAAAGATCTTTCTAGCTAAAACTTGCCTCCATCATTCATCGCAATATTAAACAATTAAAAGTGACAGCGAATAAACCTTTTCCTCTCCGACGTCCAATTTTTTCAGATCGGCGAACGTGATAAAACTAAACACACCTTTCAGACAGATTGTTTTAGTGTCAGCATGCAATCTCCTGATGGATATTTTTCCAAATCCCGCGAAAAGCCTCCGACGTGAAGCATCTCGCCCCATATAATACGTTAATTAAAGCCAGCCGAGCGTTTTCATCCAGCTGCAAGCTTAACCCAGCGAAAGATTAACGGTGGAACCTCGATTAACAAAACGATCAATTACTCTGCTCTTATAATTATATATTTGATATTTATTAATATAGTTAATTATATTCATAAATCAAATGGTATAATTATAGTAAAGGTTATAAATGAAAAGAAAAGAAGAGAAGGGTGAATAATAATAATAAATATACGTGAATTTAATAAAACTAAAACGACACAAACAAACACCAAGTAACAAACTACGCTTATGCTACGCAAACTACGCTTATGCTTCGCAAACTACGCTGATACTTCGCTAACTACGCCTATGCTTCGCAAACTACACAGTCCTTCGCTCTACGCTGGCTACTTCGTCGTCTAATACGTTCTATCTTCACCGTCTGATACTTTCTGCCTCGCGCTCGCATTTTCCCCGTCATATATTCTTCCAAACACTCGTTTCCTTTCATTCTAATTGTCAACCTTCCTCACTCTACGCATTCGGTCACGACCACCCAGAATTTCTCAGTCGCACTGTTTTCTCAAGCTCTCATCTTTCACGCCTTAGAAACATTCGAGCCCAAACATTCTGCGTTCACGCGACAATCGCCCAACTCAAGTACTCTGACCTTTCCAGCCTCGCATCCGCTCGATCACATTACTACATAATGATCGACTACATTCGGTTATCGGAATATTGATGGACGTAGCATTCGATTATCGGAACAATGTTGCTGAACCGGTAAAAACGAGGAACGTGTAAGCCTAATGTATGTTTATACAGGAAAGTTCTATAAAATGATTTTTGTAGAACGGAAGATGGAATTCAGGTGTGAAAAAGTAAAAGTGAAGCGATTAAAATATTAATGAAAGTATATTTAAAACAATTTAACAAAAACAACTTAAACGACTTTAAAACTTAGCAACTTCAACACTCTTTCTACGTTGACAATCAAAACCTTTCGTCTAATACTCGCCTGCGTTGTAAGGATAAACGGTCGCGACCGTAAATCTGATCCCCGAAGAAAATGTGGACGGCTGATATCCTAGATGCAAACGCGTGGGGATATCGAAGGCGGGCATTTTTCCGAAGGTCCTGATTGGTAAGGACAGGAACCGCCTATTAGGCTCGAGGCAAATAAATAGGAAGCCTCGCGAAAATTAGAGTTAGTTCGTAGTTTTCAGTTCAGAGTTCATAGATAGTTCATAGTTCAAAGCTTTTAGTCAGAGTATACAGGGTGTTCGGACAGCCCTGGGCTTAAATTGAAAGAGTAACTCCCTGAGACATTCTAAGACGAAAATCAAGAGTAACAATTTTGCGTTTGAGGCTTTGTTTACGAGTTATAACTAGTTAAAGATATCGTTTAATCCGGACCGTTCGACTCTTGAGAGCGGGTAACCGAAGCAACTCGGTCGGTAACGTCGCAGAGCCCACAGTGATGCTCAAGCGTCGAACGGTCCGGATTAAACGATATCTTTAGCTAGTTATAACTCGTAAACAAAGCCTCAAACGCAAAATCGTTACTCTTGATTTTCGTCTTAGAATGTCCCAGGGACTTACTCTTTCAATTTAAGCCCAGGGCTGTCCGAACACCCTGTATAGTTCACAGTGCGTTATTAGAAGTCGTTGCATTAGCTCGTAGTTTATGTAAAAAAAAACCCATCTGCCAATAAATAATTCCTACACATTCAACACTTGATGGTCGCGATTGTTGAAGGAATCCCGGGGTACAACGGAAATCCGGCAAGGAGCAACAGGGATTATCGTTTCGACGCGTGCAATGGCGCGAAAAATCGTTGTTCCCGTCGAACATCGCGGCCCTTGGGATTTGCGAGGGATTTCCCGCGGAGCTCGCTGGGACGCGATTAAAATGTTCGCGATGGGTACACGGTAGGATTGACGGGGCCCAGCGGGGGGGGAGGGGGTGCGTTCTCATGGAGGGGTGCACGCGTGCACGCGTTGCAACGCGGAAAAGCGGAAACGGGGGCAACCGGGGAACGCGGAATCGCCGTTTAATTTCGATGGAAGGTCGTGTAAGCCCGGGCTCTGTCTCGCCGGGATAAATCCAGATCCAGAGCTGCGAAGTATGATCGCTGATGATGTTATCGTGCACAGCTAATCATCCGGCGGCAATCGCGTTTCGCGGAACAACGAGGATCTTCCGGTGCGGAATGTAAAAAAAAACCAAAAAAAAACAGAGGGAATCGGGGAATCGCTGGGCCAGTTTCGTTCGTGCTACTAGTCCCCTGTTCCTGGTGATCCTGGTGAAGGGAGGATTTGACAAATTTGTTCAGGTGCTCCCGACACGGGGAGCGAGCTTACTTCGAAAGCGATAAATCAACGTGCAACTAATTCTACTTTTACACGATAGATACGTTCTAGGAGGATAGGTGTAAAAAAGATTCGTGTGAAATAATATATTGCTGACTATGGAAAAATTGAAGGTTGGTTTTTGTCTTAGCAAATCAGCAAAAATAATATAATAAACAATAATGAGATTTTATGTTAGGATCTGAAACATTTTTAAGGTACTTTTCATTTTGAATACGAAACTCACGATGCATATAACGCAAACAGAATTCCATATTTAGGTTATACTCGTGTGAAAAAAATGTATTGCTGACTATGGAAAAATAGAAGGTTGGTTCCTGTTCTAGGAAATCAGCAAAAATAATACAATAAACAATAATGAGATTTTATGTTAGGATCTGAAACATTTTTAAGGTACTTTTCATTTTGAATACGAAACTCACGATACATATTATGGAAACAGAATTCCATATTGAGGTTATACTCGTGTGAAAAAAATATATTGTGTGTATGAAAAAATAGAAGATTGGTTCCTGTTCTAGGAAATTAGCAAAAATAATACAATAAATAATAATGAGGTTTTATGTTAGAATCTGAAATATCTTTAAGGTATTTTTCATTTTGAATACGAAACTCAAAATTCAGACAAAGCAGACAAAATTCCATATTGAGATTATACTCGTGTGAAAAAAATGTATTGCTGACTATAAAAAAATAGAAGATTGATTCCTGTCTTAGCAAATTAGCAAAAATAATACAATAAACAATAATGAGTCTTCATGTTATGATCTTAAACATTTTTAAGGTACTTTTCACTTTGAATACGAAACTCACGATGCAGATAA
>JAOPTO010002025.1:0-33787 GCA_033822845.1 Tetrapedia diversipes | reverse complement strand
TAGGGGACAAAAGTTTAAGAGGACAGGACAATGTAAAACATAGTTTTATGGTATGCAAATATTGTTCATATACTTATTTTTATCGTCATTATGGTAGAACACTATTTATTGATTAGCGTAGAATACGAATTTTATTAATTGTGCTATTTCTTATTAATTTATGAATTTGTTTTCTTTGACCCTTTGGTCTTAAATTTTTGTCCGCTACTGTACTTAAACTTAAATTTATCACCTCCTTCTTTGCTACCCCACTACCTTATACTAATATCCTTAAAACAATACTAATAATAACATAATAATAATAATAATAATAATAATAATAATAATAATAATAACAATAATAATAACATTAACATATTAGTAATAAGCAACATAAAATAAACAAATCTAAATCCAACAAAAGTAACAAAATGAAATAAGCTCAACTCTGCACAACACGTTTTTTTTATAATAACCTACACATCTTTAGGGGCTAAATCAATACAAAAGCAACAATTTTTACAGCTGAGTACTTCACCACATGTTACGAATCGTCATATTAGAAACACTGAGCCTTATTTCGTTACTTCTACTCCCTATAACTCCTGGCAAATTTCGGAAACACATCCAGGGACGGCCAAGTATCTTGGGTAGCCGAACCACCCTTTTGGTACCTACTTTGAAGAAAGGAAAAAATAAAGGGAAAGCTAGTCTCGAGAGCTCTCGTGCTCACCCGGAAAACGCAGCGCCCTTGTTTTATTTCCCGAATCCATCCTCTCCACCTTTAACATCCGGCGTACAAACGAGAGGGGGGGTTGGTTCCACGTGAAAAAGGGGCACAGAGTCTCCCGGCCGAACTTCCCATATCGCTATCGAGGAATGGAACGGGACGACAGTTTGGTAAGTTAGTTTTCGCGCTGCGGGGACGTTTTTAAAAGTTCGCCGCGCCGGAAACTCCGCCAGCCTCGAGTTCTCCGCGTCGCGACGCCATCCGTCGTCCTTCCACCCCCCCCCCGCCCCCGCAGTTGCAGCACAACCGACCTATGGTTCGCCTCCATTTTTCCCCGACTGCACTTTGTCTCCTTAACAGCTTTTATCTCGCGACGATTCGCGCACGAGCGTACCCCATTATCGATTTCATTTCATTTCATGGGCCGCGCCGCTGTTTCCGCGGTGAGCAGCAGCAGGAGGGGGAGGGGGAGGGGGACGGAAACGGTGTCCCGAAGGAACGCCAGGCATTTCCAGCGGGGAGAGAATCGGACGACGTCGACTCGGACGATGGACGGTTATTCGAGTTTCTTCGGCTACGAGGCAATCTCCGTGGGCGGCGACGAGAACCGATCGCGTTTGCAAATTGCCCGCGATAACCTAACGGCCGGACGTTGTTCTCCCCCTTCATTTTTCTATCCGACGACCTGTTCCAGTCGGTGTTCGTCTCGAGGAATGGCGGAGGGATGGCAAGGTCGCGAGTTTTGCTCGCCGCGGCAGGTGATTCAGTTCTAATGTGGACAAGTACAGTAGCGGATAAAAGTTTAAGACTACAGAACAATGTAAAAGATAATTTTATGATTCGCAAATATTGTTTATCTATTCATTTTTATTGCCATTATGGCAATGGAATACTATATATTAATTAGTATAGAACACAAATTTTATTTATTGTCTTATTTCCTATTAATTAATTAATTTGTTTTCCTTGACGTTAAATGTCTTAAGACCTTTGGTCTTAAACTTTTGTCTGCTATTGTACATTAAGAAATGAGTATACAGCAGCGGTCAAAAGTTTAAGACTACAGAACAATGTAAAACATAATTTTATGATTCGCAAATATTATTTATCTATTCATTTTTATTACCATTATGGCAATGGAATACTGTTTATTCATTAGTATAGAATACGAATTTTATTTATTTTGTCTTATTTCCTATTAATTAATTAATTTGTTTTCCTTGACCATTTGGTCTCACACTTTTGTCTGCTACTGTACATTCAGAAATGAGTATACAGTAACGGTCAAAAGTTTAAGACGGCAGAACAATGTGAAACATAGTTTTATGGTATGCAAATATCGTGCATATACTTATTTTTATTGTCATCATGGTAGAACACTATTTATTGATCAGCATAGAATAAAAATATTATTTATTGACCTATTTCCTATTAATTAATTAATTAATTTGTTTTCTTTGGCCATTTGATCTTAAGCTTTTGTTCGCTACTGTACATTCAGAAATGAGTATACAGTAACGGTCAAAAGTTTAAGACGGCAGAACAATGTGAAACATAGTTTTATGGTATGCAAATATCGTGCATATACTTATTTTTATTGTCATTATGGTAGAAAACTATTTATTGATCAGCATATAATAAAAATATTATTTATTTACTATTAATTAATTAATTAATTTGTTTTCTTTTACCATTTGGTCTTAAACTTCTGACCGCTACTGTATTTGCGACTTATTTGAGAAGAAAACTTGAGTTCGATTGATAATAATTATATTGCAACTACTTATGTTACAAACGATTGCGTAAATATCACCGTTGACGAGCAATAGAATCTGCGTGATTCGATAAATGTGCGGCCGACAAAGCGTTAAGCTTAGACCTACTAATCTCAGAACCAAACGTATCAGCCTGTTCATATGTTCTCACAGTTTTTGAAAAACTGTAATCTCAGAAGTTCGAACTTTCCTAAACATATAACGTCAGTCAAATAACATTGTCAACGAAAAACGTTGTCGATAAATTTCAGTAATTCTCCAACGATAAGCATGCCAATTTGTACAAACATCGATGGATCACGTCGTCTTGAATTTACCCAACGATTCGACATCCTCCGAGTTAAGTGTCGCTATCCAATAACGTTTACTCTTGAATTTGTTCCGTCTCCCGACAACGGAGACACTCGCAAAGAGAATAGAAGGGGCGTCAGACGTTTCACGAGCGAACAGCTCGACGATAGACGACCATTCGAATCCCCCGGGGTAACAATAATCCCGAAATCAATGACAAAGAAATCGAATCGCTGGAATGGATACAGGCTACCCCGCCCCGTCGTTCCGCGACGACGTTCTATTAATAATAAAACTCTCGAGCTTTTCCGCCCGCCTCGACGGATGGAAATCGTCCTGCCATCATCAGACCTCCGTGCAGCTGGGTAAAATATAATAGGTGTTTGAGACGCGATAAAATTCGACGAAACGTCTGGAAATTATATGCAAATTGGACATAAGTAAAGATACGCTGGCGGAAATAGGTATTAGGTATTTAGGGAAAAAAGTTCAATTTTAGCAGATTAATCAGAATTTATATTGTAATGTGTATAAATATAATTCGTTGTCGGAAATAGGTATTAGGTATTTAGGGAAAAAGTTCAATTTTAATAGATTAATTAAAATTTATATTGTAATGTGTATAAATATAATTCGTTGTCGGAAATAGGTATTAGGTATTTAGGGAAAAAGCTCAATTTCAGTAGATTAATCACAATTTATATTGTAATGTGTATAAATATAATTCGTTGTCGGAAATAGGTATTAGGTATTTAGGGAAAAAATTCAATTTTAATAGATTAATCAAAATTTATATTGTAATGTATATAAATATGATACGCTGTTGGAAATAGGTATTAGGTATTTAGGGAAAAGGTTTAATTTTAGTAGATTAATTAAATGTTATATTACAATATGTATAAATATGATACGCTGTCGGAAATAGGTATTAGGTATTTAGGGAAAAAGTTCAATTTTGGTAGATTAATCAAAATTTATATTATAATGTATATAAACATAATCAAGGTTGACATTATATTACAGAAAGTTCTTACGTGCAACTTGGTGCATTCAATTTCTGCATTCAACCTATTGTACCTTCTAAGGAGTAACATAAGCCTTTGGTAGAGAAACCGTGAAATGACATACTAACTTTATTTGTAAAATGATAGCACCGATGATTGCATTGATAATACAGTTGACATATAATTTTAACATTTACTGTACATTTAATTGACACAATATCGACAAAAGTTAAAGTAAGGTGTAGACAGTATATTTTTACAGTAATCTATATCTGTTTCGTGACCTAATTCGAACATAACCTAACCTAACTTACTTAGCCAAAACATAAGCCTACAACACAATCTCGAAACTATTCCGAACATAACATAATTTAAATTTTATCAAAAACAAACCCGAACCTAACCTCAACCTGTTTTACCTGTCTCTAAACTTCCACAACTTCTTCATACATGCGGTCATCCCTAAAAGAAACACAGTTTGCGCAAACAACCGTAAAATAAACCTGACTTAACCTAAACCCAGTTCGAACCTACCACAATCTAAATCTACCATGAACCTAACCTCAATCTGTTTCACCCATCTCTAAACTTCTACAACTTCGTATATGGAATCATCTATATCAGAGGCAGAGGTTACACAAACAATCATAAAATAAACCTAACCTAACCTAAACCCAGTTCGAATCCAACACAACCTAAAGCTACATCGAACTTAACCTCGATCTATTTTTCCCACATCTAAACTTCCATAACTTCGTATATGGAATCATCTATATTAGAGACAGAGGTTACACAAACAATCATAAAATAAACCTAACCTAACCTAAACCCAGTTCGAATCCAACACAACCTAAATCTACCTCGAACCTAACCTCAACCTGTTTCACCCATCTCTAAACTTCTCCGTCTTCTCCGTGTACGCGATCACAAGACGGAGTTTGCGCAAACGGGATCTACGGCTACGAGGTCTAGTTAAATTACACGAGAAAATCCCGAAGCTCGGCGGAGCGTAGCCAGCCGCGTTCCGTCTCCGAGTCGCTCCCGTTTCATCTCGAGCCACCTATTTACGATGGATTTGCTGTAATGCGATGTCACTTAAATGCAGCGCGGCCAACGGCCGAGTCTTAAGCTCGATTCCGGCGTTCGCCCGGCGTACCGACCAAACATTCCCTCCCTTTATGTCCCGTTTCTTGTTTAGCCGACGTTCCAACCCCCTGACTCTCCCCGCCTCAGAACGTCTTCAACGTCGCGCTCCTCTTTCATCGATGAGAAGCGACTCAAACTTAATGCAGCGTCGTTGCTCGCACGGCAACCCTGTGCGCTTCTCGTATTTTTAAGGTCCCTTGGAAAGGGGTACTCTACCGTTTTACTTCCCTTCCTCGTGATTCAACCCCCAATGGTTCCTTTCCACCGATGTACCACCCTTCGCGTTGACTATTGTACGATCGCCCAATACGGCGAGCAAGGGTCAGTTTATATTACCGGTTCAAACATGTTCCTTTTCCAATAAGGTTCAGTTGGTGAAACGAAGAAAGGTATAGTTCTTTCGTTTGCATAGCGTTGCGGTTCAGACACCATCAGACATTATCGAGAATAATCGTTTGATTAATGTAATGCTGTTTGAGTAAAGCGTTGCAAAATGGAACGTGTTTGAATGGATAAAATTTTTTGTCTGAGCCGGATCGTGCCGGATACGGAACGTGTCTGAACGAACAATATAAAAAGACCTTTATCTATTCAAACGTTTTAAACAGTAGCGCATCTGTTATAATGTTCTCGATAATGTCTGATGGTGTCTGAGACGTAACGTTATGCAAAGTAAATAACTATGTTTCACCAACTAGAGAGTTGTTGGAAACGGAACGTGTTTGAACGGATAATATTTTTTGTCTGAACCGGATCGTGCCGGATACGGAACGTGTCCGAACGGACAATATAAACAGACTTTTATATATTCAAACGTTTTAAACGGCAGCGCATCTGCTAAAATGTTATTCTCGATAATGTCTGATGGTGTCTGAGACGTAACGCTATGCAAACGAAATAACTATCTTTCACCAACTAGAGAGTTATTGGAAACGGAACGTGTTTGAATGGATAAAATTTTTTGTCTGAGCCGGATCGTGCCGGATACGGAACGTGTCTGAACGAACAATATAAAAAGACCTTTATCTATTCAAACGTTTTAAACAGTAGCGCATCTGTTATAATGTTCTCGATAATGTCTGATGGTGTCTGAGACGTAACGTTATGCAAAGTAAATAACTATGTTTCACCAACTAGAGAGTTGTTGGAAACGGAACGTGTTTGAACGGATAATATTTTTTGTCTGAACCGGATCGTGCCGGATACGGAACGTGTCCGAACGGACAATATAAACAGACTTTTATATATTCAAACGTTTTAAACGGCAGCGCATCTGCTAAAATGTTATTCTCGATAATGTCTGATGGTGTCTGAGACGTAACGCTATGCAAACGAAATAACTATCTTTCACCAACTAGAGAGTTATTGGAAACGGAACGTGTTTGAATGGATAATATAAACTAGACTTGATTCTTTGTAACGTATAGCAGTCACAACCTTTTGATCGCTACTGTATCTTCCAGTTTTCTTCCTATGTGTGCGTTGGTAAGCTTGATCACAGATTTCTGTGATCCTTCGCGCGCTTCCTTCGTCACGATTTCATTCTTAATCGACAGAACGAGTGAACCGTTGACTGGAGCACGTACCGACTGAATAATTCAGTAATTGATCTAGACCTCAACAGAACGGTTGACGACTCGAGCATGGAAGCTAATCGATGAAACGCTTGATAATTCATAGATCAATCTGCAGTCGAACTCCTCTTGCAATTTATCCGCGAGTTCTCACACACACACACACACATGCACACACAGACACATGTACACGCTCACACTCGTCCCCATTTCGGAAACGTGAAATTTTGAAACGGCAGCGGCGGCCGCGCGATCAGAATGCAGACGCGTTCTAATATAAAATTAATATGTACGAGGCCCGTGCGTGATCCACGGTTACCATCCACGTCGAATCATTAATTACGATGATTAATCTATCCAGTGAGACCGGCCCCTGATTTATGGCCTCGATTAATGGAAACGTTCGCGATCGCTTTGTCGAAAATCGAGCGACTCTTAACCCTTGCACCGCGGAAACGAGATGATTCTGATCCAGTTACAGGATCCGATCGTTCTACGAGGGGATGTTCGTTTCAAATTGCGGTATTGTAGAGATTCTGAACGTTGTACTATGTGGTAATATGATTATCATAGAGTATGGGGTTCGAGAGAGAATAATGTTTGTATGGAAGAATGAATGTGACATATGACAAACCGTGTGAGTAGAGATTAAGGTTCGTGTTGTGGAATGAGTGTAGCGAATATGCATGGTACAGATAGAGAGAGCAACGAGAGGGTGCTGGAGATACTGAGAAGATCTACAGGATTGGTCGAACTTCTTAGATCGATAAAGAAGATAAAGACCGCACCTTGAAGAGTAGAAGATTAAGAAATCAATATTTTTTGTATCACATTCTTAAAGGACACAGTCGGTCACATACAGTAGTGGACAAAAGTTTAAGACGACAGGACAACGGAATTTTATGGTATTCAAATATTGTTCATATACTTATTTTTGTCATCATTATGGTAGAACACTATTTACTGATTAGCATAGAATAGGATTTTTCTTTTTAGTGCTATTTTTTATTAATTAATTAATTCGTTCTCTTCAACCCTTTGACCCTAAACTTTTATACGCTACTGTACATGTGAACTGCTTATTTTGAAAGTGATGTACATTAGCGGGCAAAAGTTTAAGTCGACAGGAATGCAAAAGACAATTTTATGACATACAAATATTATTCATATATTCATTTTTATCGTCATTATAATAGAACTCTATTTACTGATTAGTATAGAATACGAATTTTATTTATTGTGCTTTATCCTTACTAATTAGTTTATTTATTTTCGTTGACTCTTTGGTCTTTAACTTTTGTCCGCTACTATATGTCCAACGTGGCAGTCAAAGTGTTAACACATTGTATGCCGGTAGCATCTGAGGCATTTAAAACTGTAGGTGAAGAAAATATTTAAAATTTTATACATTATTGTAAAACACTAAAATTGGTTTGCATATTCATTATCTGCAATTTAACGATAACGAAAAATAGAAACAAACAAATCGCCAAACAAAAGAATGTTGTATTATCGCAAACCCGGCGCTAAAGCAACAGACTGCCAAACCCGCGTTTTCGCGGGGCCGGCATACAATGTGTTAAAAGGTCATCGAATCTGCGAACGAAGGAAGCCGCTCAACTTGCAAATCGTTTTTAAAAGCCAGTCCACAGATCGTTCGTTAGGGATCACCGAATAGATCGGTCGAAATGAAAGTTTGATCGCGACGGGATAGGGAATAAATGCGAACGGCGAAACAGGGGCGACAGCTCGACGGCGTGGGTGGAATTATTAACCGGCCTCTCGCCAGTCCACTCGACCCGTGCACTTTTAAGCGATCAATTTGTAAAGCTTGCTCTGTCTGAAAAGAAAAAAAATGCAAAGTTGGTTGGAGGAGGGACGAAGAAGGTTTTATTTGATCATCGTCAAGGACGAGAGACCACGTGATAGAGATAAACAACGATGGAATCGAGTGTGGTACTTGGGTACCGTAGGGAGCTGGAAAGTTGGCGAGTGAGGTTACTCACCTAGGTCTGACTGACCTCATTCTTGACGCTTGCAATTAACTGGCCGTTCTTGTTCGCATATGTTGACACAATAGAACTCTTATGAATACGATGAATATATAGGGAATCGCAATTCTGAACAATTCCATTATATTTATGGATTCTAAATCAGTATATATGTTAAAAATGGTATAGACTCGATAAATTAACCACAATATTTTATTGAGCATAATTTCGAAGTATCGTTTGTCTACGCTACGCCAATGATGTGAAGTCATTGCTCTATCTCATTCGAACTTGGTATGACTCATTCTCTTTCTTCGTCGAACAGTGGATTTGTTGTGTGACTGATACAGCCAATGGTGATTATACATGTTATACATGTGATCGAAGGTTGGACAGCGAGACTTTAGGGTAAAATAGGGTGTCGGGAACCAATTACGCGCAAATAGCTTATTCTCGCACTCTTCTCGTAGACAAATAACGAATGTAGTTGTCTTCCCTCTTTTAATTTTATCATACCTGTAATATAAGTACTATAGGGAGCTGATGAAATAGGGGCTCACTTCATCCCATGCACATTGGTCAAGAGGGTCCTACTACCGTGTCAACGTGAGATTGTATAGAGTATGATTGGTTAGTCATGAAGGCATTGGCCGAGGGGGTGGGGGGAGGTCTTATCACTATGTTAACCTGTGATTGTGTAGTACATGCCTAAACGTTAGTAATGAGGGACTGACGGAGTGAGTGAAAAACCCTCTTTGCTTGTATGCTCCCCGGGGGACATTTCACCAGCTCACAATAGTACTGCAGGGAGCTGGCGAAATGTCCCTTGGAAGGAATTCGAGTATGATTGATTAGTCATGGTGTCTTTGGTCGAGGGGAGGTCCTACCACTATGCCAACGTGTGATTGTGTAAGGTAAGCGTGGACTATTGCAGGGAGCTGACGAAATGTCCCTTGGAAGGAATTCGAGTATGATTGACTAGTCATGGTGTCATTGGTCGAGGGGAGGTCCTACCACTATGTCAACGTGTGATTGTGTAAGGTAAGCGTGGACATCAGCAGTGGTGGACAGACGGAGCGAGCGAATAACCCCCTTTGCTTCTGTGTCCCCCGGGGCACATTTCACCAGCTCACAACAGTACTGCAGGGAGCTGATGAAATGTCCCTTGGAAGGAATTCGAGTAGGATTGATTAGTCATGGTGTCATTGGTCGAGGGGAGATCCTACCACTATGTCAACGTGTGATTATGTAACGTAAGCGTGGACATCAGCAGTGGTGGACAGACGGAGCGAGCGAATAACCCCCTTTGCTTCCGTGTCCCCCGGGGCACATTTCACCAGCTCACAACAGTACTGCAGGGAGCTGATGGAATGTCCCTTGGTAGGAATTCGAGTATGATTGATTAGTCATGGTGTCATTGGTCGAGGGGAGATCCTACCACTATGTCAACGTGTGATTGTGTAACGTAAGCGTGGACATCAGTAGTGGGGGACTGGCGGAGCGAATAACCCTTTACCTCTATGCCCCTATAGGGGGCACCTCAAGGACTCGCAATAGTAGTGTACGGAGCTGGTGAAATGTCCTTTGGAAGGAATCACGGGGGCATTGGTTGAGGGGGCCTTAACACTATGTTATCGTGTGATTGTGTAACTTAAGCGTGGACATCAGTAGTGAAGGATTGGCGGAGCGAGCGAATAACCCTCTTTACCTCCATGCCCCTATGGGGGGCACCTCAATGACTCGCAACAGTACTGTAGGGAGCTGGTGAAATGTCCTTTGGAAGGAATCACAGGGGCATTGGTTGAGGGGGCCTTAACAGTATGTTAACGTGAGATTGTGTAACTTAAGCGTGGACATCAGTAGTGAAGGATTGGCGGAGCGAGCGAATAACCCTTTACCTCCATGCCCCTATGGGAGGCACCTCAATGGCTCGCAACAGTACTGTAGGGAGCTGGTGAAATGTCCTTTGGAAGGAATCACGGGGGCATTGGTTGAGGGGGCCTTACCACTACGTTAACCTGTGATTGTTTATTAATGGGGGACTGATTGTGCGAGCAAATAACCCTCTTTATCTCTGTGCCCTCCCAGGGGACATCTTACCGGCTCGCAATAGTATGTACTTGATCCCATCGCTAGCAATGAGCTTCCAGGGGCGTTTCATCTCTTCTTCGCGAGGCCATCCGAAGGAAAGCGTGCTAAATCACTCGAACTAATGAATGACGTCAACGAGGGCGAACTCTCTCTCTCTCTCTCTCCTGTGTTTTTCTCCCTGTTTCATGAAAACGTGAAAAACCGAGAAAACTGCTGTCAGTGGAAGGGATACGCGAAACAGGGTGGAACGAAGAAAGGAAACGGGTGCAATTTAATTATACCCCGACAAAAGCTCGTGTCGCTGTTGCGATGTGTGTTCGCGGGACTCGCGAGATTTAATATAGCATGATGGATCACATCGTTCGCTGTGTTTACTTTAATCGGAGAAAAATACGAGGGCCGACTAGGAAAATCACGCGCGACAACGGTAAACGGATTTCGACGCGAGAAAGCGCTGCTGTTTTGATTTATCTTCAATTATAGCCAATCCAGCGAGATAAAACACTAGATAAGGTCTACTCTATACAATTTTAGATAACTCAAGATATGAAGGTATACGAAACTAATATTCTTGTATGAAAAGAAGGCACGAAGACGTTTGCACAAGCACAATTGCACCTTCGAAATATTTGTGCAGAATCACTTTTTATATTTGATTGCTAAAACTATCTCAAAATCGTCCGCCCCGCACAGGTTAATTAAATATACTATTTCTTCATATGTATCCGATTAAAATCATCGAATTCCAAAATTCGAGATTTAGAAATTGAATTCTGATATATATTATTATAGGAAATTTTACTTTTATTTATTTAACAGAGTAAGATGATAGGGTTCAGATGTAAATAAAATAAAGTGAAGTGCTTAGAATATTAATACATGTATTTAAAATAGTTTAATAGTAACAGCTTAAACGACTTTACAACTTTAGCAACTTCAACACCTTTTCTACGTTCACACTCAAAACCTTTCTTCCACGTTAGTCAAACACTTTCTGCCACACGCTCGCATTTTCCCCGTCATATATTCTTCCAAACACTCGTTTCCTTTCATTCTAATTGTCAACCTTTCTCACTCTACGCATTCGGTCACGACCACCCACAATTTCTCAGTCGCACTGTTTCCTCAAGTTCTCATCTTTCACGCCTTAGAAACATTCGAGCCCAAACATTCTGCGTTCGCACGACGATCGCCCAACTCAAGCACTCTTCAGACTTTCCCAAACTCGCATCCGCTCGATCGCATTCCTACATACAGGGTGTTCGGACAGCCCTGGGCTTAAATTGAAAGAGTAACTCCCTGAGACATTCTAAGACGAAAATCAAGAGTAACGATTTTGCGTTTGAGGCTTTGTTTACGAGTTATAACTAGTTAAAGATATCGTTTAATCCGGACCGTTCGACTCTTGAGAGCGGGTAACCGAGGCAACTCGGTCGGTAACGTCGCTGAGTCCACAGTGATGCTAAAGCGTCGAACGGTCCGGATTAAACGATATCTTTAACTAGTTATAACTCGTAAACAAAGCCTCAAACGCAAAATCGTTACTCTTGATTTTCTTCTTAGAATGTCTCAGGGAGTTACTCTTTCAATTTAAGCCCAGGGCTGTCCGAACACCCTGTATACGCGTATCATAGCTTGCGATTCGCTGCTCTAGGCCACATCGCGTAGCTATTTTTTTCTAACAAAACCGGAATATACTGTACGTCTGCACGATACCAATCGTGTTTCCTATACACCAAACCGAAAGCCCTGGGGCTTTTTGTCGAGCCCACTCTCGTCGGTTCGTGGATAACAACCCCGACGGTGTCGCTCTTTTTGTCAAACGAAGAGGATTTCCGCGGTGACCGTGGTGAGGGGGAAGGAAAGCAGGGATGAAAGATACCTATCGCTTCTTAGGGCTGAGAAGGATGTCGGGAAACGAAGAACGAACGTCAGGGAACGTGGGTGTTCCCGAGCTTCGAGGCTGCGAGGAGATGGGGCTTGATATGGTGTAAGATTGATCGGACCGGGGTTACTTTCGCACTTGTCTTACTCACGTCGATCGACGTTCCGCTTAGGCGGCTGTCCCGGCGAGGAACGACGTGTCCGGCGAAGAGAACGCCGGGAAATTTTTGAAAAATTACTGCGGGACGTTCTCGAACCTAATCTTCGCTTATTTATGGATAGAAACGGCGCGATCGACATGAAAACGAGGGAAATTTTTGAAGCATTGCTAGAGGGCGTCCTTTGATTTTAACCGAACCTAAACGTGACATTAATCAGAACCTAATTTACACCTAACTGGGAAATTAATGACGTGATCGCTTATAAGGATATCAGAAGTTGAACGCCTTTTTATGGCGTTCTATTACTTATGGTCCTAAACGTTTCTCCGTTACTGTACCTACATATGAATTACTTTTGATCCTAAACTTTTCTCCGTTACTGTACCTACATACGAATTACTTTTGATCCTAAACTTTTCTCCGTTACTGTACCTACATACGAATTACTTTTGGTCCTAAACTTTTGTTCGCTACTGTACCTACATACGAATTACTTTTGGTTCTAAACTTTTGTTCGCCAGTGTACCAAGATATGAATTACTTTTTATCCTAAACTTTTGTCCTCTACTGTACCTACATATGAATTACTTTTGATCCTAAACTTTTCTCCGTTACTGTACCTACATACAAATTACTCTTGGTCCTAAACGTTTGTTTGCTATTGTAACTACATATAAATTACTTTTGGTTCTAAACTTTTGTCCACTACTGTACTTACATACGAATTACTTGTGGTTCTAAATTTTTGTTCACTACTTTTGTCCAAACTTTTGTCAGCTACTGAACCTATATATGAATTAATGTTGGTTCAAAACTTTTGTCCGCTACTGTACACACGAGGTGCAACCGGGTCGTCGGAGGACGGTTGAACGCGTACGCTCTCGTTAGTATGCGGGTTGCTATTCGTTCGAACAAGTCGCGTGGTGCGCGTCGCTCGAATACATGGAATTAACCTGCTTAACGTCCGTGAAACGTATGCTGCCGCAGAAAAGTCTCAGATTAACTGCCGCGGGCGTGCGTCGTTTTAAGGCACCTGGCGTAACGGTGTCTGTTCGCTTAACGAATTCGTCTTAAAGACTTGTTTCTATTAACCTCGCGACACTCTTCTTGCTCGCTGCTCACGTTTCTATCGCTAGAATCACTTTAAGAGCATTGTATGCATGCGCTAGAAGTCGTCTTATGGCCTCATTTAGACGAGCGACATCTTGCCGCACGATTGTACTGATCCGTCTTTCTTATTTTTAATTGGAAAGACAAGAAAAAATATACGATCGTGCGTCAAAATGGTGCTCGTCTGCATCTAACCTAAGGCTGGATAAGGCTGTTTTCCTTGTTTTTCCAATTGAAAGTAACAGAAATAGAACAATTGTGTAGCAAAATGCCTACACTTAGACCTGATGCAGAGGAGTGACTTTTAGTCGCAAAATTGTACATCCTTCTTTGTTGTTTTCATTTAAAAAACAACAAAAAACATACGATTGTGCGTCAAAATGCTGCACGTCTGCATTTAGCCTAACATGTTCGCTGTGGATGACGTGAATTGTGATATAACCTATTAGGCGTAACAATGGCGGATCGGAAAGCGGTAAATAATTGTGCAATGAGTGCAGACGTCTATTCATCATTTAGTGTATAAAAAAAAGTATTTTTCTTATCTTTATATAACATTCTGTTTTAAACACGAAACTTGCCGATCTCGGTGAACATCCACAATACTCGCGACTACAGCGACTACAGTAGCGGACAAAAGTTTAAGACGAGAGGAAAATATAGAACATAGCTTTATGGTCTGCAAAAATGATCTGTACATTCATTTTTATTGTTATTATAGTAGAATACTATTTATTTATCAGCATAGAATGCAAATTTTATTTATCATGCTATTCCTTATAAATTAATTAGTTTAATTTTTGACCCTTTGGTTTTAAACTTTTGCCGGCTACTGTACTATTATGGTCTGCATTAATTTTTATCGCTATTATCGTTATTATTATTGACTGATTAACACAAAATGTAAATTTTGTTTATCATGCTGTTCCTTATAAATTAGTTTGCTTAATTTCGTTGACTCTTATACTTTTAAACAACAAAATAGATCTAAGATCAAGAAGCTGCCATACCATAACGTACCGGGTGGTTTAAAGTTTCGAAGCACGAAAAATGACAAAATGACTCTTAGACATCGATGATACGCGAACAAATATGTGAGTCACTGTATATGGATCGAACCAGGCAGCCAGAAAATTGGAACCGGTTCGATCGGCCACGGTTGCCAATAATTCGCTTCGTTACCACCGGGTTCCCGACGTTTTCGGGTTCTCGCGCACCTCCAGCGGTTCCCTTACCGAGCCGATGGCCTCGACAAAATCCACGAGAAGAGCGCAGCCATGCGAAACCCTGTCCCGTGACGGGGAACAAGCTTCCGGCTCTAATTCGCGGTGTACCTTCCGTCGTCGAACTTGGAAGGCTACATTCAATGACGCGTTACGCCGAAACTTGTTCAACAAAGTTTCCCGGAGGAGCGCATCACGGATGTGTGTGTCAGCGACCCCATATTTTTGGGTCGTCGTCGAAAATACTTAACACTTTTGTCGGGTGCCGACAGGCGGCACCAATCATAAATTCAAAAATATACATCCCTTATAAATTAAGTACAAAATACACCCGTTATAATTCACGAAACTCTATAACTAGTCTGAACCATTTCGCTTAGGATGGGTTTCCGTCAAAGCATGTAGAAATTATAAACCTAATTTACAGTAGCTGACAAAAGTTTAAGACGACAGGACAATGTGAAACATAATTTTATGGTTCGTAAATATTGTTCATATACTTATTTTTATTGTTATTATGATAGAACAGTGTTTATTGATTAGCATAGAATACAAATTTTATTTATATTCTTATTTCTTATTAATTAATTAAAAACCACACGTTTTTTTTTAATAAACGCATGAATATATTTAGACATCGAGTTTTGTCTTTTACATTTGACTTATTAGAAACATAACATCTGTCATACCAAGTTAAAGTTCAGAAATGGCGCCTAAAAGATAGAAATATTTATGCATTCAGATTTATAAGGTGTGAGTGCGAATGCAAGTGGTCGAGCGATGGTGTGAGTGTTGATATGTATGGTTTAAATGTGTGAGAAGACGATTTTGAACGCATGGTGATGTATGACTGTTACGGGTGAGAGTGAGTGTGTGCGGATAGAGACAGTGTGAAATGGACAGCTAGAGAGTGAGCACAGTGAATGAGAGAGCGAGTGAGTGTACAACAGAAAAAGAGAGAATACAGTAGCGGACAAAAGTTTGAGACCAAAGGGTCAAAGAAAATAAATTAATTAATTAATAAGAAATAAGAGTATAAATAAAATTTGTATTCTATGCTAATCAATAAATACTGTTCTATCATAATAACAATAAAAATAAGTATATGAACAATATTTGCATACCATAAAACTATGTTTCACATTGTCCTGTCGTCTTAAATTTTTGCCCTCTACTGTAAATTAATTAATTAATCAGGAATAAGAGTATAAATAAAATTTGTATTCTATGCTAACCAATGAATAGTGTTCCACCATAATGACAATAAAAATTAATAGATGAACAATATTTGCGAACCATAAAATTATGTTTTACATTGCACTATTGTCTTAAACTTTTATCCGCTACTGTACGTGAAGAAACAGTCGAGCGTGTTAATATTTCATTTCAATATACTCATCGTTCTTTATGTTATACTTTTATTTTGTAAATTCACTATTATCAATTTACATGAGTTGTAATTTACTCACAATTTTCTCCTGAAGGATTTGACCACGGAGTGGGCAAGGCTATGTCTGCCTGAGCGATCAATCCTTTTCTCAAAATATCTATTTCTGACCTGTACGCGATCACGGTGAAAAATTTCACTTCCGGTTCTTGCCGGTGGCAGTAACGGTCTCTCCAAAGAAACAGAAACCGCCCCTCGCCCCCTAACTCCTTCATCCTGAGAATTATTACCCACTTCCCTCTATTTTATCACCGCCACTCGCGAGCTTTTCATAAACGTCCGAGCGACCATTCTCGTAATTACCTTTTGACACTGTTTCGCGCTCAAAAGGAATTGAACGAAAGAGGACCTGGGTTTATTGCGATCCTTGCTACGCTAGGGAACCTTGTTGCAGGTTTTAGTAGGTAACCTAAGACAGAATGGTTGGGAAATTGGAGAGATCTGTGAATAACGTGCTTGCTGTTAAACTATAATTAGGATCAACTTGAACTAGTTTTCCCTTCGCTAAATCACTTTGGAATCCTGGCAGGGATCGCCAATTTTGTTTCGAGTGATGAGTTGGCGATGGGTTGGCGATAGGTGTCACATAGAGTCATCTTATTTGTTTCTGGCGATGAGTTAGGTGTCAGGGATATCATCGTTTTGTCTAACACGGGAAGTTTGCGAACCGGGAAATTCAAAAAACTATGAAACTTGGTGTACAGGTAGAGTAAATCATCCATAACACATACCTATTTTTTGTTCGTGCCGAATCTCACTTTCAAGGGGTGATTTCACCCCTTAAAGAGAATGGAAAATTATTTTTCTTCTCGAATATCTCGAGAACGATGAGAGATATTGAAAAAGAATTTAAACAAAGTTTACAATCACACGTTGACATAGTGGTAGGACCCCCCTCGACTAACGATCTCATGACTAATCAATCATACTCGAATTTCTTCCAAGGAACATTTCACCAGCTCCCTTGCAATACTCACCTTTCGTGCCTCAGAAACATTCTGGTCCAACTATTCTGCGTTCACCAAGTTGAAAAGTTGTTTATACTATTAAACTATATACTATTAAAGCTGTTACTATTAAACTATTTTAAATATATATCTAAGAACCTTACTTTGTTTTACCTACACCTGAACCCTACCATCTTGCTCTAAATAAAATAAAATTTTATACTATTAAACTATTTTAAATATATATCTAAGAACCTTACTTTGTTTGACCTACACCTGAACCCTACCATCTTGCTCTAAATAAAATAAAATTTATACTATTAAACTATTTTAAATATATATATATCTAAGAACCTTACTTTGTTTGACCTACACCTGAACCCTACCATTTCTCTCTAAATAAAATAAAATTTATGCTATTAAACTATTTTAAATATATACATCTAAGAACCTTACTTTGTTTTACCTACACCTGAACCCTACCATCTCTCTTTAAATAAAATAAAATTTTATATTATTTAACCATTTTAAATATATATACATCTAAGAACCTTACTTTGTTTGATCTACACCTGAACCCTACCATTTCTCTCTAAATAAAATAAAATTTTATGCTATTAAACTATTTTAAATATATATCTAAGAACCTTACTTTGTTTTACCTACACCTGAACCCTACCATCTCTCTTTAAATAAAATAAATTTTATATTATTTAACTATTTTAAATATATATACATCTAAGAACCTTACTTTGTTTGACCTACATCTGAACCCTACCATCTCTCTCTAAATAAAATAAAATTTTATATTATTTAACTATTTTAAATATATATACATCTAAGAACCTTACTTTGTTTGACCTACATCTGAACCCTACCATTTCTCTCTAAATAAAATAAAATTCTATACTATTAAACTATTTTAAATATATACATCTAAGAACCTTACTTTGTTTTACTTACACCTGAACCCTACCATCTTGCTCTAAATAAAATAAAATTTTATGCTATTAAACTATTTTAAATATATATATCTAAGAACCTTACTTTGTTTTACCTACACCTGAACCCTACCATCTCTCTCCAAATAAAATAAAATTCCCACATAAATAATATAGTTACACGGAGGGTAAGTGGCCGCATTTCCGGTGTCACAATCGAACGGACACGTACTGTAGAGTTGGTCGTGGAAGTGGACGGTGCAATCAAAATCAGAAGACTCGCTTCTTGTCGTTAGCGACTGTAGATTTTTCGACGACACCGACGCTCGAGGCGTCGTAAATTTTTTCTTCCCTTTTACAGTCCCTTCTCGCGCACGGTTACGACGCGGCGTGACGTAAAATCTTGACGAGGAAATTGCCGGCGCTGTTACGCCGCTTATAAGAAAATGATCGAGCTCCGTTCTTTCTCTAGTAAACACTTTTACAACGGTTTCACGGCTATCGCGAACGATCGCCGGTATCGCGTTTTTATTCTCGTGGCTCGAGTCGAGAATTATTTTTCTCGATCACAGGTATTATACCTGCTCGAGGAAGAATCACTCGAAGATCGACGATTTCAATCTGTTGAGTCTTCGAAGAACTTATCTTTATTTTCTTTTTTTTTTACTGCTGGAGGAAGAATCACTCGAAGATGAAAGATTCGAATCTGTTGAGTCTTCGAAGAATTTACCTTTATTTTATTCTTTTTTCCTTCTTTTTACTGCCGAAGGAAGAATCACTTGAAGATCGAAGGTTTGAATCTGTTTAGTCTTCGAAGAACTTATCGTTATTTTTTTTTCTTCTTTTTTTTACTGCTGGAGGAAGAATCACTCGAAGATCGACGATTTCAATCTGTTGAGTCTTCGAAGAACTTATCTTTATTTTCTTTTTTTTTTACTGCTGGAGGAAGAATCACTCGAAGATCGACGATTTCAATCTGTTGAGTCTTCGAAGAACTTATCTTTATTTTCTTTTTTTTTTACTGCTGGAGGAAGAATCACTCGAAGATGAAAGATTCGAATCTGTTGAGTCTTCGAAGAATTTACCTTTATTTTATTCTTTTTTCCTTCTTTTTACTGCCGAAGGAAGAATCACTTGAAGATCGAAGGTTTGAATCTGTTTAGTCTTCGAAGAACTTATCGTTATTTTTTTTTCTTCTTTTTTTTACTGCTGGAGGAAGAATCACTCGAAGATCGACGATTTCAATCTGTTGAGTCTTCGAAGAACTTATCTTTATTTTCTTTTTTTTTTACTGCTGGAGGAAGAATCACTCGAAGATGAAAGATTCGAATCTGTTGAGTCTTCGAAGAATTTACCTTTATTTTATTCTTTTTTCCTTCTTTTTACTGCCGAAGGAAGAATCACTTGAAGATCGAAGGTTTGAATCTGTTTAGTCTTCGAAGAACTTATCGTTATTTTTTTTTCTTCTTTTTTTTACTGCTGGAGGAAGAATCACTCGAAGATCGACGATTTCAATCTGTTGAGTCTTCGAAGAACTTATCTTTATTTTCTTTTTTTTTTACTGCTGGAGGAAGAATCACTCGAAGATGGAAGATTCGAATCTGTTTGAGTCTTCGAAAAATTTACCTTTATTTTATTCTTTTTTCCTTTTTTTTACTGCTAAAGGAAGAATCACTTGAAGATCAAAGGTTTGAATCTGTTTAGTCTTCGAAGAATTTACCTTTATTTTCTTCTTTTATCTTTTTTTTTTACTTCTCGAGGAAGAATCACTCGAAGATTAAAGGTTTCAATCTGTTGAGTCTTCGAAGAATTTACTTTTATTTCCTTTTCTTTTCTTCGTTTTTTTTTTTAGTTCTCGAGAGATACATCTATCGAAAATTTATATAAACCTGCATTTTTTTATTATATAAATATTGTGAATTTGAATTATTTTATCCATAAATAAATTTCTCAATTTTCGTTTCATTTAATCTTAGAATTCGAATTTTGGAGAAGGATTTTCGTGAGTGCTATTTTCCATTCTCTGTTCATGATTTGGAATGACCAAAAATTAATTAAGCCAGCTGACGTCACTGCCCGAATCTTCTGCGGGTGCCTTATCGGTATAATCATCGTCGACGGGATTGCATCTTCCTAATTACGGTAGGCAGTGAATCTCGTGGCAAGTTTCATGCGATACACCCGTTTCTATGAGCCACTGACTCTTCGTTTACCGAATTTTCAGGTGTACATTATTAACCAAAAGTTTAAAAACACAAATAAATATATATATTATTATATCAATAATAATATTAACGATAAACAGAACGATGATAAACATTTAGTGGTAAACGCAGTGATGTTAAACACTGGAATGTTTTCCTTTAATAATTAATAAGTTAATCAGTTATTTCACTTTTGAATTTTTCGCCACCGTACAGTAACGGCCAAAAATTTAAGACGAGAGGACAATGTAGAATATAGTTTTATGGTTTACAAATATTATTTGTGCATTCATTTTTATCGTTATTATAGTAGAATACTATTTATTGATTAGCATAGAATGCAATTTTTGTTTATTATGCTATTTCTTATAAATGAGTGAGTTCAATTTCGTTGACTCTTTGGTCTTAAACTTTTGTCTGCTACTGTACTTTTATGGTTTGCATTCATTTTTATTATTATTATGGTAAAATACTACTTATCAATTAGCAGAGAATGCAAATTTTGTTTATCATGTTATTCCTTACAAATTAATGAATTTAATTTCGTTCACCCTTTGGTCTTAAACTTTCGTCCGCTACTGTACTTTTATGATCTGCATTTATGTTTATTATTATTATTATGATAGAACACTATTTATTGCTTAGCAGAGAATGCAAACTTTATTTATCATGCTCTTCCTTATAAATTGATTACTTTAATTTCGTTCACTCTTTGGTCTTACACTTTTGACTGCTACTGTACTTTTATAGTCTGTATTCATTTTCATTGTTATTATGGTAGAACACTATTTATCAATTAGCACATAATGTAAATTTTGTTTATCATGCTATTCCTTATAAATTAGTTCAATTTCGTTGACCCTTTGGTCTTAAACTTTTGTCCACTAATGTAATTTTATGATCTGCATTTACTTTTATTGTTATTATGGTAGAACACTATTTATTGCTTATCAGAGAATGCAAACTTTATTTATCATGCTCTTCCTTATAAATTGATTACTTTAATTTCGTTCACCCTTCGGTCTTAAACTTTTGTCCGCTACTGTACTTTTATAGTCTGTATTCATTTTCATTGTTATTATGATAGAACACTATTTATCAATTAGCACATAATGTAAATTTTGTTTATCATGCTATTCCTTATAAATTAGTTCAATTTCGTTGACCCTTTGGTCTTAAACTTTTGTCCCCTAATGTAGTTTTATGATCTGCATTTACTTTTATTGTTATTATGGTAGAACACTATTTATTGCCTGGCACAGAATGCAAATTTTCTTTATCATGCTATTTCTTATGAATTAATGACTTTAATTTCGTTCACTCTTCGGTCTTAAACTTTTGCCCGTTACTGTAGCTCCTCCGCAGCAACGAGAAACCGACCCAAGCCTGTCCAGTTTCCTCCGCCGTGAATCCATAAGGTCGGTCTCGGGCATGCTGCCATAAATGCCGGAAGAAGCTCGACCCCGCGGGACCCCGGGACAGAAAGGAGGGAATAGTAAGACGAACGGGAAGAGGGCTTTCCGTGCATCGTCGGGGCGCGCTTTCAATCGTGCCACGGAGGCGGCCAAAGGACGTGGAACGACGTACGGAGAGATACTTCCATCGCGACGTGTCCACACAGATACCGGGTGATTCGGAGAATTTATGACTGTGCCTGGCACAGTTCGTCGACGTGAATGAGCACAGCGAGAGACCTGCATCAGCGGCTTTGCATAAGCGTGGATCGATGAAAAAGTTGTGTACGAAATTCCTGCCTCGTCTATTCGCGATATTTTTCATGACTGACTGTATTATATTATTCATGTGTTTTTAGCGAAATGAAACGAGTAAGTCGTTTTTTTTGGGGGGGTGTTCGTAGCTCGTTGGATAAAGTCATCTTCAAAGTTTAACACTATTCCTACCACGACCGGTCAAATGACCGTTTTTAAAATTTCGATTAGAATTTCATAGATACTAGGTAATTGAATCGCCTTTAAACTTTAGACTTTTTCTCTAATATATGTATAAGGTAATTAATATCGTTGAGAATTTTCAACAAGAGAATAAAGTACAATGTGTTGCTCTGTAAAAAGAGATTAATTTTATTTTCTTAATCGTCACATTATTTACAATATATACATTTACCTGTAAAAAGAGAAACGACAATTAAAGTCTATTCTCTATTTTGTTATCCTACAACGTTTATAAGTCTCTGTCTCCTTTGTGTTATAAATTATAATTATATTTCCGTAACCTAATTTTATTCAGCACGTATGTCATCTAACTATAGCTCCCTCTATATCTATATCTATATCGATATTTATATCTATATCGATATCTATAAGTGAAGACAGCGTACTTCTCTTATATATGTATAATACATTTTTCAATATTCATTTCTGTTTCCATTGTTTATTTTTTGAGAAAAATTTGTAGTCTGTCTTACGTAGGAATGTCGCGATAGGAATAAGTATACGTGAAGTGTCGATAGGAATAGTGTTAAGACGACACGTCAATGCAAAACACACAGTTTTATAGTATGCAAGTATTGTTCGCACACTTATTTCTATCGTCATTGTGGTTGAAGACTACTTATCGATTAGCATAGAATGCAAATTTTGTTTATTGTGCTATTTCCTATTAATTTATTAATTTGTTTTCTTCGAACCTTGACTGTCGTTCATGCCATTCGATATTTTGACTAAATGTACCATTAAATGTAATTATTAATTATTGTATATATAACGATTAACCCTTTGACTACTGTTGACGCCTATTGGCGTCCGACACATGTTGACTTCCCGGTTCGTTTAATGTAATAAATTTCAGTATTTTGCATATTTTAATACACTTCCTCAGAAATGCATGTCTAACAAAAAATTTCGCCGTACCCAGTGGACGTCGCGAGTGAATTCGTACCGTACCGTACGGCCAGTGCGTGCCAAAGTTTGCCGTAGTCAAAGGGTTAAATAAACATATGTGTTTTGCTCTATACTGCATCTTGTATAATGCTTCATTTTTTAGGTAGAAATATAGTTTACAGAATTATATTTGTAATAAAATATATGTTTTCAGCGCATTAAATAAATATGACTGCGTGTACCACCGGTGGTACACATGGCTTGACGATCAAGTTTACCGTGTACTACCGGTGGTACACGTGGCATAAGTTTTATTTTTTTTTTAAACTTCAATTTTCATGTTTTAGTCAAATTGACTCGTTTCAGGCAAAATAGGTATATACCCAACATCCGGCAATCTAGTGTTAATCCTTTGCACTCCGTTGTCCCCTCTCAGGGGACATTAGAATTTATTAGGGATTCCGGGGAATCAACTCATTCCAGCGCAAACTTTTCAGAATCGCATGTTTCTGTGAAGTTTTCTGCTAAAACGGCCCAAAATATCAAATCAAAATATTGTACAGTTACCAAGGTATATAAAAAAAATAGTGATTTTGAAGAACCGAGAATACGTCCATCCAATACGTTCGAGATGACGCAGAGTGCAAAGGGTTAAAGAACAACGCTGCATCAATACAGATAGTTGGAGCGAATCGGTCCTCGCGCTGCAAACGGCCAAAAAAAGGAACATCAACCGGGTCGGCGAATTCGGGATGAGCCCAAATCTAGGGGAAAATTTTATCGTATATTCAAGACGTGTTTCGACTGACAAATATCCGCTCGCCAACTGTATAAGAACAAAACTTCGAATGCAAGGGGTCGGAGGGTGGGGTTAGGTTACCACGAAATGGTTCCGGAAGGGGACGTGGCCGCGGTGGTTGCGCGGCACCACGAAAATCGTTGGATTTTATTGCCGGCTCAAAGGGTTTGCAGTCGAACGCACAACGTGACTGGATACCACGCATCTCACGTGGCCCAGAGTGCCGTTCGGCATTTTCCGCTACCCCGTGTCCCACAGTGATTTCCATATTTCAGCCGCGTCGCGCAGCTATCGCGGATTGGCGGAGCAACCCGGCGATATTTGTGCTTCCGGACGATGGAGCTGCGTCATTTCGACGTTCCGTTCGGTTTGTTGTAATAGAAAGATTTGCGAGGTCGAGGACGTTTTTATTTATTTATCAGGTGTACAGGTTAATTTTAGTCTTTCATTTTTCGATGATGATAAAGCCCAATTACGATTTGAATATCGTAACGGTATTTTGGGGTCTTATAGCGTATACATCTAACTTTCCAAAACATTAGAAGACTGCCTGATTCAGTCAACATAACCTAAATAAACAATCGTTTAACACGTTGAATGCCGCGGGGGTCACTGGTGACCGGCACTTAACTCGACGGTGGCGCCACGGGGGTCATCAGTGACCGTCGCGCTCAGACTGATAGAAATACGTAATTTGGAAAAATGTCAATATTTATCAATTTTTCATTATTACCATAGTTAATCCTATCAATGCTAAATACTCGCGGTCAAAGTGCTTCTCATGGACAGCGCTCTATTAGCAATTGTGTTGCTCTAAACGGGAGCGAGGAAAAATTGACAAACGCATATACGCATCTATAATCCACGCGAGTAACTTTCGTCATATACACGCCCATAGCAGTCAACGGATTAACACGCTGAACGCCACGGGGATCACCGGTGCCCTGCGCTCAACTTGACGATGGCGCCGTGGAGGTCACCGATGACCGTCGCGCTCAGAATGGTAGAAATACGTAATTTGGAAAAATGTCAATATTTATCAATTTTTCATTATTACCATCGTTAATCCTATCAATGCTAAATACTCGCGGTCAAAGTGCTTCTCATGGACAGCGCTCTATTGGCAATTGTGTTGCTCAAAACGGGAGCGAGGAAAAATTGACAAACGCATATACGCATCTATAATCCACGCGAGTAACTTTCGTCATATACACGCCCATAGCAGTCAACGGATTAACACGTTGAATGCCGTGGGAGTCACTGGTGACCGGCACTCAACTCGACGGTGGCGCCATGGAGGTCACCGATGACCGTCGCGCTCAGAATGGTAGAAATACGTAATTTGGAAAATGTCAATATTGATCAATTTTTCATTATTACCATCGTTAATCCTATCAATGCTAAATACTCGCGGTCAAAGTGCTTCTCATGGACAGCGCTCTATTGGCAATTGTGTTGCTCAAAACGGGAGCGAGGAAAAATTGACAAACGCATATACGCATCTATAATCCACGCGAGTAACTTTCGTCATATACACGCCCATAGCAGTCAACGGATTTACACGTTGAACGCCACGGGGATCACCGGTGCCCTGCGCTCAACTTGACGGTGGCGCCATGGAGGTCACCGATGACCGTCGTACTCAGAATGGTAGAAATACGTAATTTGGACAAATGTTAATATTTATCAATTTTTCATTATTACCATCGTTAATTCAACGGTGTGAAGAAATTAATGTAGTATAAAACGTAAAAAAATAGTTACACGCTGTAACTTATTTGTTGCAGGTAATACTTCAACAGTACATATTGATAGAGATGGAACACTGAGTGTGAGTGTGAGTGTGTGTGTGTATGATTGAAAGAAGGGGAAATGCAAAAAACAATTGAACAGCGTGGTTGTACCGCACATGTTTCGGCAACCACAGTTCACCCTGATCCGCGCATACGAACAGACGTATTGAATTTTAGAATAGTTAATCAAATTGTATTTAGAATAGTTATAGAATGTATTATTATTATTATTATTATTATTATTATTATTATTAAACGTTAAAAAACCCAACACATATATCGTATAATAGATACGTATTCACCAGACTTGGTACCCGGTGACTATTGTCAGAATCTTCAACAAATCTGCCTTTATCGCTGGAACTAGAAATCCCTAAAAATATTAAGGTTTACAATTTTTTTTAACGCGCTAAAGATGAAAAAAGGTATAGAAAAGGTGAACTAAAAGTTCAAAGTCTCGCCATTTTTTTATTTATCGAAAATTTTACTTTTCCCTAGTTTCTACTATAACTACGCTCTTCTTAATGGAGATATTTCCTCCCCCTCTCGTTCAGATTAGCGGATCGACTGGAATCATGGACGCCAATGCAGCATCTATTTTAGAACAGCTGTTAAGCAAGCAGCTGTAACTTCTATAATTTTTAATATTTTCAGATGAAAAAAATGCTGTACATACTAACAAAATCAATAAATATATCTGCCAAGTCTCGATACAAAATATCAATCCTATCATTAAAAAAAAAAATCACGAAACGAACTGAACAAATGCCAGTCTAGACAGCAATACCCCCTTAAAGGTCCCTGAGTTGAGGAATCACGGTCGACCAAGTGGTTTCTACCTTTAATCTCGTCGAAAACTCGTCGACCATCGCGGATGCGTCCACGGATGGAAGATCCAAGGAACGTCGCCGCGTAGATCCACGCAGCGACGCAAGAAGAAGATGCAGGTTCGACCGAACGGTCAACTGAACCGAACGCAACCAGTCGAATAAATTCGAGGGCGCCAAGAAAGGGAGCTTCTTGACTCGCTGGCCCTTTACGAGGTCGTTTCGAGGTAGCTTTTTACGGGCTCGACTTGACGATCGCGCGGTACTTTCACACGTTTCCGCAATAATTTTCTTGGATCGTTGTAACCGACGTGGATAAGCTTCAAATCGTTGCTGATTTTAACACTCCTATTGGAACAACTTGATGCACTGTAGAATCTCTTTTATTCGAACATTGTAACGGGAAATTCTATCTATTGGAACACAGTGTCATTTATTGAGAGCTTTTTATTTTGAAGGGTTACGAGATTCAACAGTGATATATACAGTAGCGGATAAATGTTTAGGGCCAAAGATTCAAAGAAATTAAATTAATTAATTTATAAACAAAATTTGATAGTATGATAAACAAAATTTAATTTGGGGCTAACCAATCAATAGTGTTCTACTATAATAACAATAAAAATGAATGCAGACCATAAAACTACAGTAGCGGATAAATGTTTATGGCCAAAGATTCAAAGAAATTAAACTGATTAATTTATAAACAAAATTTGATAGTATGATAAACAAAATTTAATTTCTGTGCTAACCAGTCAATAGTGTTCTACTATAATAACAATAAATATGAATGCCATAAAACTACAGTAGCTGACAAATGTTTAGGGCCAAAGAGTCGAAGAAATTAAACTAATTAATTTATAAACAAAATTTGATTTCTGTGCTAACCAGTCAATAGTGTTCTACTATAATGATGATAAAAATAAGTATATGAACAATATTTGCAGACCATAAAACTATGTTCTACATTGTCCTCTCGTCTTAAAGTTTTGTCCGCTACTGTACAGTTTCAAAATAAACGCTTCATATGTACAGTGGCGGACAAAAGTTTAAAACTAAGAGTCAACGAAAACATAAGTTGAGTCGTTTACTTTGAAAGTGGCGTAAGTCCATTCATGTTCGAATCGAGATTCTGAAGGGTTCGCGTTGAATTAAATTTAAAAATATGGGTAACCGATAACTCAGTAGAATAATGTTTTTGGGTTTCTGAGGGTGCAAAATTTATCATCCCAGTTAGCGTAATTAACATTAGTGCGTTAGGTTAATTATGCTAATTGGGATGATAAAATTTAACAGCCATTTTAGAAACCCAGAAATATTATTCTACTATGTTATCTGTTACCCATATTTTTGAATTAGAGATATATATAATTTTTAATTCTGTTAGGTTAATTAGCTAATTGGGATAATAAAATTTGATACCCTTAGAAATCCAAAAATATTATTCTACTATGTTATCTGTTACCCATATTTCTAAATTAGAGATATATATAATTTTTAATAGTGTTATATAATTATGCTAATTGGAATAATAAAATTTGATACCCTTAGAAACCCAAAAATATTATTCTACTGTGTTATCTGTTACCCATATTTTTAAATTAGATATATGTATAATTTTTAATTGTGTTAGGTTAATTATGCTAATTGGGATAATAAAATTTGATATCCTTAGAAACCCAGAAATATTATTCTACTATGTTATCTGTTACCCATATTTTTAAATTAGATATATGTATAATTTTAATTGTGTTAGGTTAATTATGCTAATTTGGGGTGATAAAATTTGATACCCTTAGAAATCCAAAAATATTATTCTACTACGTTATCTGTTACCCATATTTTTAAATTGGAGATATATATAATTTTTAATTCTGTTAGGTTAATTAGCTAATTGGGATGATAAAATTTGATACCCTTAGAAATCCAGAAATATTATTCTACTATGTTATCTGTTACCCATATTTCTAAATTAGAGATATATATAATTTTTAATAGTGTTATATTAATTATGCTAATTGGAATAATAAAATTTGATACCCTTAGAAACCCAAAAATATTATTCTACTGTGTTATCTGTTACCCATATTTTTAAATTAGAGATATATATAATTTTTAATTCTGTTAGGTTAATTAGCTAATTGGGATAATAAAACTTGATACCCTTAGAAATCCAAAAATATTATGCTACTGTGTTATCTGTTACCCATATTTTTAAATTAGAGATATATATAATTTTTAATTCTGTTAGGTTAATTAGCTAATTGGGATAATAAAATTTGATATCCTTAGAAATCCAAAAATATTATTCTACTATGTTATCTGTTACCCATATTTTTAAATTGGAGATATATATAATTTTTAATTCTGTTAGGTTAATTAGCTAATTGGGATAATAAAACTTGATACCCTTAAAAATCCAAAAATATTATGCTACTGTGTTATCTGTTACCCATATTTTTAAATTAGAGATATATATAATTTTTAATTCTGTTAGGTTAATTAGCTAATTGGGATAATAAAATTTGATATCCTTAGAAACCCAAAAATATTATTCTACTATGTTATCTGTTACCCATATTTTTAAATTGGAGATATATATAATTTTTAATTCTGTTAGGTTAATTAGCTAATTGGGATAATAAAATTTGATATCCTTAGAAACCCAAAAATATTATTCTACTATGTTATCTGTTACCCATAGTTTTAAATCAGAAATTGCACACAAACACACACACGAGAAGTGGTTCTCAGTTTTTCCATGGTCGCGATGTTTGCACGAGTCTCGCGTATTTTTGCACGGTCGATTACGCTGGCAGACCGCAGCAGGGGGATCCCGACCGTGTACACGCCGCTTTGTGCCAAGACAAACACGAGTAACCGTTCTAATAGAGGGCATTATGCATATGCGCGGGGAGGGCAACGGGTAACTGCTGACTTTATAGTCACTTCTGGCTTAAATAATCCGCCGGCCCTGCAGATGTTGCCACCGATGTTCCATCGATTCGCTTTGCATCCGCCCGACCTCACCCGCCCGCTTCCTCCCTTCTCGATCGGAATCCTCTCTGTATTCGGCGCGGCAACGCGAGAAATTGCGAAATACAAATTTCAAGGCTGGCCTAGACAACGCCCAAACAGGGACGTGTATTTAGGAGAGGTGAAATTGTAGGGGGAGCGACGAAATCGCGACGGAAGCTGTGGCAACCCTTTACTTGTTCGCCATCGAAATAATTTTTTTCGCAAATCTTTTATTTTATTATTTATTTATTTATTTATTTCGTATACAATAGGCTTGCTAACTTGAATTATTATGTAATTATACAGTAGCGGACAAAAATTTAAGACAATGTAGAACATAATTTTATGGTTCTTCAAATATTGTCATTTCATGTTCATTCGTTTTTATTGTTGCTATATATAATTACTATATATATAGAGTGTGTGTGTGTGTTGCAGAACGAAGCGACAGTTGTTGTTTAAATAAACTGTATTTGTTATTATTACACATTTACCCACAGAAGCAACGCATAAAAAATAGAAAAATAGAAGGAGAAAGTAAATTCGAATTTATCTATCTTTGTGTTCGAAAAATAGAGAATGGACAAACGATTTTAAGGTCTTCTCTAAATCATAGTTTTTCACCCTCTCTGAAAGAAGTCAACACTTACAATTAGTCAACCGAATGGGGAGATGTTCCATTTTCTCCTCAACAAAGTGCCGCCATTGATTACATATTTACTTTTGTTATTAATTAGTCTTGAAGCTAGATAAAAATACAGTCACCATGATTCTCATGCTTCGTATGGTACACAATAGTATAGGAAAGGTTATAAATGAAAAAAGAGAAAAAGAAAGAAGAGTGAATAAAATGATAAATATACGTGTATTTAATAAAACTAAAACGACACAAACGAACACAAAATAACAAACTACGCTTATGCTTCGCAAACTACTCAGTTCTTCGCTCTACGCTGACTACTTAGCTTCTCACTTCACCGTCCAATACTTTCTGCCTTCACCGTCTAATACTTTCTCATTCTACGCATTCGATCACGACTACCCAGAATTTCTCAGTCGCACTGTTTTCTCAAGTTCTCATCTTTCACGCCTTAGAAACATTCGAGCCCAAACATTCTGCGTTCACGCGACAATCGCCCAACTCAAGTACTCTGACCTTTCCAGCCTCGCATCCGCTCGATCACATTACTACAATACTGACGTGTAACTAATTTGAATTTGATTCTTCTGATTCTTCTGATAAACATGAATGACAGAATATAGTATTAAATGAGTTTTCTGCAGACACGGTTTTTGCATTTGTAACAACTTTGCTTTAGTTTTGATAAGCTCTTATGTTTCATACGTTTGCTTTTAGCCTCCAGTATACACTCTGTCGGATTTGGGAAAAGAGCAGTATTTAATTTGTACCTCCCCACCTTAAAGTGTGCCGGTCGGGGGCAGGTAATTTTCGGACCGACCCCCGACCCTAGGAGTGTAAGGACAACCAGTAAAGAATAAAGTAGTCAGTCAGAGGAATTTATAGAAAGCGGATCTCGAGTTATTCTTATTTAATCCAAGTACCCTTGCTGCCCATCCCTAACACACGTAGCCTTTAGCGCATCTCCGCGAGTTTTAGTTGTTTCAATTCAACACCTACAATAGTTTGTCATACGTCACACTCATTTTTCCATACAAAAATTATTCCCTCTCACACCCCACACTTTATGATAACCGTATTACCACAGCTTCGTGGACAGAAGACCTAAACGAAACTAACGACCACGGTTCTCCTTCGAACACCTCGCTGTCTCGTCGACGAGCGCCATAAAATGGCGTCGCGACACGCTGTTGGGCCAAGCACTTGTCGGCTTGTATACGGTTACACGCACAGTCGTTTCCAGCGAATTGCTGGCTCGAGAGATATTCATGGAAAAATTCTTGCGCCCGCTAAAAGACACGGAAAGAGGGAGCGAGTTGTGCTTCTGTTTCGAGGCGACGCGACGCGACTTAACCGACCGCCACGAATTACCTTGAACCCTAGGAGAGTTCCTCAGAAACAGAGGGGTCGTAAGATTTTCTGCCATTTTGCCTCGACTAGGGATTAACTCTGAGGCTCTGTAAAAATGGTAGAAGATAGAAGAGAGAGAAAATGAAGGTGTGAACTAGGGGGTGAGGTAGAGAGGGAAAGGGAAATGTAGAGGTTTGCTGGTAGGTCTCTTCGGTGACATTCTTTTGTATAGGCTTAAATTTTAGATGGAGAAATAATGGAATTTTATTTATTTATTTCGAACCTTCCGAGTGCTATGCAGAATTCGGAAAAAAATTGTCTAACCTGAAATATCGGGTATCCTGCATATTCCTGCAGATACAGTAGTGGACAAAAGTTTAAGACTAAAGGTTCGGCGAAAATAAAGTAACTCATGTATGAGAAATAATAGTGTGTAAATTTCGTGTGCTGTACCAGTCAATAAATACTGTATCACCCTATTAGTAATAGAAGAATATGTGTAGATGATATTTATGAAATATAATTACATCTTATAATCATGATTGAAAACTTTGTTAACCCTAAAACTACCAAATTAATCAAAATGACCAATTGGTGATTATTCCTAGTAACTTTATAAATCCACTGTGGCAAAGGTTCGAAATTTATTATGATTTTCTGCAGAAAGTACAAATAAAGATTTGTTTTCTATGTATTCAACATCTTTTCATATAATTTTCAATCTGGTCTCTTCCTTGCAAATAAGTACGCTTTAACTGTCAGTTAGACGATAATTCTCATTTCTCAACAACAACTTTTATATTTAACTCTAGAACTATCAAATCAATCAAAATGACCAATTGGTGATTATTCCTAGTAACTTTATAAATTCACAGTGGTAAAGTTTCCAAGATTTGTTAAAATTTTTTGCAGAAGATATAAATAAACATTTATTTTCCATGCATTCAGTGTTTTTTCATGTAATTTTCAATATGATCTGTTCCATGCAAATAAGTACGCTTTAACTGTCAGTAGCCCTAATGTTAAAAAACGAGAATTCTCGTTTCCGGACGACAATGTTTATATTTATCACTAAAATTGCCAGAGCAGTCAAAATGACCAATTGATGATTATTCCTAGTAACTTTATAGATTCACTGTCGTAAAGCTTCCAAAATTTAGTATGATCCTTTTGCAAAAGGTATAAAAAAAATTAGTTTTCTATGTATGCGTATTTTTTCATGTAATTTTCAATTTGGTCTCTTCCATGCAAATAAGTACGCTTTAACTGTCAGTAGCCCTAATGTTAAAAAACGAGAATTCTCGTTTCCGGACGACAATGTTTATATTTATCACTAGAATTGCCAGAACAGTCAAAATGACCAATTGATGATTATTCCTAGTAACTTTATAGATTCACTATCGTAAAGCTTCCAAAATTTAGTATGATCCTCTTGCAAAAGGTATAAAAAAAATTAGTTTTCTATGTATGTGTATTTTTTCATGTAATTTTCAATTTGGTCTCTTCCATGCAAATAAGTACACTATAATTGACGTCAGTTCGAGCGTCAAAGGATAAAGTTTGCAACGAAACAACGATCAGATTCATAACACGAGAACACCACTCGTTAATCTCCTCGGCCCTGGATTCGAATCTAGCGAACAATGCGACGCGCAACGGGGCTGGAAGGCGCGCCGGAAACACGGTTTTCGACGACTCCCGCGGGACCCGGGATCAGCGCAAAGAACGTGGAATATACGGGGATAACTGGCCTAACGGATAGAGGGCGGAATCGTGTAACCTGAAATGGACTTGTTGCCGATTAATCTGGCATCAGGGCCAGAAGTGGCTCGAAATACGCGGTTATCCGAGGAGTTCCATCGAAGCTGTGTTCAACCCTTGAAACACCTACCAAAGTAGGAATATTGAAAGTGTGAACTTAAAAGTGTTAATATTATAGAATAAAGGTTTTTACGATTATTTATTATTATTCGTTACGAAGAAGTGGCAACTTTTCGTGACGCGAGATAAAATTACTATTTG
>JAOPTO010002024.1:0-67920 GCA_033822845.1 Tetrapedia diversipes | reverse complement strand
TCGTGACTTCTCCCTGACCGAACAGTGTTCTCAACCGTTAACGTTAAGCCTGCGTTCGTGGTGCCTCTTCGAGGCCATCTTCCTCTTTCACGTGCATGTATTGTATACACAAGCGAAACTTTCGTATCATTCCTCGACGACACGAGGTAGATATGCACAATTTCACAAAGACGTTTTCTAGATTTTTTGAACTTCGAAAGAAATCTAGAATTTTTAGCTTAATTGCTGTGATTAATTTTTCTTCTGACCTTCCCGGGATTTATTTCTTATTTATTGTTTAAATCATATCTTAAACAAAGGATCACAAATGATTTTTATTCACTGGATCGATTAACTTTTGCCCATTACTCGAAGTTAAGGTAAACGTATGAAAACTGTGAAGAATTTACACTTACGTATGGAAATGTTGAATTTGGAATATTATTATACATTCTTAATAGGTGCGAAGAATTTCGTTTTTTACACTTACTTCATCTTAATTTTCAAGCTGTTCATTAACATTTCCTTCGTGTACTTTGGGAGACGTTGTTCAGACAAATTGAACCACCGTGTACATCAGAATATTCGGATTCATAATTTGCATCGTCGGAAAAGGTCAAGTGAGTCAGACCGGTTTCGAAAAAATTGAGCCAGTTATCATTTAGCCGGTAGCCGAAGAATGTGCTATACATAACTAGCGCTAATCATGGGTTGGCTGTTGTTATGAACATTGGCATTCGCTTTTTTGCCCTACATGCAATCATATCAATTCTTTGTCACTTCTACTTTCTCCAGTGTCAAATTTTAAGTTCGCAGGAATACATTAAAAAATTTCTTCGATATACAGAGACTAAATCTTTTCCTTTATTAAAGTTTACCCATTTACTTCAAACAGTTTAATAGTTATTTCACCTTATTTTCGTGACCGGATTGTATTTGTCGACTAAATCTTTTCCATGGACTTCTATTTTGTTATTAAATTGCTTTTAATCTTTCGGGTATTAATTGTGTAATTGCACAACACAAATCGATCGTCTTTAAGTGTTCGTAACGTGTTAATTCTAAGCTGTTCAATTATGAATGACTTCCACGTAATTCGTTCTTTAAGTCGAACAAGCTGAATTACCTAACATAAGTCATAAGTTTTCCTCAACGTAATAGACAATTCAGACCTACTGAATATTTATTGGAATTCAAGTCAATTTGCGTGATGAATTTGAGAAAAGGGTTAAAAAATTCGAAGGTATACACGTAGTACTATGTGTTCATATGTAATACTGATATAATTTATTACGGAAATGCGTTAATACAGACCTGTCAGTCAATATAAATGAAGCGATATAGAATTTTCTGTTCCTGCAACATGCGATTTGCTTTCTTTCGGTTGTTAAATTTTACATCTAAACTTTATGAATAGAACATTCTGTTTCAGGTTGTAATATTATGATGAGATTGCATAGCGTAAATAAAAACAGAGTCATTATTTTAACGAACTTAAGGAAAAATATAACTTTTAATCTGGAACATGTCTAACCTTGATAGATGATAAGTACACATAGATCATGCGTTTTGAAAGGTTGATGTGTAACAAATACAAAATATGAATAACTTTTCTAAATATACGTTTCGCTGACAGTCGACGGACACGACTGTCAAGGAGAAAAAAGCTTGAACTCTGTGAAAAACGCTGGTTGTTTCCCAAAATACGCTCCCTAAACATATACTCAAATTAAAGCTGAAGAATCTAAATATGTATTCGTGAAAATCCTTTTGAAACGTATTAATGATTAATGTAATACAAATAAAAATAGACTTCAACATAATATTTATTTTCCCAAATATTGTTCAAAATTGTCTTACTTAATGAATATTATGATTTACGATCTTTTTCATTATTTTATATATCACTTCCTATGTTTTCCTTTTTTTCAACATTCACATGATATTTAACACTAGAACTACCAGAACAATCAAAATGACGGATCGATGATTATTCATAGCAACCTTATAAATTCACTTTACCAAGCTTCCAAAATTTACTATGATTTTCTGCAGAAGGTATAAATAAAGATTTGTTTTCTGTATATTCGATATTTGTTCACGTAATTTTCAATTTGATCTGTTTCATGCAAATAAGTACATTGTAATCGTCGGTAGTTTTAGTGTTAACACTAGAGCAGTCAAAATAAACAATTGGTGATTATCCATAGCAGCCTTGTAAATTAACTGTGGTAAAGCTTCCAAAATTTACTATGATTTTCTGCAGAAGGTATAAATAAAAATTTGTTTTCTGTGTATTCGATATTTTTTCACGTAATTTTCAATTTGATCTGTTTCATGCAAATAAGTACACTGTAATCGTCGGTAGTTTTAGTGTTAACACTAAAGCAGTCAAAATGAACAATTGGTGATTATTCATAGCAACCTTATAAATTAACTTTACCAAGCTTCCAAAATTTACTATGATTTTCTGCAGAAGGTACAAATAAAGATTTGTTTTCTGTGTATTCGATATTTTTTCATGTAATTTTCAATTTGATCTGTTTCATGCAAATAAGTACACTGTAATCGTCGGTAGTTTTAGTGTTAACACTAGAGCAGTCAAAATGAACAATTGGTGATTATCATAGCAACCTTATAAATTCACTTTACCAAGCTTCCAAAATTTACTATGATTTTCTGCAGAAGGTATAAATAAAAATTTGTTTTCTGTGTATTCGATATTTTTTCATGTAATTTTCAATTTGATCTCTTCCATACAAATAAGTACACTGTAATCGTCGGTAGTTTTAGTGTTAACACTAGAGCAGTAAAAATGAACAATTGGTGATTATCCATAGCAGCCTTGTAAATCAACCGTGGTAAAGCTTCCAAAATTTACTATGATTTTCTGCAGAAGGTATAAATAAAGATTTATTTTCTGTGTATTCGATATTTTTTCATGTAATTTTCAATTTCATCTGTTCCATACAAATAAGTACACTGTAATCGTCGGTAGTTCTAGTGTTAACACTAGAGCAGTCAAAATGAACAATTGGTGATTATCCATAGCAGCCTTGTAAATTAACTGTGGTAAAGCTTCCAAAGTTTACTATAATTCTCTGCAGAAGGTATAAATAAAAATTTGTTTTCTGTGTATTCGATATTTTTTCATGTAATTTTCAATTTGATCTGTTTCATGCAAATAAGTACACTACAATCGTCGGTAGTTCTAGTGTTAAGTTAGTAATTAACTAATAATATAAAACTAATTGTACCCAGTATAAATATGTACACAATTATCCAATACTAGACACAATACAGGTAATATATTTACCATCTCCTTTAAGTCGTATATTGTATAAACGATCAATACCGATTTTAGTTACAAAGTAATTCACTATGTGCTTAACGACCAATTAAGCCCGACAATCAAAAATCTTTTGCGTTCCCGTATCTCCTGCGCCGTGCAAACAAATAACGAACCGAGCCGAAGATCGGAAAGAAAATTGGCAGGTAACTGGTAAAACACACGTTACCTTGAGAACAATGAGGACGATGGGACGGCATTAAACGGCGGCGGCATTATCAGCGAGATCGGTAGGTACGAGGCTCTCGAAACGGTCCTCGTTATAATCTGCCATCCGCGGGACAAGTGGCATGCGAAGTAAGCGGCATTAACTATGCACGGAACGTAATTACAATAACTGTGCCGTTACGGTGTTACAAGGCAGCAGGGAGAGGGAGAATTGCAAAACGCGTGGAAAACGCGACAGTCGGATGAGTTGTGTTTTATTCGTCTCCTCTCTCTCTCTCTCTCCTTTTTTCCCTTAACCGTTTGCGTATCAGAGGGTTTTCAAAAAACACGGTCGAAAAACGCCAAGGAACGCGATCGCGCTCTTTCGATTATGCGTCGAAAAAAGGAGAAGAGCGCTTCTTTGAATATGTGTCGAAATATTATTTGTTTTTCAAATTTTTCATATTTTGTTTGACACAGAGTGTGTTAGCGTTGAATCGTTCAAGACATCTGTGAGGCGAGTCGACTCATAAAATTCCATGTATCAAGCATTTTCTAGACTGCTGGCAACGAAGGAAAATTTGAATAAAGGCGGCAAAGTTCAGCAAGGGGTGGTAACGAGGAGACGATTGAGATTATACAAACGAAGAACAGAAATAAATGTAACGTTGAAGGGGTCGGACGTGTTGTTTTACTCTTTGGGTTTTATCATAATTTTAATAAGTACGTATATGCGCACACAGTAGTCAAAGGGTTAATTGAAACGAGCGACTGTAAATACGTCAATTCGTCGGGATTTACCACAGTGTGTTGCCGATTACCAAACGAAATCTACTAATTATTTCAAATCCTATTACACACTCGGATTAATCGTTCTCGTAATTGTAGTGGCGATCGTTGTAAGAGCAACGGTTTTAATTGGAAGTCCGAGATACGCCTTCGATTTCTCGAAGATCGACGATACTTTCGTGGATTACCGTGTAACCTGGTAATTGTACGGTACGTGCGTTTCATCCGTTTATCAAGCTAATACGTTTCTTTTTCTTTCAGAGGTACACTATCGATTGGTGTCGTTGGTAGAAAAGTGTAATTCAATTAAATCGTTCTTTTATAGGATCACGCTTTGCACCGGACGATTCGAGTTTATGGGATTTCGGTTGATTTCCGATTTAACGTCCATCCGATACTTTTAATAGTACTTACTTCAGAATTACTTGAAGTTGTGGAAAATTTCTTTCAATTACTTATCTTTTTTATACTTTTCGAATTAGTTTCTTTAGTGTTAAAAATAGGAGAAGAATTTTGATCACTCGTTCAAAGGAATGTGTATAATAATTGTTGTATAGTACTTCATACAGAGAGATGATTTCTTTTTTTCTTTCTTTATGAAATATTACAAAATTGTGAGAATTTGTGTAAACAACGATATCGGTGGTTCTACTTGGGACATATTTATTCTGGATTAAATTGATACTTAGAGGACTATAATGAAGTAGTTTCAGAGAAAGTTGAGAACTTTCCCGCGTTAAATCTAAGAAATTACATAACTTCGTAATTCTATTTACGTTTAGCCTGATATTAAGAACAATTATTCAGCGGAAGGTAACGTAACGTAAGCATGAAAAAGAGTTAAAAGGATGTGAAATTAATAATAACTGTTTCCAACACAGGATACAACGAACTATTATACTATTAAAGCGAGGTGCGTGAATGTACAAGCACCGAATCCGTTCGATTCGCTAATTACTTATTAGTCCAATTAATTCTTTTCCTGGATGCGATTATTTCAGATTACACAACGATTTAAATACTTGCGTAATTCGTAAAATCGTTAAGTCGCAATGTTGCCGAACGCTTTGAACTTAATGGGAATCGGAAAAGAAAAATAATTCTGAAAATAATTAAAAATCACTCGTTGGTCCTGTATGACGCTCCAGTTTTTACCGTATTTACCGTAAAAATTCATTCATTAGCTTCTCATCGTGACTCCAGCCGAGCAATCTAGATTAATCACTTTCACTTGGTCAGCTACGTTTAACGTTCACCCAAAGATAAGGTTCGAAAGCCACAAAAAAAAAACTCAACGGGTAGCGTTGGTGATTACGTTTTAATTTATTATTGTGTAACAAACTGAGACTGGATTTCTAGAAAGAAACGAGCGCTCGAGCATTTACGATTTCCTTCACGAAACGTCATTTCCGACATACGCAACGTGTGCGTATCTAATAAGTATTAAAAGTTTAATCGCTTGAAAGCAAAACTCCGTGAGTTTTTGAAGAATTGTATACGTAACAGTATATTTGCGTATCTGTTTCTATCGTTTGGAGCATATACGAAATATGTATGATAAAACGCAAGTGTTGAAATAACGGGATTTTCAGTAAAACGATTACTTTTATAATACATACCACCAAATTGATAAGAGAACTTTATGCTTGCAAATAAAAATTCATAATGATCTATAGAAACTTTATATCGAGTAACTGAATATGGTAGTATAAAGTGTGCAGAAAAAATTAAAATAATGGTACAACAGCAGGAAATCGGCACTTAAATTTAATAAACAGTGCAACGCAACAATTTGATTAATTTGATAAATCACACTGTATTATCACAATATTGAGCTAAGTTTGAATTTTAAATAGACTGCGAATTTTTATGCATTTATGGCAAAATAGTGCTTAATGTTTGTCCAACATATGCAAATACACAAAATGTTTAGAACAAAGCGTACGTTATAATATTCACCGTTTGAAGCAGCTCACTGTTTAAATTCCGTTTCTCTGATTACATGTGCTTATGCGGTAATGTATAGATTTAAGGGTTGGTATTGTAAGATGGTACGTTTGGTGGGTGTTTGGGTATGAATGTGTGTGCACACGTGTGTGTGTGTGTGAAGAAATCGGTAGAGTGGGGCAAAGTGTTTTGTCTTTTCGGGCTCCACTCGATCGATTGATGAAGAGGGCAGAAGCTAAATAGTCAGTGTAGAGCAAGGAGCTGTGTGGTTTGCGAAGCGTAGACGTAGTTTGTTATTTTGTGTTCGTTTGTGTCGTTTTAGTTTTATCAAATACACCTATATTTACAATTTTATTCACTTTTCTTTCTTTTCCCTTTCTTTTATTTATAACCTTTCCTATACTTATAACAATATGAAATATTTATAATTTTTTTATTAATTGTATATTTACAATTTTATTCACTTTTCTTTCTTTTCCCTTTCTTTTATTTATAACCTTTCCTATACTTATAACAATATGAAATATTTATAATTTTTTTATTACTTGTATATTTACAATTTTATTCACTTTTCTTTCTTTTCCTCTTTTTTTATTTATAACCTTTCCTATACTTATAACAATATGAAATATTTATAATCTTTTTATTAATTGTATATTTACAATTTTATTCACTTTTCTTTCTTTTCCTCTTTTTTTATTTATAACCTTTCCTATACTTATAACAATATGAAATATTTATAATCTTTTTATTAATTGTATATTTACAATTTTATTCACTTTTCTTTCTTTTCCTCTTTTTTTATTTATAACCTTTCCTATACTTATAACAATATGAAATATTTATAATTTTTTTATTAATTGTACATTTATAATTTTATTCACTTTTCTTTCTTTTCCTCTTTTTTTATTTATAACCTTTCCTATACTTATAACAATATGAAATATTTATAATTTTTTTATTAATTGTACATTTATAATTTTATTCACTTTTCTTTCTTTTCCTCTTTTCTTATTTATAACCTTTCCTATACTTATAACAAAACGAATTTGCATACGAATCTGTGGTGTACCCGCGATAGAAACAGAATTAACACTAACAATAATAATATACTAATTACCCTTTAATTTCTTTAATCGAACACGTTTCTGAACCCACGAATTCGCATAAAAATCCGCTCCCTTATCGGTATACCGATAAGAGAAACAAAATTATTAATAACGACAATGACTTACCGCCACGAATCACTCGCCATCGCCGTTTCTGCGTCCCGTTCTTCGTGTTTCCTCGGAACAGATGTTCCCCGCACGCTTTTCATTGTGAGCGACCCGCTATTTCGGTCCGCGTTTCGCTCCGAGGGCGGCGATTACATTTCAATCGGTCGCGAGCCGTCCACGTTCCCTCGTTACGACGTTATTTACGGTGAATCGTAACGGGCGCGTCCAGGATCGATCCGTTGGCAGCGCGAACACGGGCTAAACTCCTGTTGCGGTTACAACCCGCCGTGGTCCGTGTAATTTTAGCAGTAACGACTTGTCCGGGACTCGAGCAAAAACCGCGTGAGAAACGAAGAAACGACCGTAACGGGGAAACGCCGCGAAGATCGGCGTTCATTCAGTGTTTCTGAAGAGAACCGATTCGAAGTCGCGTTCGAGGATTTGTCTAACAACCCTTTTCAAGTATTTGCTGCGCCAGAGCGGTTTCCTGGTCTTGCGTGATCTACGATAGAAAATAATTTGAATATAGATGGTTAGTTGAGAGGTTGCAGGCCAATGCTTGATCTTCAACGAAGCATCATACTTCGAGAGCAACGAAGCAAAGACTACATATTATTCGGATAAATTGAACGATTTATGCTTGTCAGGTCAGGAGTCAAACGGAAAGCGTAATAAATACTGAAGCTGTGTATCCCTTTCATAAATTAAAGATCGAATGTTTCAACACCTACCGAAGTAATTCATCTTTGCTTCATTTCCGAGGATGATTTAAAGATATGTACAAGGGGTCTGTTTCAACTCGTAAGGAACCGTAGGTACAAGATAAAAGAGCGGCCACGAAAATTGTCTCTTAACCCTTTGCACTCGAGAGGTGACCGTTAGTCGTTTAATGATATACTAACTTCAAAAATTTTCAAATTCGAAATATTTACTATGATTCACGTATATTAAACTTCATTTAGTTTAGTTAAGTCGTATATTAAAATTTACATATATGACTGTTTAACCTTCGAGTCTGACTAATAAACAAACTAACTAAAGTCAGAAAATTTGCGAAACTATCATTTGTTAACTAACAGTCACCACTTAAGTGCGAAGGGTTAATTGTCTAGTAATATTAATTTGAAAGATTTTCAAGCGCAAAATATTTACTAAGATTCGCTTATATTAACCCTTTGACCTCGAGAGGCGACCGTTACTCATTTAATGATACTAACTTCAACAATTTTCAAATTCGAAATATTTACTATGATTCACGTATATTAAACTTCATTTAGTTTAGTTAAGTCGTATATTAAAATTTACATATATGACTATTTAACGTCCGAGTCTGAACTAACGTCTGAAAATTTGCGAAACTATCATATGCTAGGATTATGATGTCCTATGAGAGGGGACAGCCGAGTGTAAAGGGTTAAAACGTTTCATTTGAAAATTTACTAGAATAAACATCGCGCAATCGAACACCTTCATATTTTACCTTTACGTTTAGAATAACCTTAGGTTCAATTAACGCGACAAAATGGATAACTGATAAAACTTGCAACTACATATTGCATGAACATCATTGTCAGCATCAATCATAGTGATTTCAATCGTTCGTTTCAAGTACAGTGGCTTCAAAGAGTAATCGTACACTGTGTTACAAATAAATTCATTTAATCTTAAAGTTCTGATTTCAATGAAAGTTTTTAATAAAATTTTGTAAATATGTGGAACGTAATAGTATGTGTGTGGATTAATGTTTTCTTTTATTGAAATACTACCTTAAATAGGTGAAAACAACGTAAGTGGTTTCAATAGTTTTTCTCGTACTTTAAATATAATTTTGTAATGGTGTGTGATAAAGCAAAACCTTTCGGATAAAAGATATTCAATCTTTAATCTTCTATCACTCAGTCATAGAAAAAGATTCCAGAGAAACTTGTGTTCAAAGCGTGAAGAATCTCTAAAACTTTGAGCCTAACTTTTAACCTCTCAAAAAAAATTCCTGTCGAGAAAAAAAATTGCTCCATCTATAATCCATCTATAATCCATTATGCTCTATATACATGCCAACTTTCATTGAAATCAGAATTTCAGGATTAGGTGAATTTCCTTGAAACATAGAGTACAAATACTTTTTGAAGCCACTGTAGTTCAAAGAGTACGAGAAACTACGAGAAAAAATATTTAGCGCATAGAACCTTGAAAGGTGATGAAAAGAAAGCAATTCGTAGTGGTAAGGTGAAGGACCTTTCTGAGTGCAATTAAAGTGAAGTAGACCAGAGGGCAGACTGACCCTGTGCTCACGTGGTTGCGTGTTCATTGGAGAACAAAGGAGAGTCCGTTTTGCTCGTCGAGTGCATATTCGCAAACCGATATACAACCGTGTGCTACGTGCATCACGTGCATAGTGTGTGCGCGTGTGCGCCAGCCGTGGAACACACACACGTGATCCGGCACCACGTGGCTTCGACAGCGTCACTGGCGAACAAAGGAGGAGAGAGAGAGAGCAATCCGCGCGGTAATGATTATTTCAGAATGGAAATCATTGCAATACTCCCGGTGAATGCTGGCAATTTTCTCGTGACAAATTCGTGCCCCGCTCTTGCAACCTTTGACGTTGGTCATAAGGTATGCACGACGAGAAACGTTATATATAAAAACAAAACAATATAACCTTATTCCTTAGTATATGTATTAGGTCGAGTCATAAGTAACTTCCGTGTTTTTATCAGACATTTATTTTGCTCTCATTAAATAACAAAATTATATTAATTTATTATGTATTCGCCACTATTATATATAACCTTCTCCCATCTTCCTGGCAGTTTATCAATTCCTTCCTTGCAAAATGTGATTGGTTTGGACTGGAAGAAATTTTTGACAGTCTGCCTGACTTGCTCTTCAGAATTGAAGGTTTTTCCATTCAAAAAGTCTTATAAAGAACAGAAAATGTGGTAGTCTGTTGGGGCAAGATCAGGGGAGTAAGGTGGATGTGGTAAAACAGACCATCCAAGCTGAAGAATTTTTTCTTGAGTCACCCTTGCTGTATGTGGTCGCGCATTGTCGTGTAAAAGAATGACGTTTTTGCGATTGACGAGTGCAGGACGCTTTCCATGGAGTTTCTCTTGCACTCTTTGCAACTGCTGAACGTATCGATCTGCAGTAATCGTTAAATTTGACTTCAACGACTCGTGGTGAATTATACCTTGACAATTCCATCATAGACACAATAAAATCTTTTGCCATGGATATTTGCTTTCGGATCTGATATGGGTGGTTGATTCTTATCAAGCCACTGTCTTTTGTGGACTATATCCTCATAGGTAACCCGTTTTTCATCGCCTGTTACAATCCTGTTTAAAAAAGGCTTAATTTTTACCCGTGAGAGCAGACATGTGGCGATTGACATGCGATCTTCTTTATTCTGTTCACTGAGATTGTGAGCTACCCATACTCCTAACTTGCTGACTTTCCCTAATTTCTCCAGGTGACGGTTAACAATTGATTGTGATGTATTCAATCTTTCTGCTATACCTCTTATTGATTGACGTGGATTTTGCTCCAATATTGCTTTTAAAAGGTTGTCGTCAAAGTCGGAAGGACGTCCCGCCCTCGGTTCGTCTTTTAAGGTCGTATCTCCAGAACAGAATTCTATAAACCAATTTCTAACTGCCCGATCAGTTATTAGTCTTCACCATATACACTGCATATTTTTTCAGCTGTCGCCTTAGCACTATTGCCTTGTTTAAATTCCCAATGCATTACATGACGAATATGTACTTTTTAACTTTCCATTTCAGAGATTAAAAAAAAACAGTTTAACGTAACATATATCACAAAAAACAGTTCATAAAAGACTAACTAAAGCCTCGTCTATATAGTGAAAACAAAAACTTCTTGTTATGGTAATTCATACCGGGTAGATACGTACAATAGATTCTACTTAGCTGCATCGGAAGTTACTTATGATTCAATCTAATATATTGGAAATAGATATGCAAGAAATGTCTTTAAATCTAGTGTTAACACATTGCGTATGGGTCACGAGATATCTCGTTTTAATACTTTCTCACACACGCGTATCTACGACTCGAAATAATTTGATTTGTTTATTATGTTTGTTACGTTTGCCACGTTTATTGTGACACAATAAACCGATATATGAAAAAGATATACCAACATTTAAGAATTTACAAATGTAAATTGGAAAAGGTGCTTGTATGCACTGTATTTAGCAGAGCGCCGAACACAATGTGTTAAGTATAAATGATTGTAAATTATTCAATCAGTTATGTATCAAGACTATCTATCAAGATTTATGTTTTATGGTTACTTTAAACTATTAATGCAATGTAAATGTATTAATGAAATGCGTTCCACAATCATTGGGATTGTTTCTGTTAACCGTCAATTAATTTATTTTGTAAATTACAATCCATTCATCGGTGACTAATGAATTTCGTGGTAATGTTTGCAGGACCTATTATTAGACATGCATATACGATAAAAAAAGCAGATTAAAGAGTAGTCAGTAGCACTGATATAGATTAATCAGGATGTATTATTTTCAACTTAACATATGTAATATTTAATTAGAACTATCCAGAAAAATTTATATTTCTTTTAAAATTTATTTTTTTACATTTCTATTATAAATTATTACAAATATTGTATGAATATTACGCAAGATAGGGTTTATATTCAATCTAGGTAAAAGTATTATATTGTTAAAATAATATCAGGATCAAACCAGTTTTCCATAAAGTTGAAATACTTGCATTTTAGACGGTTACACGAGAGATCAGCCGATTGTCACTTTCGTTTCTGCGGAGCATGCTTTTCCGCTCCCATAAACTGAACCTTGTTTACTCGAATGCCGTCGCGAAGATATCAACCGCATCATGCGAAAGTGCAACGTGCAACATGCAAATTCGATATCAGAGAAATTCAGCGATATTGCATTTTTTTTTCTTTTCGCTGAAAGCATCATTAATTTACGTTAAAAATTTATACATAATTATTGAATCTGTAATCGTAGATTTATCTTTGTTCATAAACACTTGGATGCTGATAGTAAAATCTTATGCAATTCATTGTGTTTACTTTTGTTCTCGTACGATATGACCTCTGGTAACAATTTTGTGGAGTATACAATCTTGTGTTGAAACATAGTACATAAATGATGTGTGGCGGTACCCTGGAAAGCGTCGAAGAAAATAATAGTAATTAAAACGGCTGTAGGGAAATGCCTACAATTGACCAATACCCTTAATTTCAGAAGTACCAATAATTACAATACATTACAAATTTTAATCTTCCTCGTTAAATGAGGACGTACCAAACAGTTATCTAATTTATAGAATCAGCATTTTAAAGTACGCTGCATTTTTATAAGTAGTTTCTCACTTGTCACCCACCCTTGATCCACTTGAGAAACACAAGCGGTTACAATATATTATAAATTTCAAACAATTTTGTGGAGTATACAATCTTATGTTGAAACATAGTACATAAATGATGTGTGGCGGTACCCTGGAAAGCGTCGAAGAAAATAATAGTAATTAAAACGGCTGTAGGGAAATGCCTACAGCCGACCAATAAACATTTTTTTTACTATTTCGTTTTACCTGGGCCTTGAACACCGAGGGTCAGAGCGGGCGACCATTTTTGCCCGCACGGAGTCCCAGGTTTCCTTCGACAATTTCCAGGGTGCTATCCACCTCCACCGAAAGTACAGCCAGCCCTTGGCTGGGGGCTACAGTATATAATGACCATTTTTTGGGAGACAGGGGAAGTCCTCAGTTTTCCAATAAGCGACAAGCAGGCCTATTCATTTATATTTTCCTCAGGAAAACTCAAAATAAAATTCTGAAAACTATTACAGGCAGACCATCCAGATACCCTACGGACGACCTCTTAAATGAAACTTGCATCCCTCACCTTCACACTTACATATCAGCACTAATTGGCAGATATGACGTCTCCTGCCATCAAAATCCACTAGTCCAAATTACCGGGACGTACGACCTCAATCGCATCCCCTATAAGACAAAAATCCCTATTCCTCTCTCACACCAAGACAAATTACAAACCAATCACAACGCAACAACCTAAATATTTCACCCTACCTACAGATCCTGATTACACCCATCAAGAACAGGAGGTTTTTTGCAAATTTTCCTCCCCTCACTTCATGCTATCACTAATACTAACACAGTCACTTCCATAGGTAATACCAGCAACACCTTTTTAGCCGATAAGCCTGGACCACAGGTAGGAGCGGCGCACCCAATCCAGCAATCTAACAAAAAAAAAAAAAAAGCCTATTCATTTATATTTTATTATTTATATTGTTATCCATTATTTTGTTGTTTCGTTGAATAAATCGTTATTGTTCTCGTTACTATATTTTGTTATTTCAACGCACTTAAACCTCAGATGTAACTGGACTTTAGGATAATATATTTTGAAGCATGCGATAGCTCTTCGGTTTGCAAATTAATTTTAAATTGACGTAAAAGATCATTTTTATTTTGGCATCATTTTCGATAGTTCCAACATGATATCTGTTTAAATAGCGATCAAAGTGAAAATAAAATTATTGATTTAAATATTTACAACTTCATTAAATTTCAATAGTGTTATTGTTATGGATATTCAAACCCGTTGCAGCGTGGAACGATATGTATCTACAATGACAGAAGCAGAAATCGTTAGAAATCAGGTGCATCGTTAATAACATAGTGTAAATTGTAAAAACCATGATAGGAATTTTTCATTTATTAAATAAATAGAGGTCGATAAGTTGGAACGACCGCCATGCTGCTTTGTATTTAAAAAGAGATTACTTATCGGGACGCATGTTGTTAAAATCAGCAATTGCTTTTCACGTCTTATGTTTATGTTGTGTCTTCGACGTATAGCTACACAAGATAATTTAAAGGACGTGAGATACGAGCACGACTACTTTTGTTAAATAAAGGTTAGATGCGATAAAAATGATTAACAATTTGCGTCAAAGAATTTTTAATTTATTAAACGATGTTCGAACACGTGTGCAAGTTTCTTCAAAAGTGTTTGTTAAGAATTTAGGCTGGAGTAGATCTAACTTAACCCTTTGCACTCGAGAGGTGGCCGTTAGTCCATAGATTTCAAAAATTTTCAAATTCGAAATATTTCCTATGATTCACGTACATTAAACTTCATTCGGTTTAGTTAAGTCGTATATTAAAATTTACATATATGACTATTTAACCTCCGAGTCTGACTAATAAACAAACTAACTAAAGTCAGAAAATTTGCGAAACTATCATTTGTTAACTAACAGTCACCACTTAAGTGCAAAGGGTTAATTGTCTAGTAATATTAATTTGAAAGATTTTCAAGCGCAAAATATTTACTAAGATTCGCTTATATTAACCCTTTGCACTCGAGAGGTGACCGTTAGTCGTTTAATGATACTAATTTCAAAAATTTTCAAATCCAAAATATTTACTACGATTCACGTATATTAAACTTCATTAAGTTTAGTTAAGTCGTGTATTAAAATTTACATATATGACTATTTAACGTCCGGATCTGAACTAACGTCTGAAGATTTGCGAAACTATCATATGCTAGGATTACGATGTCCCATGAGAGGGGACAGTCGAGTGCAAAGGGTTAAATTTTGATTAAGTTAAGTGTGATACAGTAAACAAAATTAGTTTGTCAATTCGTAGTTAATTCTATGAATTTTGTTCAAATAAAACGAAGTATTTGAAAAATTACGTATAACGTTTGCTTCATTCATATTAATCATCTATCACCTCAGAAAATTTCCAAGTTCAAGTGTATTTGAGTACAAAGGCTTCAACTATTGCATACTCGTGTGGCATATTGAAGTTTCGTTTCGATTTTCATAGAAATCGCAAACAATTTATACCAATACTACAACATGATAAGACTCCGTTAAGGGAGATAAAGGAAGAGCAAGTCAAATTGAAAGCAACGGTTTGCACTTTTAAGGAAAATTTCAAATCTCTGTAAATCTCTAGACCCAGCAAATGCACAAGCAGAAATGGACAAGGTTTACTATCGGAAACTGAACAAAAGTGATCGAACTGCGCTTATTCACGCAGAAGTATGACGATCCCATCATTTTATGATTTCATAAAATCTCATTGCAATTTATAATAACAGAAGAAGCTTTATCACTTGATGTAATATAAATGTAACGTAAACAGAAAAATATAACATATTTATTTTCAAGGTGTGCGTAAATAAACTGAAGAAAGTTATTCAATTGCCAATTTTCGAGAAAACCTTTTCTATTTTTCGTCGAATCTTATTTTTTCTGTTTCTCTATTTTTTTCTCAAAAAAAGCGATGCTTGCTGCAAAATTCTTAATGGGTCGATCAACCATTAGAAGTATACTACGTAAGAAATGTTATAGTTTCATAAAATCTCATTGCAATTTATAATAACAGAAGAAGCTTTATCACTTGATGTAATATAAATGTAACGTAAACAGAAAAATATAACATATTTATTTTCAAGGTGTGCGTAAATAAACTGAAGAAAGTTATTCAATTGCCAATTTTCGAGAAAACCTTTTCTATTTTTCGTCGAATCTTATTTTTTCTGTTTCTCTATTTTTTTCTCAAAAAAAGCGATGCTTGCTGCAAAATTCTTAATGGGTCGATCAACCATTAGAAGTATACTACGTAAGAAATGTTATAGTTTCATAAAATCTCATTGCAATTTATAATAACAGAGGAAGCTTTATCAATTGATGTAATATAAATGAAACGTAAAAAGAAAAATAAAACATATTAATTTCCAAGATGTGCGTAAATAAACTGAAGAAAGTTATTCAGTTGCCAATTTTCGATTTTCTATTTTTCGTCGAATCGTATTTTTTCTCAAAAAAAGTAATGCTTGCTGCAAAATTCCCAATGGGTCGATCAACCATTGGAAGTATACTACGTAAGAAATTGTCTAAGAAATTGCTATGCTAATCATTCTCTGTTCCCAACCCCTTTTAGAAACCTCACGTTCGCTCGATCAAGTTGTACACACGATTCTACTCAGTCTCACGGAAGAAGATATCGTTAGAACGCTCGATGCTGTCTCGTTCGAGCTCGGCCAAGAAATCGAGTTTCAGAATTTACGATAGCAATCGCCGGTCCCCCCGTTCAATCTCCCGTGTCGTATTCCGGGTTGTATGTGGCTCGAGCTCCGCACTGAACTTATCAAAGGGCAAATAGACGCGTTTGAAACGTGACGTGACGCCCTTCGAGCGGAGTCCGACCGGTTGGAGAACGTCACCAGAAATGCACAAACGGCCCGTTGTCTCTCCTCTCGCTCTTGCATCCCTTTACGACCGTGCCCCGGGTTGGTCCGCATAAAAAACATTCATGAATATCCTTCTTTCATGCTAACGGATACGGAAATCAAGTAAAAAAGGGGAGAACCGTTCGTTCGTTCGAACACGACTCTCGCAGCATCGAGGAGGAGGAAGGATCGATAGCAGTATGGTCTTAGAGATCGGCGATCGTTTGGGCCAGGTACTGGTTGGTGTCCAGGCGATAATACGGGCGAGTTATTGCTAAAAATGCTCGGGTAGATGTGTTTTTGGACTGTGAGCGTTATCTAAAATTGCATCAGGGAATCTACGCACGGTTTGGCCGCTTATCGGAATTTACTTGCGGTCGTAGGGTCTATGGGGGAACGGTCGCGTCATCGGTGGTATTGTTATGTAAGAGACAAGACACAATAGTGTGTACGTGTGGATGCGATACAGCTTGTTTGCACAAATAATTATAGTGTATGAATGACAAACGGCCTTGTCATAGATAAATTTTTACGTATTCGCTCCGTTGTGAGGTTACCCGCGTACGAAGCGTTGTCCTGGTTGTGTGCGATGAATTATAGCTGCCGATATGGCTGAGGTTGTTGTCGAGGATGTAGAAAATGTACAGATTGCAGGAACGAGAAGAGATATTTTGTTTGTAACAAATAATGGCTAGGTGATTTATTATGAATAACGTATCATATTAAATAAAATAAATAGATACTCTAACAAAAAGTTACTTTTTTAATGAGCGTTTCTTTACTGTTTTAAATATTACTATTTTGCTGTATTTTATCTTTTTGTCTGACGCTTGAAAAATAGATATTCACCAAAATAACTGTCTGTTTTATAAGAAGTCTTTTATAAATCGAAAACGCTCTACTTCGTATTTGATCATTAGGGATCTGATGCGCTTTACTTTATATCATATTGCTTAATCTATTATTATTACTTATTGTGGTAGGTAATCAACAGGAAGGCATTTGACGTCAGATAAGTGTATCTATTTCAACAAGAACCTTCTGTTTCAAGTGGATAAAAAACGGATATGCCCTATGCAAGAATAGAAATTACATTCTTCTAATTTTTAGAACTCTTTGAAATGTAAGATACGCCTATTTTATAAATCGTAACACGTTCCTGTGGCTGACATTGAGAATAACTGTTGCTAAACACAATATTTCTCGACTTGTTAAATGTGGATTATTTTCCAACATGGATCGCAAAACATCATTATCGATCTTGGATGGTCATCCAGATCGATCACTTTCTTGGAGGCTCAGATCCCCGGAACGAAATTTGCTAAACCATCTTTGACAAGTACGAACATTTACAATATCTTTTCCAAATACCGCACATAAATTTTTACATGCAACCGATGCGTTGCTTCCTTTTTGGAATTCATACAAAATGCAGTGTCGTAAATGCACTTTATCCACTGACATGTTTTTCACTTTAAATATCACAAGTAAATGATGAACGGTAAAAAAGGACTCCTTTTATAGTATACAGCAGGTAAAAAAGCAAAAAGAATTCCCAATGACTCACTAGTCAGATGTTTTTTTTATTTACGAGAAAAATTACCTGTCTATTTAAAATACGACAGAACTTTCCCTCCAACCCAATAATTGAACCGTCTTTAAACTTTAGACTTTTCCTTAAATATACCTGTAATAGATTTTTCAATATTCACTTCTTTCTTCATTGTTTAGTTTCTGAGAAAAATTTGTAGTCTGTTTTACGTGGAAATGTTGCGGTAGAATTAGGTATACGTGAAGTGTTGGTAGGAATAGTGTTAAGGAAATGCAATACATAGATGTTAACCCTTTGCACTCGAGAGGTGTCCGTTAGTCGTTTAATGATATACTAACTTCAAAAATTTTCAAATTCGAAATATTTCCTATGATTCACGTATATTAAACTTCCTTCAGTTTAGTTAAGTCGTATATTAAAATTTACATATATGACTATTTAACCTCCGAGTCTGAACTAAAGTCTGAAAATTTGCGAAACTATCATATGCTAGGATTACGATGTCCCATGAGAGGGGATAGCCGAGTGCAAATGGTTAAGACACTAGATTAAGGACTGTTTGTATAATAAAATGTTTATAAGATTGATAGAGAATAAGTTGAGTTAAACATGTATTTTTGAAAGATTTATGACTGTTCAGTTGATAAGGTAATATAGACTGCTAGGTTAAGGAATTGTTGTTTAAATATTGTTAATGATCGTAAGGTTTGGTTAAGGGCCATACACCCAAATAAAGATGAATCGTGAATCGTGACTATAGTATCCGCCGGCTCCGGCGCAATGGCCTCCTCCGCTCACAATACGTTTTTCTTCGTACGCCCGGGACCTCCTGGGTTCCGTTTGGTCATTCGCCTGCAGCGGCGTCGATGTCAAGAAACTTTCATGAATATGCTCGCCTGGTAAACGCGCACATTTCCATCAGCTTTACTCCTCCGCCCCCGCGAACCCGTAGGCCCAACGGAGTCCGTCGGAGAACCCGTCACTTTTTCCGTCGACTGTACGCGCTTCTTGGAATTACACGGATCCCATGCGAGCAACGGCCATGTGTGCGTGTGCGTGCGTGTACGCGGTCACGTGTGCTTGTGCCGTGCGCGCCACACTGGACCATTGGTTATCTTCGACAGTGGTTCCCAATTTCCACCAGCTTCCTCTCCTCTTTGTTCGTCGAGCGACCGTTTCGTTTTCTTCGAGTTCGTGGCGTGTTCACGAAGCCAAGTGTCGGTTTCGACGCAAAAGTTTCACTTCGACGCATTTAAATGCCACTTGCAAAGGGTGGTTGCTCTGTGTAGAATAGATACTGTGAAACGAATACATTTAACCCTTTGCGCTCGAGAGGTGATTGTTAGTCACCAAATGATAGTTTCACTAATTTTTAAACTTTAGTTAGTTTGTTCATTAGTCAGAATCAGAGGTTAAATAATCATATATGTAAATTTTAATATATTACTTAACTAAACTAAATTACGTATAATGTAGGCGAATTTTAGTAAATATTTCGAATTACAGAATTTTTGAAGTTAGTATTAATAAACGACTAACAGTCACCTCTCGAGTGCAAAGGGTTAAAATTCTGGAATGTAGTTACGAGTATTTTGACGTTTAGAGAAATATTGTACTCAAAGTGTACCGAAAGATCAAGAACATAGTGTAAAGTGCAGGTATTACTGAAATACAAAATTCACTGGAGATAAATAGTGTAAAACAGATGATCGGTTTAAGTCCTTGTTGATTTATTTATAAAAGATTCGAATCTGCTTGATGAGAATTCGACTGTATCTACTTGAAAAGCGTTGGTTACGTTCTTCAAGGTATAAATGCGAACAGAATTTTCTCATTTCACTCGAATTATAACAGAATGATGCTGAAGAGGTTGACAGAGAGGGTAGTTATCAAATTTTCATCTCATTCACGATTATTTTCCCCTTCTTCCTTGTGCTTTGACTTCAAATCTGTTTAAAAGCATTTCTTTCTTATTTTACAGAATTCATGAATTGTTCGAACTATTCTTGAAAAGCGTTAGTTACGTTCTTCAAGGTATAAAATGTGAACAGAATTTTCTCATTTCACTCGAATTATAACAGAATGATGTTGAAGAGGTTGACAGAGAGGGTAGTTATCAAATTTTCATCTATTTCACGATCATTTTCCCTTCTTCCTTGTACTTTGACTTCAAATCTGTTTAAAAGCATTTCTTTCTTATTTTACAGAATTCATGAATTATTCGAAACTATTCTTGAAAAGTGCTGGTTACGTTCTTCAAGGTATAAAATGTGAACAGAATTTTCTTATTTCATTCGAATTATAACAGAATGATGCTGAAGAGGTTGACAGAGAGGGTAGTTATCAAATTTTCATCTCATTCACGATTATTTTCCCTTTCTTCCTGGTACTTTGACTTCAAATCTGTTTAAAAGCATTTCTTTCTTATTTTACGGAATTCATGAATTGTTCGAAACTATTCGATCAGGTTCGATTCTATACGTCATCCCGTCCCTTGTGATGGCTCGTTGGTCTTTCGTTTTTCTCCTATCAGCTTGGTGGAGCTCGCTTTTTTCCCCTTGACGTCGATCGGGTGACTCGCTCGCTTTTTGCCCGATTTACAGTTCCTGCTTGGGTATTTTCGATCGACGCAATTCTGATCCCCTCGTGGTCGATTTGCTCTTAGAACGATGGTCTTGGGTCGATACCCATGGTACTAGGCATTTTTGGAATTTTCTTTCTTGCTTCTTGTTTCGCGGTGCTTGGGATTGATTGAGTAGTCGCGGGTTGTGCCGCGGCTTGTGTTGGGATTTGGAGTATTTTACGAATGCATCGTGCTGTTTAATAGTGTTTCGCTGAACGACAATGATAACTCCCGTGCAGTATGTTTACGGTACAATTTATTATTTGCAGCTACGATTCAGTAAGACAAATTGTCGATGACTGATATTTCAATGTGTTTGCTTATCGTTGGATACAGCGAATTACATAGCAAAGAATTTTTTCATGTCTGCGATAACACATATTCAATATTATACAACTTCTGTTTAAACAGTATCTTTATTGAAGTTTCTTGTTGTTAGAGTTATTTTATAATTCATAAATATTTTAAAAATCAGTAGGATCAATTATTGAAGCAATAAATCAATAAAAATTCCTAGTTTTAATTAAATTAGAGTAACCAGAAATAGAATTCTATGTATATTGTAACCCTGTTATAAATGTATTCGTTATAACGATTAATACTTAAAATTATTTAAAAGCAAAGGAATTAACGAAGAAATTATTTGCAATTTGGAAACGTACGACTGCGTAGCGGTCAAAGCCCGACTGGAAGTCACTTTGCTATCGCCAGTGCGTTCGCGCATTTCCTTTGTTCTATTATCAGAGGAAAGGGGTAGAAGGCGTCCCCTCGGTTTCTCAATATGGCGCCCCGTCCTGCCGTTTTAGTTACGGTATCGACGATAAGAACGGACGTCCTGAGGAGCTCTCAGAACGACCAACGAAATTGACGACCCACTGATCGTGTTTCAAACCTGTTCGAACGATCCGCTGTCCAACTGTGCCACCATCTTTTCAGTATCATCCATCATTCACCGACTGGAAATTTTCAGCATTTATTTCTGTTCGGTGTATATCTTATCGTTGCGATAGAGTTCGTCGGTTTGTTAAATCCGTTCGCGCGTATTGTTGAACGTATTTCGAAGGTTATTGGTGAAATTAACTGTTATTAAAAATACAGCGAGAATAAACACTTCAAAATTTCAATAAATACATCGGAATGTAGTTGCAACCCTTCGTTCTCATTACTGTTCGACTAACATTTGTTCTGAATTACCGTAAATGCGGATCTTTTAGTAGCGAACCTTCTATGGAAAATAATTTCTGTATTCAAAGTTCAGTGTACACTTTGATAAGAAACAAATCAATTGTATCCTTTACCACTATTAAAAGAGTGTAACTAAAAAGCTCTTTAAATTCTAATACACATTTAGAGTGCAACATTTAGAGATGCAGTTGCAACCCTTCGTTCTTATTACTGTTCGCCTAACATTTCTTGTGAATTCTATGAACACGAATCTTCTAATAGCAAATCTTTTATGGAAAATAATTTCTGTATTCAAAGTTCAGTGTACACTTTGATAAAAAACAAATCAATTGTATCCTTCACTACCATTAAAAGAGCGTAACTAAAAAGCTCTTCAAAATTGTAATACACATTTAGAGTCCAATATTTAGAGATGTATTTACCATCCTTAGTTCTCTTTACTGTTCACCTAACATTTGTTTCGAATTACCGTGAACACGGATCTCCTAGTAGCGAATCTTCTATGGAAAATAATTTCTGTATTCAAAGTTGAGTGTACACTTTGATAAAAAACAAATCAATTGTATCCTTTATCACTATTAAAAGAGTGTAACTAAAAAGCACTTTAAATTCTAATACACATTTAGAGTGTAACATTTAGGGATGCATTTACAATCCTCAGTTATTTTTACTGTTCGCCTAACATTTGTTGTTCTTCTTGCTATTCGAAATCAACCAGATAACGGAAGAACTTGTATAGCTCGGTTAACACTAGAGGTTAACACTATCGACGATTGCAGAATACTTATTTGCATGGAATAGATCAAATTAAAAATCACATGAATAAGTATCGAATACACAGAAAACAAATCTTTATTCATATCTTCTGCAGAAAATCATAGTAAATTTTGGAAGCTTGGTAAATCGAATATATAAGGTTGCTACGAATAATCGTCAATCCGTCATTTTGACTGGTCTGGTAGTTCTAACGTTAACACTATTTCTACCGACACTTCACGTATACCTATTCCTATCGCGACATTCCCACCTAAGACAGACTACAAATTTTTCTCAGAAACTAAACAATGAAAAAAGAAGCGAATATTGAAAAATGTATCATAGGTTTATTTGAGGAAAAGTCTAAAATTTAAAGGCGGTTCGATTACGTTGTATATGTGAAATTCTAATCGAAATTTTAAAAACGGTCATTTGACCGGTCGTGGTAGGAATAGTGTTAAACTTGATCACGGCGCAAGTTACGAGGCAAAATACTTCGGGCAAAGGTTCCGGCGTTTCCTGCCCGCGAAGATAATCTCATCTCCGACTCGGACTGGCGTCACGGACCAAGAGTCACCGGGAGCCAATGATAAGGATCCAACATTTGAATTTCCAACCCGTGGTTATAATACTTTCGTCCCTTTCCCGATCGCTTGTTAGAAAGCGCGCTCGATTTATGGTGATATTATTTATGAGCCGGGAGGAACAAGCATTATTTTATGTTTCGACAAAACGAAGTTGCGTTTAACCGGGCGTTCTATCCGTGCTCCCTGTGAAATTGCTTTGATTTATTTCAAGCTGTTCAACATACAGGTTGCGCCCTTGCTTTCGTATTGCGCGACGGAACCGCTTTTTTGTTCTGGCAAAGTTCAACGCAGAATTGTTACGGTCGGCCATTTTACAGTTGCTTTATGCGAAGTCATAAAGCTCGATGTAGAAATGTTAAACTTTGAAAGTAATCGCAGCGGAAAGGACGGAATGCCGTTTTTGTTCTATCAAGTGAAGAATAGAAACGTGTTTCTCTGCATTAATTGCATTCGTACAAGTTCCTTTTACGATTACACTTAAAATTGTGTTTAAGACTAGATTTACGGACATTTCTTGTATATCTAATTCTAAAATTCGTATATTAAGGAATAGGGATGTATCAAAAAGAATTTGAAATTGCAAGACTGAGAGGAAAATAGGTTTGGATATATTTGTATCACTCCTTCAATAAAACTCAGCAAAAATTGCTAGGAATAATAGTTGTTATTCTTGCAAATTTTGCTTATGAAGTTCATAGAAAGGTGTTTCTCTATATTAATTGCATTCGTACAATTTCCTTTTACGATTAGACTTAAAATTATGTTTAAGACTAGATTTACGGACATTTCTTGTATATCTAATTCTAAAATTCGTATATTAAGGAATAAGGGGATATCAAAAAGAATTTGAAATTGTAGAACTGAGAGGAAAATAGGTTTGGATATATTTGTATCGCACCATCAATAAAATTCAGCAAAAATTGCTAGGAATAATAGTTGCTATTCTTGCAAATTTTGCTCATGAAGTCCATAGAAAGGTGTTTCTCTACATTAATTGCATTCGTACAATTTCCTTTTACGATTACACTTAAAATTGTGTTTAAGACTAGATTTACGGACATTTCTTGTATATCTAATTCTAAAATTCATATATTAAGGAATAGGAAAGTATCAAAAAGAATTAAAAATTGCAGAACTGAGAGGAAAATAGGTTTGGATATATTTGTATCGCACCATTAATAAAACTCAGCAAAAATTGCTAGGAATAATAGTTGTTATTCTTGCAAATTTTGCTCATGAAGTCCATAGAAAGGTGTTTCTCTACATTAATTGCATTCGTACAATTTCCTTTTACGATTACACTTAAAATTGTGTTTAACACTAGATTTACGGACATTTCTTGTATATCTAATTCTAAAATTCGTATATTAAGGAATAAGGGGATATCAAAAAGAATTTGAAATTGTAGAACTGAGAGGAAAATAGATTTGGATATCTTTGTATCGCTCCATTAATAAAACTCAGCAAAAATTGCTAGGAATAATAGTTGTTATTCTTGCAAATTTTGCTCATGAATTCCCGTAAACCTACTGTTAAGGATACAGTATCTGGCATACCTATTTCATATTTCGAAATTAAGAGTACGGACAAATTGTTATTGGAATTAGAATACGGTTAATATTTGTTCCCTTTGTTTTTTTTTTATAGATTGAACTCATCTCATTGGTTCTGATTAATTAAAATTTTATAATATAAATATTAATTCAAGTATTAATTGGCAAACAGAAAAATTTAACATTCTATCTATATAGGTTTCAAGCTTTAAATGACTTGAAAGGTAAGGTTAAGGATAAATTAACATAATTACGTGTATTTTAAAGGCACCGACTGATCGAGAGACTTGTTTTATTAGTTTCTATCGTGAGATCGAAGTAGGAAGTTAATGAAGTTTTGCAAGGAAAAAGCAGATGACCCCGTGGTCCCGTTTGGAATCGACCTTTTTCCCACGATTCTTACCATTTCTACCGATGTTGTGGTTCTATCCGCGATTGAACATCTCAGCTGGTATTTCAGTAATTGCATTACGTTGTTGTCAATCGTAAACAAGATTTTTTTGACAATTAACTTCGACGGAATTACTGTATAATAATCGTAACGTGTTTTCTGAAATTAAAAACGTGCCATTGTTCGACGAACGAAAGGCATAAGAAATTTATTCAGCATTTTTATAGCAGAAATAAAAGACGTGAAACTAAAAGCATTGTTCGTGCACGAACAGTAAAACTCTAAAAATAGAACGAAATAAAGAAACGTTATTCGAAGAAGGAATTCAGCTTCAAAATTCCACGGTAACCCCACGAGATTAATCGAAACCTCTTACGTTTACCAAATGTTCTGCTTAACCGAAGCGTAATCGCGTAAGCTGACGAAAGAAAATAACGGTGATCGAAAAAAAACGATCAAATCCCCGTGCTTCAACGCAACTGTTTTCGCAAACGTTGGATCAATCGGGGCGATTTCATTTAAAATGTATGAAAGAGAAAGGTTAACGGTGCCGACCGTCAGATCGTTTTCGTTCGCGCGTTATTTTTACGGGATCGCATTTGAAATTCAAACTTCCGCCGTGGCGATCGGCCGATGCCAATTAAATCGGGGCGGCGAGAGTACGTTGAACCCCTTACGAAAGAAATTGTGGGAACTCGTATGCGGAATAGCTTTGCATTTTGAGCGGGTCGCATACGGTTGACTCAATTTTCTCCCGCTTCAACTGAATTTGGTACGGCTGTATATCTATTCAGGTGAATCCATTGGCCGCAGATAACGTCGATGTCCTCTGCACGGACACATCGCCCGTGGAATGGATAAGAAGGCCGTTTCACCTTTTATTCGATCGGTGATAATACGAAATCGGTTAATTTCAGATGTTACTACAGATTTTGTGCCGAAGGGCTAAGCTTGAGCCCTTCTCATCGAATTTACTCGCTTGCATCGCACGGTAACACGAAAACGCCTAACGTTCCACTGTAATTTCGACTCACAGAAACCTCAAATTAACTTTCAGTATTGCAGATAACAGGTGATGAAGAAAGGAAAGGTGTTCGTAATACAATTATCATTTTGTTCAAAATTTGCATCCTTGTGCATCTCAATTTCATGCACAGAAACGCGATTGTATAACGCATATTTACTACAATTTTTTCCTCGTGTAAGATATAATCGACCATTTCAAGCAATAATTATCGTGATCATTGATATGAATGGTTGATATTACTATGTTGCTCACCAATGTGTACATATATATTTTATGTTCAGTAGCAATTTATTTTAGTTACACGTTTTCAAACAGGTCTTAATAAATTCGAAGGTTTGCAAGCTTTGTTGAATATGCTATAATTATTGTTGCATATAAATTGTCTTCTAATTTTACCACGATAATCTTGAGTCTCTTTTCTCGTTATAGGTACAGTTTCAAGAAACTTCAATTTAACGTAAGCACATAGGGTAAGGTTGCTCAAGTCGTACTCCTTAAGGAAATTTCCGTATAAAACTTAGGATTTATCAAATAAATAGAAATTAAACGTGTTATTCAAAACTTATGTTAATATCGTTGTTATTTATTATAACGAAATTGGTAGAACATCTGATTGACTCAAATGTATATTTGCTTGCGGTTGTATACGCTGTTGTCGCTGTAGTTCGTTCAAAATTCAAGTGATACGACTTCAGCAACCTTACCCTATATACTTTTTCATAAATGTTGGAGAAATTGTCCTTCGTTAGTTTTACAATTCCATTTTGAAAACTTTGATATAGGATACCTAGTTATTGTGAAAATGTACGTATGCATCATTTGTTATACCATAAAACGATAAAGTTATACAAATATTTAAGATGCAGTGTTAGCGATAACAGCTAAATGGTTAACACTATTCCTACGACAACCGGTCAAATGACCGTTTTTAAAATTTCGATTAGAATTTCATAGATACAACGTAATTGAATCGCCTTTAAATTTTAGACTTTTTCTCAAATATACGTATAATACATTTTTCAATATTCACTTCTTTCTTTATTGTTTATTTTTTGAGAAAAATTTGTAGTCTGTCTCACGTGAGAATGTCGCGGTAGGAATAGGTACACGTGAAGTGTCGGTAGGAATAGTGTTAATATGAAGAGAATCTACACGATGTATTCTATTGGAATAAAAATGACTTTTTCGAAACATTAAAATCAGGCTGCTCTGTTGCACTCCTCGATTATGGTAATTTACTGCAGTTTCAATCACGGGACAATAAAATCCGTGTTTAATAAGATCCTCGATCAACGCTATTTCTTTTCATGCTAATTACTGTGATCCAGCCGAAGGAAATAGCCGTATATTTCATTACATTCACAAGACCGCTCCGTATCCATCCGATGAGTAAAAGGTGCCATTGTCGTTCCCCGTTTCCCAAGCTCGCAGCCTCATTCAGAAAGGGTTATCCCTATTTTTTTCGAGGTTATCGGGAAATTAATTTAAATAACGTGAGCGTAACCAGGCGTCGATACCGCGGCAAATGATGCTGGCTACGCTGCCATCGGCGTGGTTTATAATTATATGCGCTCAATAAATATCGTGCCCTCTGAGATCAATCGATCAAGCCAATCAGTATCCAACTAAGCGAAATGTTTGCGCCGTTAATATCGCGAATGACCATACACGTCTTATTGCAAGTAAAAAGAAATTGAAAGAAATAACGATAATTGAACAATAAAACGAACAATATATTGTGATAGAATAAAAGTTGATACGTTAGGAGAGTGGAAAAATTTTATTTGCGGAAAATCTGAGTGGAAACGGTTTTAACTTAGTGCAACAGAGCTGGAGAACAATAATTGTATTAATAATAAATAAACAAATGATACGAGGTCAAAGACAAGTGAGAATACTCTAAAGACAATTGCAGACAATTGCAGAAATCTTTCAAACGTATGTATTAGGTTGTTCGGAAAGTAATTTCGTTTTTTTTTTTAATGATATGTCGAGCTTTGAGATTAAATCTAGGCGTTTCAAATGATCATAAACGGTCGAAATCGATAAATTTAATCTCTTAGCGACCTTACGAGTTGTTATTCACCAATTTGCATCAGTTTGCATCTAGAACGTGATACATCTTCAACATCCAAATTGCCGAATCGAAATTTTGTAAACCAGTTTTGGCACTGGGGTTCTGTCAATATATTTTCTCCATACGCAACGGATCATTTTTTCCTTGCTTGAACAGCATTTTTGCATTTTCGATAGTAAAAAAGTAAAAAATGCCGAAAATGTTGCTTTTCACTTTCCATATTTGATAGGGCACCAACCAGAAACTACTGGGTAGAATCAATCGAAAATTTTCACAACCAAGCCTTGCTATATATGCTGTCAATATATATAATGACCATGCGGCTTAAGTGTGAAGTTGATTATTAAAAAATACAATTAAGCCCTGTGTTAGAAAAAAACGAAATTACTTTCCGAACAACCCAATATTTTCTTTCAAATGCGAAGAAATGGCAACAGAAAAAAAATGTTACTGCTGTGAGAAAACTATATTTTGAATGTTAATTATCTAAAAATCTTTTAGAGTTATCTCTGTCTTAATTAAAAAAAAAAAAAATTATCTTATCATCTTCGATATTTTTGCATCCAATTCCAATTTCGAAGTAATAGAAATTCTTTACCTATATAATTTATCATAACAAATCGATACATGAAAGAGAGTGAAAATTTAATTCAAAAGCTGTTAAGTTATTATCGGCGTAACGCAACATCAATGATAAATGTCGAAACAGAAAATTGATGAACGGAAACGAAGGACAGCAACACGAAAGTGCATCGTTACTCTAGCATAGTTGGTTTTCACAACGATCCACGAAATGATGATAAATTTCCACGATAAGCGTCAGATGAAATTAATGGAAAGGGTTATTTGCGTTAGCCTGACCGATAGCTTTTAACCGATTCGAGGGAAAAAAATTGGTCGCTGTTATCGTCCGGCTCTCGCGTCAATTCCTCTTATCTATTGTACGCCGAGGGATACGCATTCTGGTTAACATGAATCTAGGAATCGCGAGCGTGAATGCCACTATCAAAGCTTTTACATTCATGCGAGCAACTCAATTCAGAGATTCGTTATTATCGGAACCTGAACGACAGATAGAAAGCCGGTCGGTCGATATCAATGTTATGGCTGGCCATACAATAACTTCTTTTTGTCTCTCGACTCTAGGCACTTCGCTTATCACGGTTGTTCAAAGCGAATGGAATTTTTCCCTGTTTCTGTAATAATGGTTTCCCCTAGACTTTGATCGTAGTTCGCCGCTTGCACATTATTCCCTTACCGATCGTTCTTAATAAACAGCTTGTTAAATTATTTCTCTGTACGCACAATGAAAATTAACTTTTCAACCTTTCAACATTGAAATATTTCCTACACTTGAAGCGATCAGAATAAATAAAGCAACGGCTTGAACGATACGAAATATAAGCTAGCTTCATATTTCTTATATCACTATTCGTTTCTCTTGAAACGACTCGAATAATTTTAGTACGTAACATAAATAACAATGATGTTGTTACGAAAGAAGCTAAATATACAAATAATCTTCTGCAATACGTAGAAATTTTCACAGACACGTACTCTAATTAATCAGTAGATACTGAAATACCGAAATAAAAAAAAAAAGAATAGCAATGCAAATACTTTTAATACCCGCTGTGCGTATCTTTTGTACGAGTTCAGATATCTTCTTCCAGCCGTTTATAGCGTCGGACACGACGGAGATCCTCTTATGTATTAATAACACGGTACGGCTTGTCGGTCATTGATAAAGCGAAATACTGGCGCAATGAAACCCCCAATGCCGTTTTTATCGGCCACGTTTGCATTGGATTTATTGTTACGAGTAAAAGCTGCATCCGCGGCGAAGTATTATTGTCAGGATATTGATTAGTTGTTTTCATTTCGCTTTGTAAACCGATTAATCGGCGCACAAGTGGCGTGACTTCTTCGGATATGTTAATAACTCTTATTATACTCCATCGTTACCTTCGATTTCTGTCCGGATAAAAAATGGCTGTGCAAAACGCCGTTCATTCTGTGACTCTCGATAACACGATCTCATCGGTGTATTATTATATGAGCTTCTCACGTTACGACGCGCAAAAGATTTCGAGTATTGGGTTGGAGGGAAGAAAGTTCTGTCATATTTTCCGTTTCCATTAATTCATGTGGAACCCAAACACTTTGCTTTAACACAAACCCAAGAGATTTAATGTGATCTCCAACAGTTGTACGATGAATGCCAAACTCTTCTGCAATTTCTCGACTTGTTAAACGTGGATTATTTTCCAACATGAATCGCAAAACATCATTATCGATCTTGGATGGTCGTCCAGATCGATCACTTTCTTGGAGGCTCAGATCCCCGGAACGAAATTTGCTAAACCATCTTTGACAAGTACGAACATTTACAATATCTTTTCGAAATACCGCACATAAATTTTTACATGCAACCGATGCGTTGCTTCCTTTTTGGAATTCATACAAAATGCAGTGTCGTAAATGCACTTTATCTACTGACACGTTTTTCACTTTAAATATCACAAGTAAATGATGAACGGTAAAACAGGACTCCTTTTATATTATACAGCAGGTAAAAAAACAAAAACTAGCCAGATGTTTTTTTATTTACAAGAAAAATTACCTGCCTATTTGAAATACGACAGAACTTTCCCTCCAACCCAATAAAAAGATGCGCAACAATGATTTTCTTTTTCTTTAAATCATGATTAGGAATTTTTTCTCAATCGTTTGACTGTTTAGTTGAACCATTTATTATTATTATTTATAAACGAATCAGTAGGATATAGAAATATTTATTACCGTATCTTCCTCTATTTTCCTTCATTACTGGATCCTCCATTTCTGTGCGACTTGGAAAAGTAGATTGAAAGTAGATCAAAATTCCAGTTTGCGGAAATGGAGCTGTCTACTTTCACCGTTTAAACTACCCACTACATTTTTGTGAACTCTGTTGCTCGACAATGAAAGTAATTTGTGACGTGAATAATTTCGATCGTCGAGAAGGATATTGCATCGAACGAGGAAAGTCGATTTCACAATTTAATTCCGTTGAATAATTTATGTGGACATGTTACTCCATCTATCACCTTTTATCGACCATTGTATATAGCATATTAGCTGTTCAAGTATAATATTTATTTCTCGTCATAAAAATTGACTGTATTAAAATAATTAAGACAAGAAAACAGAATTGTGAAATTTTATTTAAAAACATATTTGCAATTCCTTATTGAAATTCCACAAAATTTAACACGATTTGCGTACGATATAACTTTATCTAAATAAAACTACTGATAACAGTAGCCATATATTTATCTACCAAAAGTGGTATACCCAATTTCAAAATATTTAATCTATTTCTAAAATACTTAATAAAGTATTAATCAAGAATAAATTTTAATCTATTGAATTTAAAAATTAATCCTACGTTCTAAATGAATACAGTATCCATTTAATTCGCTCGTTTACATTTACTGTATTGAACATATTTTATCAACAACTCATTCGTTTTTATTGAATTTTCGCGTTGAAATAATTGAGCCAAATGCGAATGGCACATCGAAATCATAGAACCGTTCTTCACAAGCGAATAAAAGTTCAGAGCTCGCGTACGAGCTGCACAATGATTTTCTCTTGATTCAATCGAGAGAAACCATGATTGTCCGTGCGGTCGAAAAGCAAATGGACGGCTGATAATTTCGGTCGTGTAAGTGACGTCATAACAGACGCCAACGAGGGTTGGTACATTATGACAAGAAGGGACCATTTGACCCCACTCATTGTTTCTAATCCCACAATAAATTGAAGCAGCTGTACCGGCAATTGATACAAATTTACGTACAGTCCCTGGCATAAGGCGTCGATCTTACGAGAGATCGAGACGACTTGAACCTTTACGCGGTGTTGGATCACCTAGTTAAACAAACTTTGTTTTCTTCTTTTATTTTTAAAATTACCTACGATATACCAGACAATAGCGTTAAGTTAAGTTCCCAATTGTTAATTTTTCCAATTTTTTGTTTGAAATCTTTTAAAAATACGCAGATTAACACTACAATTACCGATTAAGTTCCCAATTCTTAATTTTTTCAATTTTTTATTTGTAATCTTTTAAAAATACGCAGATTAACACTAGAACTACCGATTAAGTTTCCAGTTCTTAATTTTTTCAATTTTTTATTTGAAATATTTAAAAAATACCCAGATTAACACTAGAGCTACCGATTAAGTTTCCAATTCTTAATTTTTTCAATTTTTTATTTGCAGTCTTTTAAAAATACCCAGATTAACACTAGAACTACCGATTAAGTTCCCAATTGTTAATTTTTTCAATTTTTTGTTCGAAATCTTTTAAAAATACGTAGATTAACACTAGAACTACCGATTAAGTTTCCAGTTCTTAATTTTTTCAATTTTTTATTTGAAATATTTTAAAAATACCCAGATTAACACTAGAGCTACCGATTAAGTTTCCAATTCTTAATTTTTTCAATTTTTTATTTGAAATATTTTAAAAATACGCAGATGAACACTAAAACTATCGACGATTACAGTATACTTATTTGTATGGAACAGATCAAATTGAAAATTACATGAAAAAATATCGAATATACAGAAAACAAATCTTTATTTATACCTGCAGAAAATCATAATAAATTTTGGAAGCCTGGTAAAGTGAATTCATAAGGTTGTTATGAATAATCATCAATCCGTCATTTTGACGGCTCTGGTAGTTCTAGTGTTAAACTGCTTTTTAATGTCAAGTAATTATTATCTGTAACTACCTATAATATATTATTTATAATATTAATATTATAATATATTATCTGTAATCTATCTTATATCTAAAACATTTTGTAGATTTTCAAATTTGCGTCAAACAGAATCATAATTTAATAGTTGGTGTTATATGTTCACGTGTAGTATATAATGTACGCATAGAATGTACTCACGTTTCAAACGTTGAACATAATTTTCTCTATTGCAGCTAGCACACATCACAGGAAATTAAATAATGTATTAAAAATTTTAATGAGCGGCTGGCGTGGAATCATAATTTAGTATGCAAAGTTGAATTACGTGCCCCTTGCATTCAGCACAGAAATTGTTTACAGTATGCATTATTAATCAATGTGATTTAAAATTTCCTCCTATTATGCTTTAAAGGGCTACTAGAAATTGAAAGGCAGATAAGTTACATCGAAGTTTAAACAAATGCAACACCCGAAACCGAATTATACGATAAGCGACATTAATTAAAATCGAACAGTTCACGCAACTATTATTTCGTCTCGTTTATTTAACCCTTTTAGTGTCGAACGATGATATATCGTTGTTCACAGCACTTGCGAAAAGTGCTAGCAAGGATATATCGTATACAATGGTGCCTAACTATTCGCATCGCGAGAGAACCTTATTTAAAAATAAATTTATAAAACGTTATAAATGGGTCAGTATAATATAAATATCATCATACCATATAAATTTATAATAAATATAATAATATTATATGATAATATAATATCATATAAATTTATCCCGTTATTTCCTAACAAACTTCTTTTTAAATTTTATAAATATCATTCTCACTTCGGTTTTTATGACCTTTTTTTCCAAACTTTAGCAAATTCGCCAAATTGGTCCGGTATTTCTCGCATAGGTACGATACTTTCGTTCGGTACTAAAAGGGTTAAATTCGTATTAACACTATTCCTACCACGACCGGTCAAACGACCGTTTTTAAAATTTCGATTAGTATTTCATATGTACAACGTAATAGAATCGGCTTTAAACTATAGACTTTTTTTCAAATATACGTATAATACATTATTCAATATTTACTTCTTTTTTCATTGTTTATTTACTGAAAAAAATTTGTAGTTTGTCTTACGTGGGAATGTCGCGATAGGAATAAGTATACGTGAAGTGTCGGTAGGAATAGCGTTAATTCAATCGACGCAACTATGAAGATTCTGCGTCGCGCTCCTTTCAAAATTGTCACAAATGGCACTCCTTTCCAGACTGCTTTCATTTTAGCTTCAAAGATCTTACACTTTCGACCAGCTTAAAAATTCTCTCTCATAGAATCCTCCGCTTGAAAGTCCATCGGCACATGTTTCTCTCACTGTAACGGCCTCCTTTCCATCGCCACACGTGAAATCCTTTTCTCGCCGCGTTACAGTGACTCACGTGTTTCGTTCCACATTGATTATGGGCATCCTCGAGTTGCCGGTCGAAATCCTGGCCGTTTTTTCTCGACGGTTCACCGTATTCTATTCACCTCCTAGCGAAAGAGAGGACGGACAGAGTGGTCCTGACACGTGAACCACGCCACGGACACGTGTAACGACAATGGACATTATATATGCAGGAGACGGAATGTCGGTGCATTCACGGTGTTGCGTTTTCTTGTCCCTTCCTCGTCTTCCTTTTCGACTCGCAGCCCGTACAAACTTTTTACGCATTCTTCGCGTTTGATTTATATTCCGTGTGTACGGAGACATTGTTCGCGCGTCTTCGTGCATCAAGAGAGCCGGCGCATTTGTCCCCGCTGTCCGGGAGTATTTTATAATTACCATTAAGCAAGTTAAGTACATCGTTTGTTACGATGCCTTGCTTCTTTCCACGCTTTTACGGCCGTTTCGCGTTCGCGCGGGACCTGTTGCGCTCGAGAAAAGCCCAGGGATGAATTAGTTGGAGTGTATGTTTTCGAGCGAAAGATTTACTTCTACTTCGAATGAAAAGTTTACTTCGTGCTGCTGCATGAACTCTTCCATGCTGATCGCTGCGAAACAAGTACTCGTGATTTCGTTGCGTTAATCTTTAGGGCGGTGTATAATTTTTCTAAGCATCTTCCGAGCGTCTTCTACAGTTTGGTAATTATCAAATCTTCGCTTTATAATTTTTTCGGTTATACGTTAATGTTAGTATTGGTTATGTTAATAGTATGTGTTAGTGTAGCGTTGGTATTAGTTACCTTAACATAGTATCAAATAGCAAATATTAACCCTTTGCATTCGAGAAGTGACTGTTAGTCGTTTAATGATGCTAACTTCAAAAATTTTCAAATTCGAAATATTTACTAAGATTAGCCTATATTAAACGTCATTTAATTTGGTTAAGTCGTATTCTAAAATTTACATATGTGACTATTTAATCTCTGGGTCTGACTAATACGCAAACTAATTAAAGTATGAAAATTTTCAAATTCGAAATATTTACTAAGATTAGCCTATATTAAACGTCATTTAATTTGGTTAAGTCGTATTCTAAAATTTACATATGTGACTATTTAATCTCTGGGTCTGACTAATACGCAAACTAACTACAGTATGAAAATTTTCAAATTCGAAATATTTACTAAGATTAGCCTATATTAAGCATCATTTAGTTTGGTTAAGTCGTACTCTAAAATGTACATATATGACTATTTAATCAGTGGGTCTGACTAATACGCAAACTGAAGTCTGAAAATTTGCGAAATTATCATTTGGTGACTAACAGTCATCTCTCGAGCACAAAGGGTTAAAATGTCACACGTAATTTACATCTAATAATTTTCAATTTCATAAACTGAAACTACGGTTAAAATAAAAATCAAACTTCGTCACAAATATACCATAGTTTTGTTATATTTAGCGTATAATCTTCATTAATAGTTATACCCAGAAACTTTAACAATATTCTCATGACGATAATTATATCTTTTTGCTGAAACAATTTCTAAGTTTCCTTACAAATTGATGTAAATCAGTAGTTTAAATATTGCATTTGCCCACAAATTTTGAGTAATAATCTCGATTCAATTTTGCAGCAATAAATTCTCAAAGCCTCGATGCAAACGTAGTTCCGCTTCTAACACTTTACTTTAATTCCGTTCCATTTTTGTTCGTCGTAACAGTGAATGCAGTTTGAAAAGAAGCGAAACAATTTACGTTGGACGAAAAATGTTTATCAGCGTAGAAGGGTGTTACTTTATCTAGACACGTCACTAACGTATGTAACAATAGGCGTTGCATATGCGAGAGACAAAAGTTCGAGACGTTGGCCATTTATGCGCCCTTCTTGCCGCCTCCTATTTCACTCTAGGCCTTCTCTACCTTTTTATTATCATTTCTCGTCTCTTTGCCCGAAGTTGACATCGTCGTCACGTAGCAGACTTCCTACGGGCTTGGCTGCTTTCCTGAATACATAACATCCCCTTTTGTGCATCCCTACGGCGCAATCTTGAATATCTGGGCTCCTCTCTCATTGAGATCACAGACCTCGATCCTTCTGTAATCGCATAAACGCGGTATAGCCGCTGAACTATACGAGAATCCGATTTTTAATCGTCGACGAAATTTGAAGGCTTTGTTAAAAAATTTCTTAACGTTTCACCCATTATTACAGTAAAGTATCTTTAATTATGTTACAATTCCATTGTAATTCTAATATCTTAAGCGGCAATATTTATTTATTAAGTGTAATGTAAATAATAAATTAGTATAAACTAGCCTGCGTATGCAATAATAAGGAATTAATGAATAGATACGAATCTTTCAAATTTAATTTGTACTATTAATATTTATGGTTAACACGTGGACCAGATTTTTATAAAATGGGAAAGTCTCCTTTTATTCCGCTTATTCGTTATCAAGAACGCTTCAATAACGCGGTCGCGTAGTAAAAATCGGAAATGATATAGCATTAAATGCATCCGTTTTACGAAATTCATGTCAGCAGACACATAAACCGTTTTTGTTTCGAATTTCTTCGGCTTCTATAACTGGAATTATTAACGGACGCTAAAAATCGTAAAATATCCGGTCGAAAGCGAAATTCGATAACGCCCGGCAAAAAGGAACTAGCAAATTTATATCGCGATATCCGGAGGAAGATAAACTTGTTTCGAACGTTAATAAGGCATTAATAATTTATGCTGCAATTATATAATATTATATTGTTCGTGTAATTCTTAATAATTAACACAGGCATCCTCTTCTTACATACCCACACTCTAACACCTCATACTTCGCGTTATGAATGTTACATTGAAAGTATATATACAATACGCGTGTACGACCTCTGTTTCAAGCAGCTACTACGTACAAGTAACTGAATTTCAAGTATGCATTTGAAATTATTATTTTGTTTCCATTTTTTTCACACTTATAATCTCAGCGAAATTATACCGACGATGCCGTTTTCTTCATCCTCTATTCCCATTATTTCGATAACACGTTGATCTTCTCCTTCCCCCCCCCCCCTCATTAAACGCCCTACGGAGAATTATTTTTGTTTGAACAACCGAACGTAATTCTATTGTACGTACGGCGAAACGCACGTAATAAACGCGCATACAGTGTATTATTTAACAGAAAACTCATCGTCAATGTTGCATTTCTTCGCCGTTTATGCAGTTAACGATCATTAAGCGTTACTAAACGCATCGAAGCGTGTATTTTGCCTGGAATAGAAGTTTCAATTGCATGTTTGCGCTTCGCCTAGATAAGCGCATACATAAATAAGCGTTAACGATTCGCATGGTACTCTATGTGCATGCGTTCGCGGATACGTGTGACCTCGCTCGCACCGATGGGTACTCATTATTCGCGCAAGTTACGCGATTGTCCTTTATTACGAAATGGTAAGCACACCGAGAAACTTTTATCGTCGTGTAAATATTTAATCAGGATCACCGGCGACCTGAATACCATAAATCAAAGATGATGTTCTCCTCGCTTGACTTTTTCCCGGGTTACGTAAGAACGCGGTTGAAAACACGCTGCACTACCCGCTTGTCGCCGCTAAACAACAACGCACTTTCACGTCGATGCATTTAATATGCAAATTAATGGGAAAAAGAAATGTAGCCTGGAAGCGTGCAACGGAATTTATTTTCAACTTATTGAGCTGGCAAAGTTATTTGGAAAAGAATACACGATTTTTCTGGTTTAATTTTTGTTTAAGGTAGAGAGTTTTCATTGGTGTACGCAACAGAAGAGGTATCTGTTGGATGAAATTTAATTTAACGCAGTGACAATTGATGAAGTGAAATTTTGTACGTGAAGTTAAATTTGTAATGTGAGTATAACGATACGTTTGCTCAACATTGTAAGTTAAATAGATATTATAATGTCATTAAGAATGATTCCAAGATACTTGTCGGCAATACTAATTAATATATTTAGTATATTATATTATATTGATTTAACTGAATACTTTAAGAGTTACTAAAAAGCTAGCTAAACTACTGGGTATCATTATGAAAGTATATTATAAAAAATGCTGATTAAATACCATTAACCCTTTGCGCTCGAGTGACGCCTGTTAGTCGCCAAATGATAGTTTCGCAAATTTTCAGACTTTAATTAGTTTGTTTATTAGTCAGACTCGGAGGTTGAATAATCATGTGTGTAAATTTTAGTATACGACTTGAATAAACTAAATGAAGTTTAATTTAAGTGAATGTTAGTAAATACTTTGCGCTTGAAAATCTTTGAAATTAATATTGTTAAATGGCTAACAGTTGCCTCTCGAGCGCAAAGGGTTAATTTACAAAAATGGAAAACTAGTTTTTGAAAAATTAGGGACCCAAGTTACTTCGATCTCCATTCATCTAACCGATCGGTTCGCAAACGAGTTTGAGATTCGGTCTTAGACACCGTTCATCCATGCACAGTGTGTGTACACGTATACTCAGCAAATGCGAACGGATACATATCCGTTACATATGTGTTACACTGTACATAAGACGTTCTTTCGACACTTACGCCTTTTCAAGGCGACTCTTCGCCCATTCACACGCACGTCCTTTTATCTCTTCTGACTGTATGCACATTCATGCATACTTACACCCGTCGTCGAACCGCAAATTAAGATTCCCGTGTGAGTAACGTACTCACACGTCACCGTGCGTATGTATACGGTCTTCGAGACAAGTAGTCTGAGGGTACAGTCGGCGACAAGAATTTATTCCCGTGGAACTGAGACATAAGTGGAAAGGAACGTGACTTTTCCACGTGAACCGAGGTTAGAACCTGACCTACGCAAATGGCGAACAGCAGAGGGGTGGGGGGGAAACGCGCGGCCATTGCTGTGTTGTAATGAACTGATACCACTTGAGTTAGCGTAATTTTTACCAAGAAGTTTGATTTATGACTGGTAGAAAACGAACGGTTCCACGACAGTAAATGCAATTCTATTTGCTGCATAGGGAATAATATGCGAAAATTAATTTGAAAAAAAGTTTTGTTTTATTATCGGTTAAATAGAGTAAGTTGTAAAAGGGTTGCTGGTATCTTTGAACAGGACTTTTGGTGAAAAGGTCAAGACGATTACATTTTATTCGATACTATTTCTGTACGTTTAAAGTTAAGAAGTATCATTTGAATTGTAAAATGCGTACTAAAGTTGTTTTCAGACTACTCGTAAAATAAGATTGCATAAAATGTATGAACGTGTTGTTAAATATATCTTTCTGTTTAATAAATTTAATAAACGTACGAGTAATACATTTGTTTAAACGTATCTATGTTTTCAACGTGAAATTATAATTGGTGTATAATTGCTGATCGATAAACGTACTGATGGATAAATCATAATTGATGTTCGAAACGGTTGTAGAAATAATCGTGAGGCATACAAATTATAACGTTGATCACGCGTTTCGCTTACACCTATCAAGATCGACGATAATACGCCCTTATACGGATAATAAGCCCTTTAAATATAATATTATTCCAATTACACATCCTGAAGCTACTAAATTTCGTAAATGAAGTAATAATACCTAGTGAGAACTATAATTTCTTCAAAAGAACTTACACTACTAATTTTTGAATTCAATTATTATTAGGTTGCTGCAAAAGTTCTGTTTTCTACAGAAAATACTGAATTAAATATCGAGTTACATTCTTGAAAATATGTTATATTTATTTATTCATATTTTCTCCCTATTTTTAAAACCACAACCATACATTTGTTACATTTCTCATTTTATAAATAGACTCAAACAATAAAATTTTGGTAGCGACCTACATTACATTTGCCAAATATATTAATTCTTTGTTATAAATATAAACAAATTTTCTACCATTTACGTTATTCCATGTAATCCAACGATGGACACTGATTAATTTTAATAAAATTAAAGAAAAACAAGCATTTATATCGAAATAAACATTTATTAAATAATCTTATCAAAAGTTTACTGCTGTATTCTTTCTATCGGTACAACACGTCTTTATCAGTCTATTCGATAATTAAACCGTATTGCGATAAATCTTCTACGCAGAAATTTGGGATTTTGGAATTTGCGAGACAAAGATGATAATCAAATGAAAACTAAAGATGCTCATACAAAATAATCTATAAGATCAACGCATCATGTAGTTCTGAAAATGAAAAATAATGGCTTGAACGTTACTCGTTCGAGTTCGATTTTTGATTGTCTTTAAATCACGTTGAAATATTTAAATTCACATTTAAGTAAATTGTATTGCCCTTAATCTTTCACCGTGCGTCGCTCATCATCGATGTTTCCCTGTCAGCGTTGCTATTTAGCTTAGAAAAAGGACAAAGAAAGAAGAAATACGGTGCAGTGCAGCTCGTAAACTCGACTTAAAATAGCGAGGATCCTCTTTTCCTTTCTTTTTTTTCTTCATTTTTTTTTCAGTAAATGGTAGGATACTCGCATTTATATTCTTAAACGAGACATCCTGCGTGTTCGGCGGCGGATACAGACGGTTGTCGTCGAAGCCGTGCAAAGGCGAGAGACGAGATGGAAAGGAACCCATTCAGTATAGTTCACCATCGAGAATGCGACTTGCACCGACTACAAATGACGGGTATACACCGACAGCGAAAGTTTCGCTTCTTTTTTCCTCTTTCTTGTCTCGACTCGCATGAGGACACGTCATAAATGGTAATTGATATTTTCCTTCGTGACTGGAAACTACGGAAAAAATTGCTGGGAAGAAAGCATGATGTTCGTTTTCATGTACATTTCCTACGATTTTCTCGATAGTAATTCTTTTCCGAACTTTAACTACCTTTTCTCGAACTGGACACCTTAATTAACACTATTCCTATCGACACTTCACGTATACTTATTCCTATCGCGACATTCTCACGTAAAACAGACTACAAATTTTTCTCAGAAAATAAACAATGAAAAAAGAAGTGAACATTGAAAAACGTATTGTATGTATATTCGAGGAAAAGTATAAAGTTTAAAGGCGATTCAATTACGTCGTATATGTGCCCATAATTATGAAAGTGGTCTAAGTCATACATTTCTTGTTTCGATATATTTAATGAATTGCATTCGAATAAATTAAAAAATATTTTTATATTATGCAATATTTTAATTTATAATTTTATTAGTCTTGATTAATGGAAGTTTATTATGAATCTGAAATTTTGTGTGAATTTCATATGAAAATGTTATTTTTAAACTTTGAATTGACTTAGACCATTTTCAAAATTAATTGAAAGTCCTATGAATGACTTAAAGCAATAAAAAAGTACGTGTTTTATTAGAAGTAATAATTTTAATGAAATAATTCATGACCGGTTATTAATTATTTCTAAAAAATAATCCATTTTTATCATTTTAGGCTTTTATCATTATGAGTTTTTGGATTCTTGAAATGTTACTGAAAAACTGGAGGGATGTACGATAGTAAACACATAATATCTTTATGTTTTTCTTCCGTTACTGGAAGAAATTATTTTTCCGCCAATAATTAGTTCGAAAGAGCCTAACTGTATTAATGCACTTTCAAAATAGAACTAAATGAATTGCATATATTGTTAGGCAGACCAAAAAGTATTATCGTTTTTGTTATTGTTTGATTGTCATTTGACGGTTTATTGTGTAGTTCAGAAACTCGTCAAAGAGGGCAACGCGTCATTTTAAAGTTATGTTCATATAATTTCTTTAAATTTTTGACTTAGACCACTTTCATAATTAACACTAAATGACTTCCATATAATGTTGAAATTACAACCACTATCTAATGGTTCATTTTTGACGATATCGTAAAAATTACATTGAATTAGTTTAGTTTAAAATGATGTAATGTGAAATAATTGATAAACTCATTTTTTTTAAATTTTAACTTAGACCACTTTCATAATTATGGGCACATATATACAATTCTAATCGAAATTTTAAGAACAGAAAATTTACATATTTTAAGAAAATTTTAAGAAGGTCATTTAACCGGTTGTGGTAGGAATAGTGTTAATTCGCTCAGTTTAGTCACATTATAAATATCACCTTTTTGTCTATCTATGTCTGAAGTTTTACATTTATTCAAAATACAATTTTAATTTGCTACCGTTTACATTTACCTAATATCATTTTTGCGCTACAGACTTCAAAAAGAATCTATTTAAAATTGATTAAAATATTATAGCGACAGAAAGTAAATGAAAACTGTTATGCAAAGAAGAAATTACCACGAGACAGTGTAATTCTTGAATCGTATTTAATCTCGAACGAAAAAGAAATCAAGATTTTCCTCGAAAAACATTCGCGACTGTTAATTCTGTTATCACAACGATATCCAACTCCGTTTCTTATATTTTCCTTCCATTTGGAACGCGATGATAATAATATCGCCGGCAGAATTTTTAATTCATGCCCATGTCATGTTTACGAAGATAATCATTCGTTGAACTAATAATGTTTTCCGAACTGCTGGTATTTTTCTACGAAAGTAAATACGAGAATCTGTCGGCTCCTAATCAGTCACCGATACATATTTATAAATAATCGGACGCTTATAATGTGAGGGATCGGATGCGACGGTAAACACTTGTGATAACCCTTTATCAGAGGAAAGCGTCATGCAGCAAACAGTAGCGTATCATGATCGATGTTATTTCATCACTTGGCCGGTATTAATGGAGCGACGATGTAACTGGATACCTATAGATACCCTTTCAGTAAGGATTGCGTTACCGAAAATAGTTTTTCGAGCAGGAAACGTTCGTTGGCGTAGTGGCGTAAAAAAATTATCGATCAGATCTTTTCGTTGTAAACATAACACATGACATTTTATTACAGAAGTTGTAAATATTACACTAAATCCTAACAGACACATAAAATATTGTAATATAAATGCTTAATACATTGCAGACGGATGACGAGATATCTCGTCTTTCCTATTTTGTCGTTAACACTATTCCTACCACGACCGGTTAAATGACCGTTTTTAAAATTTCGATTAGAATTTCACATATACAACGTAATCGAACCGCCTTTAAATTTTATACTTTTCCTCAAATAAACCTATAATGCATTTTTCAATATTCACTTTTTTTTCATTGTTTAGTTTCTGAGAAAAATTTGTAGTCTGTTTTACGTGAGAATGTCGCGATAGGAATAAGTATATTATTGGGAATGGGGTTTTATATTGCTAAATGAAATAAACTCTTATTTGTGAAATAATACTTAAATAGTTTATTGATACTTTTGTATAGCACGAGGAAGGGCAATTATGACCGCACCTAGCGAGTTTTGTCACAAGACTAGCAGAACGCAGTGGTCGAAATTCTTACAACCCCGTCCGGGTCCTTCAGCCCCATTGTTCTGTCTCTCGATGTTTTCGAACTTTCTAAAATGCCAGATGTGGCTTAGCTTCTTGGAAGAAGCCCTTGAGAAAGTACGTTAAGAGAAAGCTGGTTTATCGTTAATTTTTGCTTCGTAGTATTTCTGTATTCAATTTCCAACAGTATACGTGAAGTGTCGATAGGAATAGTGTTAATCCAATCGACGCAACTATGAAGATCCTGCGTCGCGCTCCTTTCAAAATTGTCACAAATGGCACTCCTTCAGACTGCTTTCATTTTAGCTTCAAAGATCTTACACTTTCGACCAGCTTAAAAATTCTCTCTCATAGAATATCCTTCGCTTGAAAGTCCATCGTCTTTCCTATTTCGTCGTTAAGGGCCGTTGACGAGATATCTCGTCTTTCCTACTTCGTCGTAGGGACCGTTGACGAGATATCTCGTCTTTCCTATTTCGTCGTTAGGTACCGTTGACGAGATATCTCGTCTTTCCTATTTCGTCGTTAGAAGTTGTCGACGAGATATCGCACTGTTGTTACGTGATAGTCAAGGACAGTTTTTGGTAATTTGTATTGCAAATTAATTATTTGAAACCCTGAAACATGGATAACGACAAAACGATTAACAATATTACAGAAATGTTTGCGGACAGTTTCTGGAATACATCAAGTGATGACGAAAATATGAATATTTGTGAGAACGATGATGACTTTCAACATAAAAATGTTACATGTTTTACTAAATATCATACTTTGAAAAATGTTTAGTTTGTACAAATTTTTACTTATCGAAAAATCTTATAAAATCATTCATTTTTAAAGTTGTGGTTGAAAATAAATATTTCACGTGACAATGATTTTTAACTACTAACAAATCATCACTAATTTAAAAATATTTGACGCAAAAAAAATAACCGGCCACTGGGTATGGTTAACAATAAAATGTTTGGTCCGCAATGTGTTAAGTGATCGAACATTAAATAATTTTGTTTAAATGTAACAGTTGGTTTCAGTTCATGTATCATTATGGAATAATTTTGAAAATTTTGAAGTAGACTCACTTGACACTGTTACACTGTGACACGATCTTTAATTGTTTATTGTAATTTACCAATATTCCTTGACGAAAGAAATTACGAAAAATATTCTTAAACCAAGAAATGTTAATCGTAGGGTTTAATTTCTATCGAATTAATCGTTACACGAAACTCTAAAGTTTATCATAAAAATTGTAATTGGTAGTTTTTTGAAATTTAAAAACAGAAATTATGGATAAAACTTCAATAATTTCTCAGGTTGTCATCGAAGATTGTAACCACACGTTTTCACCGACTATGTGAAAGTGTATACGATGAAAGTGGAGAAAAAGCTTAATCATTTTCGCGCGCACAATTTGAAGCTGAACGTTAATAGGTACGGCAAATTTTCATCGATAATTCAGTGAAAGTGACAGAGCAAGCTCGTAACAGCGCATCGAAACAGTGGTTCTACGTAATAAAAGTTTGCACTTTTTGTCACGTATGTAAACGTTACTCATGCACGATTGCAGGATGAATATAAATTTCTTCTAAAAAAAATGACTCATACGAACCGGCTTTTAAATTACATTTACATTTATCGAAACGGCAAACGTACTTTCTATTTCCTCTTGAACGATGCTTTTTACACGATGAGTAATCATATAATAATAATCGTACTTTCCTTTTGGCGAAGAAATTCTTAACGATTCCTTGCACGAGACTGTTACGTGCATAGATGCATCATAATTATTATGTGCCAATTTTCGCTAACTTACCTATCTCATTCATAAAGAGCATTTTAATAGCGGCTTTTTGCGCGAAACTGATAATAGTTCAGGAAAAAGACAGACAGGTGTAGTGAACTTTACAAAAATGGTTCTAGTTAACATTTTCTAAATTGTGCTTTCTTCTTATTAAACATCTTCTTCATAAGAGTATTCATTTATAAATCTTGTCTTTAAGTATCGTAATAAATAATGTTAACTCAAGTAGGGATTTCTTATTGTAATTGTATACAATGGCTCCAAAAAGTGTTCGTACACTGTATAATTATAAGGAAATTCATCTACCTCTGAAATCCTGATTTCAATGAAACTTTATATGTGTACAGAGCATGGTGTGTCCTACGTGCAGCAATTTTTTTTGGCGGCAAAATATCTTTTAAGGGGGCTGATAACGAATCTCAAAGTTTCAGCGATTTTTCACGCTTTGAATACAAGCTTTTCTGTGTTCTTTTTTTATGACAGGGCGATAGAGTATTAAAAATTAAACATTTTCTATTTGAAAGGTTTTGCTTCATCAAGTACCATTATAAAGTTATCTTTAAGGAATGAGAGAAAACTCAGAAACTTTAACGCTGGTTTCACCCCTTTAAAATGGCATTTAGATGAAAAGAAAAGATTAATTCATACGTATACTATTACGATCTACAGTGGCTCCAAAAAGTATTCGTACACTGTATTGTAAGGAAATTCATCTACTTCTGAAATTCTGATTTCAATGAAACTTTATGTGTGTACAGAGCATGGTGTGTCCTGCGTGGAGCAATTTTTTTGGCGGCAAAATATCTTTTAAGGGGGCTGATAACGAATCTCAAAGTTTCAGCGATTTTTCACGCTTTGAATACAAGCTTTTCTGTGTTCTTTTTTTATGGCAGGGCGATAGGGTATTAAAAATTAAACATTTTCTATTTGAAAGGTTTTGCTTCATCAAGTACCATTACAAAGTTATGTTTAAAAAATGAGAGAAAACTCAGAAACTTTAACGCTGGTTTCACCCTTTTAAAATGGGATTTAGATGAAAAGAAGAGATTAATTCATTAATCATAATTAAGAGATCATAATTCATTAAGAGAATAATTAAATCATACGTATACTATTACGATCTACATACCTACAAAGTTTTATCAAATACTTCTATCAGACTTAGAATATCAGGGTTGAACGAATTTATTTTTGACATAGTGTACGAATACTTTTTGGTGCCACTGTATACATATATTTGTTACATGCTATTTTGTGGTGGTAGCTGTCAATTCTTTCTTAATATCCTTATTTTATCTCCCATATTTTACCATTTATGTTTTCGCTTATACAAACTTTACCATTTCAGATACCTCTAGAAATATGAAATTAAAAGACAAATTTTAGAACTTATTCCGGCAATATATTTTTTAATAACTTCAGAAATATTTGAAACAGTAATTTTTGCTGGTTCTTTCTTTATACACAAATATTCCTTATTTCATTGATCTATAAATTGAAATGTCACTCGGCAACGAAAACTGCCGACGTAGTCAAAAAACGATCAAGCATTCCCTCAAAGATCATAAAAGATTTACCATTGTGCATGCTGCACATTGACTTACTAGGATGATAGTATTTACGAGCTCCGATTGGTCGATTCGTTTTAAGCGTGATGGCCTTAAGTGGTCAAGAGTGACGCTGACGTTTAATGACAAGCGCCTGCTGTTGAAAATTGCCGAGTAACAACTGGCTACTTACAAAGTCCACCACAGGTCACTGTTACATTAAACGGAGCCATGAAACTGCCGATGAAGAAGTAACAACGCGTTCTATGTTAAGATTTATTGGTTTCATGCTGTTTCAAAATTGCAATCACGTTAAACCTTTGCTAATGGCGCTTGCGGTCTGAGAAAGACGTTTTGCGATAAAAATTTGTCACAATATTCGATGATGACTTCTATTAAAGACAGCTTGTATATGTTTTAACTGTGAGCGTTGAGTAAAAGAGTTAAACGAAGGTGTTCACTTTTATTTATTATATTTTTTATAATAAACTGATTATTTTTAACAAAGGCTTCACATTCATAGTATGCAGGAAGTAATTAAAAATCAACAACTTTTCCTTTTCTGCTTTCCGATGAAGCACATTTATACATTTATTTGGCATTGCTACCAAATTTTCGATATCCATTTTCCTTATAAAAGGTAAATTATTAGCTTCGATGTTTTACTTTCGATTTAATTAAAACCAATTTTAGCAAGAAATTAACTGTATGCGTAAGAAAGGTTTACAATAATCTACAAATAGTTTTAATCATAGATCATAATTGAGCAAGAAATAGTTGTCCTTTTCCCCTTATTTCGAAATGCACGTCCTCTCTCTCTCGTAATGTCTCCATACCTTGATCACTTTCTCTCGATTGAACTTTCGATTTTTTTCACTAACTATTTTTCCTCGTTTCTTCCGTCAACAGCTAACCCTTTCCAAAGACGTTGCTCATCTTGTAATAGATGAATCATATGAAACTTTTATCGTGTTCTACGCAAGTTATTTTATAACCTTTTCACATTACTTTCACATTCCGATTAATTTAATTTCATACTTCATATTTAAACGTCAAATCTTCAATGTGAATTTTACAAAATTAAAAAGATTGAAATGTCACAGCTTGTATCTTTATACGAAATGAATTGAAAATAAATTTACTTGTTCATTTATGTCACAGTTAACAGTTTATATCGGTAAAATCTATACTCTTTCAAGTGATTTCTTCTATTTTTTATTGCAATATGTTTGATCTTCGTAAAAACTTATTCCAACAACACTGACAGAACTAGAAACACCGTAACAGGAAAATATATAATTTCCTCAACGTTACTTACAATTCATGGTGCACGGTGTTACACAAGAAATGTCTTGGAAGTCTGCCATAAGGTGTAATTTACCCCTACCTTGCTGTTTATACGCTTATGCCAATTCTCTCAGAATTTACTTCCAGTTCTTTGTAATTTCCTTTTTTCCTCTTAGGTAAAATTGACGCAAATCCGTAACAGCTGATACTTTGAAAGTTATTGTACAACACTTTTATATATACAGCACTATTGTACAACACACACACACACACACACACAATTCCCATTTTACATATTTCTAGATATCCGATTTTTATGATATCATGAAATCATAGTAATGTAACGAATTCAAAAGGAATAGAGAGGGAGATCTTAAACAGGTATCAACGCTTAAAGCGTGAAAACAATTTCCTAAGTAACATGCCGTTTTATTGGACGTTTAAGAAAAATGATTTTTCCGGTCATTACTGTAACTTTCCACCGCGCAATTAGAAACTACGACCCAGTATTATACTGTTTCCTAAGTTACAATTAAAAAATATGATCCGACATTTCTTATTAGAATCTTTCCAATTAAATATCAGCAGCGCTCGATGCGATAAAAGCAGAAGTTAAGTAAATTTACAACAAACGAATATTGTTGGCCTAAATGTGCTTTTAAGAAACGGTGAAACAAAAACAAACCATCGTTAAAGGTGGATTGCTCCTAAAATTTAATAAGTAGGATAATTAAAACTTTCGACCTCGTCGGAAGAATAATTCTCTGCTTCGAGGAGTGTAACGTTTCGTCATAAATAATTCATTTGCAGAACATCTATATACGCGCAGGATAGTCATGAGAAGGTGCATTGTGCCGATTTACATGAAAATGCTGGTATTTAAATACTGTTCACAATACAAATTGCGATCTCTCTCTCGTCGAACTTAAACATTCTTCTCTTTCTAAGCAATATAGCGTCAAAAATGATGTTTCTATGTTTTGATTGAAATTTACCAGAGTATACTTGAACTTCAATGCGTAGATAACAATTAAAGGTTTAATTCGGTTGTAAAATTTAATGTAACTTCGTTCCATCTTCCATGCGTCTTGTATAATGAAAGAAGGTATTGTTCATGTATTGTTATTGCTTTTGGTTATTCATTCATGAATAAGATACTTTTCTTAGAAGGAGGATCGTAAAAATTTTATAGCATCCGACGTTTAATAAATTTGATAACATTATCGTGGAGTCGCTGAACAACTGTTAAAAATGTTAACCGGGCATTTACCGACTAATAGTATACTATAATAATAATCACTATGTGAATGGTATATATGCATTAAAGTGAATATACATATATTTACGTTAGAAGCGAAATTATTAACAAGCATATCTCATTGGCTTAACGCTGGAACTACCGACGATTACAGTGTACTTATTTGTATGGAACAGATCAAATTGAAAATTACATGAAGAAATATCGAATATACAGAAAACACATCTTTATTTATACCTTCTGCAGAGAATCATAGTAAATTTTGGAAGCTTTACCACAGTTGATTTACAAGGCTGCTATGGATAATCACCAATTGTTCATTTTGACTGCTCTAGTGTTAACACTAAAACTACCGACGATTACAGTGTACTTATTTGCATGAAACAGATCAAATTGAAAATTACATGAAAAAATATCGAATACACAGAAAACAAATCTTTATTTATACTTTCTGCAGAAAATCATAGTAAATTTTGAAAGCCTGGTAAAGTGAATTCATAAGACTGCTATGAATAATCATCAATCCGTCATTTTGATGGCTCTGGTGTTAACACTAGAACTACCAACAATTATAGTGTACTTATTTGCATGGAACAGATCAAATTGAAAATTACATGAAAAAATATCGAATACACAGAAAACAAATCTTTATTTATACCTTCTGCAGAAAATCATAGTAAATTTTGGAAGCTTGGTAAAATGAATTTATAAGGTTGCTATGAATAATCATCAATCCGTCATTTTGACTGCTCTGGTAGTTCTAGTGTTGATAATTACTATGGTTATTCAAACACTTTAATGTATTAGGTGTGCAAACTAATTCGGTGCCTTTGCATTTAACTCTTCCTTTCCTGCCCTATGGTGATTTGAAAGTAACAGCATTATACTCTAAGAAACATTAAAACAATCATGACAACTCAGTATAATTTCACCTAATAATAGTAAACAATTTGGCGTTCGACAAGGAGCATTTGAGGCACTGTATTCTTTTTGCTTTTGAACCGAAGAAAAATGCTTCTGAAGCTAAAGAAATAGTTTGTTCTACTTTTGGTAATGACGCTGTGGCGTATAAAACGTGCAAAGAGTAGTTTCAAAGATTTCGAAACGTAGATTTTAATCTATTGGACAAGCACGTCCAGGACAGACAAGAAATTTTCAGAAAACTTTTGACAAACGTTTGAAAAAATTAAATAAGGGCTTGTGTTGCAACCAGGTGTGACTTACCAATTCTTCAATTGGGAAAAATTCAAAAGTTAGGAAGGTGGGTTCCGCACGAAAAAGGCATTGAATTAATTTTTACATCTAATATATACCGATCCGTTTGAAATCAAAACCAACTTGAAGACTTACTCAAAAACACAATGGATAAGATTCAGTAGCAATATAAAATACCGTTATCTCTGAAACAATCAATGAATCATGCTTCTTACAAAAACGGGATTTCTCGTTCCCATTCACTAGCAAATGTCAAATGAAAACGAGAAATCTCGTTCTCGGGCGTCAATGTGTTAAGCTCTCAGAATTATTCGGTGAAATATTCCAATTGTTCGTGAAAAGAATTGCTGCAGGTCAAAGCAATACTTCCCTGAACGGTCTAAAACAAACTATGAGAGTTTTCTGTACAAGAGAGCAATCCAGGTTTTATCATGCAAACACCAGACACGTTATGCATTGTCGGATTTGGGAAAAGAGCAGTATTTGATTTGTACATCCCCACCTTAAGGTGTGCCGGTCGGGGGCAGGTAATTTTCGGACCGACCCCCGACCCTAGGAGTGTAAGGACAACCAGTAAGGAATAAAGCAGTCAGTCAGAGGAATTTACAGAAAGCGGACCTCGAGTTGTTCTCATTTAATCCAAGTACCCTTGCTGCCCATCCCTAACACACGTAGCCTTTAGCGCATCTCCGCGACTTTTAGTTGTTTCAATTCAACATTTGGCGACCGTGACAGGATCTTGTTCGTGTGAGATAATTGTGGCTCGCGAGTGTTAGTTAGCGAATAATATTATGGAGCAGCTTAAGAGGAAAAGGACAGTGCAGCGTATAGCGTTTTCGAAAGCATTGAGGGCTTTCGAAGATATTGTAACAAAAGGATCAGGAGCAGCGGATATCACAGTAGCATTTCAAATGCTAGAAGAAAAGATGAGCGCGTTAAACGCACTGACGGAACAGGTGTTCGATTTGATGACTGAAACGGAAAGCTTCACCCAAGAGAGTATTGAAAAGGAATGCGATGAAGCAGATGAATACAAGCGAAAGTTTCTACAGGCCAAATACAAAGTTGATGAGTACAATACAGCGAAGAATAGTGTACCATCGCAACCGATGACACCCGTAAGTCAGAGCGACATGAGAAAATCTTTCAAATTGCCGAAAATCGAACTCGTGAAATTTAATGGGGATATACGTGAGTGGTTACCTTTCTGGAGCCTATTCAAGAAGATTCACGAGGACGATAGGATTGACAAAGGAGACAAGTTTCAATACTTGATTCAGTCGATGGTGCCGAATTCAAGAGCGGCAGAATTAGTAAAAAGCTACCCGCCGACGGAAGAAAACTATGATAAGGCGGTCAGCAGTTTGAAGAATCGTTTCGGGCGTGAAGATCTACTCATAGAAGTTTATGTGCGAGAGCTTTTACAGCTTGTGTTGCAGAAAGTGGTGAAATCGGCTCCAGAGATGTCATTATCCAGCCTATATGACAAGATCGAGTCGCATTTAAGAGCACTCGAATCACTAGGTGTAACAACCGACAAGTGTGCAGCCATGCTCTTTCCGCTAGTTGAATCGTCGTTGCCGGAAGATTTATTACGTGCGTGGCAGCGCAGTAGCGTAGCGCAAAACGTAGATCAGGATGATGCATCTATGCAATCGAAGGACCGCTTGACTCGACTCATCAAGTTTATCGAAGGAGAAGTCCAAAATGAATTAAGAATCTCTATGGCACTTGAAGGATTTAATTTAAACGCGAGTGATACGATAGGACATGAAAAAGTGAACAAAGGTAGAGGGTGCGCGAGGATTAGAGACATGCCGAGTGCCGCGGGTCTTGTGGCTACGAAAGGTAGAGAAAGGATATGTTTATTCTGTAGCTGCAAAGAACATTATAGTGATGATTGTGAAAAGGCGAAGAAAATGAGTTTTCAAGAAAGACAAGACTTTGTAAGAGAAAAACGCGCGTGTTTTAAGTGCCTGAGACTCGGGCACGGAGCGAAAACATGTCGGGTCAATGTAAAGTGCAGCAAGTGTTCGCGTCACCATGTGAGACTGATGTGTCCATCGGAGGTAAAGCGCGGTATTGTTTCCAACGATATGACTGAATCGGTTTCCGACGGGGCAACTAGGCTGGATTGTAGTCTCGCGAGTGTGTGCCGCGATCCGGAAGTGTTTTTACAAACATTAAAGGTTATAGTGTACAATGACAATAAAGAAAAAGTGATTCGCGCACTAATTGATACGGGTTCTCAAAGATCGTACGTTACGAAGGAAGTTGCGACTGAACTAGAGTACGTGCCAATCGGAGAACAACAATTAAGTCATTTACTGTTTGGTGGCGATCAAACAGAGGTCACTAGGCATAAAAAATATAAAGTCCGCGTTAGTAGTCTTAGAAATAATTATGCGTGTAATTTTACGGTGATGGACCAGGAAATTATTTGTGGGGAAATTCCGGCAATACAACGGGGACCATGGAATGAAGAATTACAAAAGTTAAAAATACGGTTAACGGATTATGGCAGCAGCAAGGAACCCATAAGGATGCTTATTGGAGCCGATATTGCTGGTAAATTGCTTACCGGTCATCGTCATGTATTGAAGTGCGGATTAGTGGCCGTAGAGACCCTTTTAGGCTGGACACTTATGGGCTCTATTCCAGGAAAGGAAAGGTGCGACAAAGTTTCAGTGGCGACCGTGTCGTTGTATCTTCAGAATTGTGACGTTAAAGAACTATGGTCGTTAGACGTTTTAGGAATTAAAGATCCCATTGCCTACAAAACACAAAAGGAAAAGGAGGAAGAAATGTGCATCGAGTTTTTGAAGGGTGTAAATATAAATGAAAAAGGACGTTACGAGGTGCATTTGCCTTGACTGGAAAATCACCCACCCCTAGGTGATAATAAAAACGTGGCCCTCCGACGTCTGCACTCAACAGTAAAGAAATTGAAGGCCGAGGGATTATATGACAGGTATGCAACGGTTTTTCAAGAGTGGCTCGACGAAGGCATTATAGAACACGTGCCGATGGATCAAGAGGACAGCTGGGGACATTATTTACCTCATCGGCATGTTGTAAAGGAAAACAGCACCACGTCAATCAGACCGGTGTTCGACGCATCGTCCAAGGAGCAACCTAATCCGTCCCTAAACGAGTGTTTGGAGAAAGGACCGAACCTCATCGAACAATTGTCGGCGATTTTATTACGTTTTCGCACAGGTAAAATAGGCGTAATTTCCGATATTAAAAAAGCGTTCTTGCAGGTAAGCGTAAGTCCCAAGGACCGTGACTTTATGCGATTTTTGTGGCATGATATGCGCGGAAATATGACTTGTTTTCGACATTGTAGAGTGGTTTTCGGGGTTTGCTGTAGTCCGTTTATTCTAGGAGCGATCATTAATTTACACCTAAATAATGTTCTTGCGTCTGAAAATTGTAAGTTTAGAGCGGAAAATATACGGAAACTAAGGGACAGTTTCTACGTTGACAATTGCGTAACGAGCGTAAATTCGGTTGAGGAATTGAAGAATTTTATATCAGAGGCAAAAGCAGTGATGGAGTTAGCTGGCTTCGATCTTCGCGGTTGGGAATACAACAACGATAGGGCTCAAACAAATCAAACGGCGGTGTTAGGTATAATATGGGATAAAGAGCTAGACGCTTTAAGCTTAAATGTAGGAGACATAAAGAGATTAAATACAGGTAAAATAACCAAACGTACTATTTTGTCAGCAGCACATCGAATTTTTGATCCTTTAGGCTTTATTAGTCCGGTTACCCTCGGGGCGCGATTGTTATTACAAGAAATGTGGGTAGAAAATTTAACATGGGATGAGGAAGTCGGATCGGACATTCAAAAAAGGTTTTTAAAATGGGTTGACGAATTGAAAGACATCAAAAAAGTGCAAGTACCGCGATGTGTTATCGGTAATTTAAGCGATGCAGGTAAAATTACCATGCATACCTTCTGTGACGCCAGTAAATTAGCTTATGCTGCAGTTTCGTTTATACGTATTGAAAGTAGTTTAGGTGTTAACGTTAGATTTATTCAAGCAAAAACCCGAGTAGCGCCGGTAAAATCCGATCGCGACGCACGTCAAAGTATTCCGCGACTAGAGTTGTTAGCAGCTACAATAGGTACTAGGATGGCCACATCAATTTTGACAGCGTTAAATTTAAAATCAGTGGAAAGGTATTATTGGTCAGATTCCTCTACAGTAATAGCATGGATACAGCGTGATCATAATTGGGGTACATTCGTTTGGAATAGGGTTAAGGAAATACGACAGTACTCGAATCCGAATCAATGGAAACACGTACCCGGACATTTAAATCCGGCGGATTTGCCTTCAAGAGGATGTAACGTCGGGCACTTATTGTCCTCTAAGTGGTGGGAGGGACCCAAATGGTTACAAGATACACCAGGAAAGTGGCCTGACGGTGCAATTAATTTCAATGAAGAGGAAATTAGACACGAATTAAGAAAAACCGCGACAAAGGTAAATTCCTTAGTTTCGATTAAAGGAGGGCATAACAGCGAGAGGGAATTAAACTTTTTTGAAAGATATTCAAGCTATACAAAAGTCATACGGGTTTTGTCCTGGATTTATAGATTTATTTACAACTGTAAAAATAAACATACACGCGTGAAGGGTGATTTAGAGTTTAAGGAAATTAAAAATGCAGAAACGAAACTTATGAAAATGATTCAATTAGAGTGTTTCGAAGATACTAGTAATAATTTAATTAAAAGTTTAGCGCCGTTTAAAGACGAAAACGGTTTAATTAGATTAAAGTCAAAAATTATCTTGCGCGATGACTCGTATAACTTTAAATGTCCAATCGTTCTACCACATAACCACTACATAGTAAATTTAATTATAAGGGAAGAGCATGAGAAACTTAATCATGCAGGAACTCAAATAACGTTAAATGCCTTAAGACAAAGGTTTTGGATACTAAAGGGTAGAAAAATAATTAGGTCCATTATTAAGAAGTGCGTTAAGTGTCGCAGGTATGAAGCACGACCCTTGGAGACTAGCCCGGCACCACTGCCTCTAAATCGGATTAAAGAGGCAGCCGTGTTCGAAGTGATAGGTGTAGATTTTGCTGGTCCGGTATATCTGAAAGGAAATCGAAAGGCATGGATATGCATATTTACATGCGCTGTTTTTAGGGCGGTGCATTTAGAATTAGTCAACTCGTTGAACGTTGCATCGTTTCTTATGGCATTGAGAAGACATATAGCTCGACGTGGTAGGCCAAGCATAATATATAGCGATAATGGCACTAATTTTAAAGGAATGAGTAGGGCACTAAAACAGGTAGATATGGAGAAAATAGCCAGAACTCTTGCTCCGGAAGAGATTGAATGGAAATTTAACCCGCCTACAGCGTCTTGGTGGGGAGGGTTTTGGGAGCGTCTAATCGGGATCCTAAAACGATTATTGAGACGAACTTTAAATAGGTCTTGTTTAGATTATGAAGAAATGTCCACGATACTAATAGATTGCGAGTCAGTAATTAATTCGCGACCCATAACATTTTTATCAGATAGCGATAATGAATTAATGCCCTTAACTCCATCACATTTTTTGCAAGACATTAAAGAAATAGGCGTGTTAGACTTAGACTACATCGAAAAACACAGTCTAAAGAAAAAATTTGAGTACCGACAGAAAATTAAAGAAAATTTGCGGCGTAGATTTAGAATAGAATATTTAGGTAGTTTAATACAGCGTAGCGATAAGTGTAAAAATGTAAATAGTATATGTGTGGGTGATATGGTGTTAATTGGCAACGACAATACAAAACGGCTAGACTGGCCGCTGGCAAAGGTAAAGGATATCATTGCAGGTAAAGACGGGGTAGGACGTATTGTTCGCTTGTCTACCGTTTCTGGGGAACTCGTGCGTCCCATACAAAAAATATTTCCATTGGAAATAAAAGGTAACAGCGATCGTTTAGACAGCGCAGACAATGTTATTAAAGACACCTATGTGGCGCAGCGTGTAGAAACTAGAAGTGGAAGGAAAATAAGGAAACCAGAGCGATTAACTTACTATTAAGGCGTTACTGATATAAGTTGTAATATTCCGTAGATTTTAACGTATAGATCGAGATGATAAATTGTCGAACATCTCGATGGTGGGGAGGATGTCGGATTTGGGAAAAGAGCAGTATTTGATTTGTACATCCCCACCTTAAGGTGTGCCGGTCGGGGGCAGGTAATTTTCGGACCGACCCCCGACCCTAGGAGTGTAAGGACAACCAGTAAGGAATAAAGCAGTCAGTCAGAGGAATTTACAGAAAGCGGACCTCGAGTTGTTCTCATTTAATCCAAGTACCCTTGCTGCCCATCCCTAACACACGTAGCCTTTAGCGCATCTCCGCGACTTTTAGTTGTTTCAATTCAACATGCATCATGGTTTTTCGTAAGGCGGGTTATCTTGTAAGATCCGACCGTAAAGGTCTACGATAAATTGTCGTTGGCCAGGCAAGGAAGTTTGGTGAAACTGGTTTTACGACGCAGCAGGATTTAACGTCCCCGGTTTATCGTTGATGGGAACCCTAACCATGGATCAAGGGGAAAGCCGTTTTCAGGACGACGTATCGTTTAACTTTTTATCTTCTGTATGACGTTGTTAAAACAATATCTTGAATCTCTGGATTGGATTATACGAATGAAAACTGTGCCGGTTGTTAGGTTTTTAACACATTGTATGCCGGTGGCATCTGAGGCATTTAAAATTGTAGGTGAAGAAAATATTTAAAATTTTATACATTATTGTAAAACACTAAAATTGGTTTGCATATTCATTATATGCAATTTAACGATAACGAAAAATAGAAACAAACAAATCGCCAAACAAAAGAATGTTGTATTATCGCAAACCCGGCGCTAAAGCAACAGACTTCCAAACCCGCGTTTTCGCGGGGCCGGCATACAATGTGTTAAGAGGGACCTAACCTGGTTGATCACTCGCAAACGTTACGTTTCGATAAAAATTAGATCTCAAAAAAGTGTCGTTAACACTATTCCTACCGACACTTCACGTATACCTATTCCTACCACGACATTCCCACGTAAGACAGACTACAAATTTTTCTCAGAAAATAAACAATGAAAAAAGAAATGAATATTGAAAAATGTATTATACGTATATTTGAGGAAAAGTCTAAAGTTTAAAGGCGATTCAATTACATTATATCTATGAAATTCTAATCGAAATTTTAAAAACGGTCATTTGACCGGTTGTGGTAGGAATAGTGTTAACACGTTCGTCGCCCAGTGTGAATCAGCTGAATTTCTCGCTGGGTTCAAATATGATTGCATAGAAAACAGAGGTAAAAAAATATAAAAACAGCAAAAATTTTAACTTTTTATTTTTATCTTATGTATTTTATATTTATATGTATTATACTTCAATACTTATTCCATTGAATTTCTTTTAAAATTCCAATTTAAAATCCTATTTAATACGTTTGTCGTCACGTCACCCATATTTGGGTGACGTACTTTTTCTTAAAGATAAATAGGATTTTAAGTTGTAATTTTAAAAGGAATTCAATGGAATAAGCACTTAAGTGTAATATATATATGAGTCGTTTATTTTGAAAGTGGCCTATGTCCATTTTCCAAAAAAATCGAGTTAGCTACCTTAACAGTTATATTTTTACATGATCTTTTCAGTTTGAAGCAAATTATTACTAATATATTTAAAATTATTAAGGGTAAAGAATTCTAACGGAGAATCAATAAACTGGTTAAAAATATGTTGGGTGTGTTTTGTGAGAAATGAGCCATATAAAATTTTCTATAAGACATCAATGAATGAGAATGAAAATTTTAAAGTCCTAAATTTATTACCACGTCGGGATAGACCAAGAAAGTTTGAAAATATTGTATTGACACCACTGTATAAAAATATCAGACAAATTACAACAGCAAAATTCAAGGACATAATTGACCTATTATGATATATACCACCGGAACATCATAATTTCTTCAAATCCCTTTCACACACACAAAATGTAGACGAATAGTAAATTGTTTTGTAATAAATTTTTTAAATGTTTTTTATGTTCTGTACGTTATGTAGTTAAAAAATGTTTTGAATCGCATAAATTAAGTTTCCGAAGTGTTTTAAAAATATGTAAAATAAATTAAGTATTCTTTTTTCAATTTGAAGCATCTTAAATTATGTTGAATGGACTTGGGCACCTTAAAATTTTATAATGAATCTGGATGTTAATTTTGAAAGTGGCCTAACTCCATTCTTGATAAGAAAATGCATATTATTCACTTAATAATTGCCACTATTTTAATAGGAACTATAAATTTAACACCCTTAGATACACTTAAGCAGTATGACTCATTAGTGTCCTATACGTATATTTTTAAATTCATTTTTAAAAGCAAGCAAACCCTTAAATATCTCGATTTGAAGATAAATGGAGTTAGGCCACTTTCAAAATAAACGGCTCATATGTAAATATAAAATACATCAAATAAAAATAAAAAGTTAAAATTTTTGCTGTTTTTATATTCTTTTACCCCAGTTTTCTATGCAATCGGATTTGGGCTCGGCGAGAAACTCAGCCGAATCACGCTGGGCGACGAACGTGTTAACTTTAAGAAAGAAAGCGTCACCCATATTTAGGTGACATGGCGGCGAACGTGTTAAAAATCGTTATCTTAGGTTCATAGGCTAGTCGCCCTTAATCGAAGTTCAAACATTTCCATCCTCATCTCACGAGAGCACGCATTTTCTCCAAGAAATCGATGTGTGCGAAACTTTGTACAACGATAGTGTTATCTATATGTAATTATGATAAAATACTAGAACGCAACAGTTAAATATTTTCTAAGAAACTGAGCTTCGTAGTTCTAAGGTTACGATTAATTATCATCGAAGAATCGCTGCTGGTTTATCGATTCACAGAATTAAAGTTTTATCGATACTTCGTTTTTCTTCCAGTCATGATGCAAGAGCAGACGGATTACCACTTGAGAATGGTCCATGGGAAGCGTTCAGATTACAATGGTCAATGGGCACTTTTCTCAAGAAACCACGAGAGATTAAGCGTTTAAGGAGCATCTGAATAAATCGAATGGAGCCTAAAACGCGATACGATGGAAGAATTTGATGGAAAAGTTCTAGCGCAGTCGTAAAAAAAAACCTTGAAGCGTTATTAAGCTGTAAGACAAGCTTAGATAAAAATTAGCCTACGCGATTAGATTATAGTTTTTTTGTATTGGTGTATGAAATCTGGAACCGAATTGGAATCGAAGCAATTTTATTGAGCTCTGAACGAGGTTCAAAGTTTTCAACTTTTTGTAAAGTTGCCAAATCGTTTGTTCTTGCGATTACAATTGCTACAAGCATGTTACTACCTCTATTAACAATTTTATGACCGCGCTAAGATTTTCCCGCCAATTATGCTTGGCTCATCTTGTCGCGCGCCGCCATCTTGAGCAGCTTCTCCCTCCGTTTTTTTCTCGATCGTATTGCGCTTGAACGGTTCATGAAATTGCAAGACTGCGCTTCACAGAAATTATCTATTATCTCCGAGCGTTGTGATTAATGTGACGACGCTATTTTGTTAAAAAAAAAAAGCGATACGTATAGGTTACGTGCATCCTGAATACAGTGGTTCTCAACCGTTTCTCGGTTCAGTGATCTGTAAATACACAATATGGCGCCTAAGTATAATAAGTACGCATTTCGTTGTTGTTATTGTCATTTGTTTTCTTTTTTTTAAATACTCTGTTAATATGTTCGTTCGATATTATCGTATTGTCGATTGTCAGCGATTTAAGGATTCGCTAATTGTCATTGTATATAATTGTTGTAATACTTTTTATAGTTGTATTTACTTGTGACGATGAACAAAAAATATAGTCGGATAAAAGCTGCTTTTCGTTTGAAATTTTTCATTTACCATTCCTTTAATTGTAAGCAGTGCCTTCCCTTTAGTATTAATCACTTATATTATAGTAAAAGAGAAACGATTGAAAATTTATAGAGAAATGATGAGAAATGATAAACGAAATCTCTTAGAAATGTAAAATAAAATAAAATTATTTTTGCTTTTTAACTACGAATTACACTTATGGAGCTGATTATACATTAAGTCTAACAAAAATGTGCAGCATTTATAATAAAGTTTAATTATAATTTTAACTGTAGTTTCAATTTATGAGGTTGAGCATTTCAGCATTCTGTGCTTGATATCGTGTTAAAGTAGTTGATAACTAACACTGATATATATGATTACTGAAAATCATAAGACGAGAGGTTAAAAGTCACCGTTGACGACGACGCGACGTAATAAAACTATATTTTGCATTATATTGATACGTCGATGGTAGTCTGCCTCCAGGCGCTAGAGGCGTGTACGTAAAAATACATAAAGGCTCTAACCTTATAATTATCACTATTTTCTTGTAGAAATGCTAGAAAATTGTTAAAAATTACATTTGAAAGATGGTCATAAAGGTATCAATATAATGGGATAATCAATTACATTTCAAAATAAATATCTAATGAATGTAAAAACTTTGCGAAGAAAAATATTTTTTATGTACAGTAGCGGACAAAAGTTTAAGACGACAAGACAATGCAAGACATAATTTTATGGTTCGTAAATATTGTTTATCTATTCATTTTTATTGTGATTATGGTGGAACACTATCTATTGATTAGCATAGAATGCAAATTTTGTTTATACCATCATTTATTAATTAATTGATTCGTTTTCTTTGACCTTTTCTTCTTAAATTTTTGTCCGCCACTGTATATATGAACCGTTTATTTTTAAAGTGATGTAGCAGACAAAAGTTTAAGACGATAGAACAATGTAAAACAGTTTTATGGTATGCAAATATTGTTCATATATTTATTTTTATCGTTATTATGGTAGAACACTATTTATTGATTAGCATAGAATACGAATTTTATTTATATTATTATTAATTAATTGATTAATTTGTTCTTTTTAAACCTTTGGTCTTAAACTTTTGTCCACTACTGTATAGGTATATTACAATCTTTCAGCACAGATTGTACAACAAAGCCTCCATTATTGGAATTAATAGGGAGACAAAATATGTTTCGATAATAGAATTTTCGTATAACAGAGCAATCATGTTTTCTTATGCAGAACTGCGTTCATTTAAATGAACATTAAGAAAGTTAACAATTTGTTTAAATGTTTGCATATTCTATATCTTTTCACGGTTAAATTTCGTAACTTTTAAAAGTAAAAAGCTACAGTATCAGACAAAAGTTTAAGACTATTGCTCTTTGTAGAAGTTCGTTCTTTCAGTCTTAGGAAGATAAATATATTAATTTCTCCCTGTACAGTGCTGTAAATTAATAAGAATAAAATGTGATAGTAATTGTTGCCTAGAAAAAAAATGACTTCAGAACTTAAAAGGTGTATATTTGCTGTGAAACGTACAGTAACGGACAAAAGTTTAAGATGACAGTCCAATGCAAAACATAGTTTTATGGTATGCAAATATTCTTCATATACTTATTTTTATCGTCATCATGGTAGAACATTGTTTATCGATTAGCATCAAATACGAATTTTATTTATCGTATTATTTATTATTAATTATTTGATTTATTTTCGTTGACCCTTTGGCCTTAAACTTTTGTCCGCTACTGTATGCATACATGTAGTTTCCAAATTTTCCACTGGAAAAGATAAAACTCGCTTCCTGTTTCTCACTATCGGTACAAAGCCCGATTTTAATTCCGTTTAAAGGTAGATAAAAATAGTTATCAGATTGTCTCGAAAACAATAGCCGTACATGGAACAGTTTCGATAGGATCGATTTGATGATATCAACAGGAAATAGAACACACACAGAATATTCGACGGAACATTAATATTTGAAAATATAAGCACAAAAAATTGCAAGTTGTGTTCAACGTACAAGAATCAAGCAATTTTTTGAGTAGTGAGAAAACTTTGAAGTATTTACAAATTCTGAAATTTATTTCATAGAAGAGGAATACAATCTTTTATTAATTCTTGTAATAACATTAAATATACATTTATTTAACATTCTATATTAATTATTTATTACTTCAAGAAATTTTAACTTATAAACTTTGTGTGATATACAGTAGAAATTCCCTTATTCGAATATCTATTATATAAATATTGTACCTAGATTTTTTATTATCCGAAAAAGCGTCACTTATTAATAGTTTCTTATTTTAAAAAGTTATGAAATTTAACAGTGAAAAAGATACTGTATTCATAAATATTTAATCAACATGTTAACCTTCTTAACCATTCATTTCAATAAATAAAGTTTAGTATAAGAACAGCCGATTGTTTTATTATTCGAAAATAATTTTTATTTGAATAGTTTTGTCTGTCTATTGATTCATAAGTGAGAGATTCAATTGAACTTGGAAAAGAACACAAAACACCGTATATTTTTGTTTACAGAATGATTAATATAAAAAATGAGTTCAACACTAATGTTGCATGGTCTTATTGAAAAATATGAAAATTCGATAATAATATGTAATAAATTAGTGTCTTTATAAATGTTCAATAAATTCTTTTCAATAAATAAAATTTAATATAAAATTTAATATATAAAGCGGCAATTGTTTTATTATACGAAAATTTGTTCATCTGAATAGTTTTTGTCTCTCTATTGGTTCATACATAAGAGATTCAATTGAACTTGGAAAAGAACACAAAATTCCGTATATTTTTGTTCACAGAATGATTGAACATAAAAGGCGAGTTGAACACTAATGTTGCATGACCTTATTGAAAAACATAAAAATTCTATGATGATGTGTAATAAATTAGTGTCTCAATAAATGTTCAAATAGCATTGACTTGAACACTAACGTATTGAAGTATGGTTGAATGTGGTTCTTGAAATCATCTTGCATAGTCGTAAACGTTTCTAAATTGATATAATATACAGCTTGAACTTCATGTATTTATTGTAGCAAAAATGTTTCAAATAAAAGTTATGTAGTATTTTAAAATATTATAGCACCACATATCCTAGTTTTGTCTATAAAAAACAATTCACAAGTTATTTGAGGTGACCAAGTGTAATTATAATATTTAATTCATTAATTATAGTATAAGTATAATTGTTGTATATTTGTATTATATAATTATTGTATTTTATATGCATTATTAATACTTTTATTTTTTAATTCTTATGCAGTAATAATATTTTTAGAACCAAAAATCATAAACTTTATTTTTAATTATATGTATACCTATATATAGTAGTTGACAAAAGTTTAAGAATAAAGAGTCACAAAAATTAAACTAACTAATTTATAAAGAATAGCATGATAAACAAAATTTGCTTTCTGTGATAATCAATACATTGTATTCTACCATACTAACGATAAAAATGAATGCAGAGACAATATTTGCAAACCATAAAATCCTCTCGTCTTAAACTTTTAATATAATTTTTGATATAATAAACTGTAAATACAAAATTGAATTCATTGATCTATGTAGAAGAAATTCCAATGAAATTAAGAAAAAATTCGAAATGAATTTTTATGTAAGCACCATCTATAGCGTCAATTTAATTTGTTTATATTTTCAGATGTAGATTTGTCAAGGAAGAGTACTTAAGTAAAAGTAGGATTCCATAACATTTACCTTTGGGCCCACGAACATAAATGGAGTTGACAGAGACAGTTATTTTTTCAATTCTTATGTTAAATAAATCTGATAAGGAAAATTAGAGATCTTATTATGTATTTTAATTATCATTTCTTCCTGCTTAATTACAATTTCTTTTACAGAAATAAAAATATTGTGATTGCAAAACGAGACCGATGTTACACTTTTAATGTAAAGTACTTGGTTTCATTATTACAATTGAGATGGAGTTAGTTGTCTCGAGCAATATATTAATTAGCATGTGTACTGTGAATAATAAAACTTTTTAAAAATCAAGAGTGAATCACAGTAATTACCTTTAGTTACTTTTATTACCAAAACAGTTAAAAAGTGGATTGTAATATTACAGCAGAATAAATTGTTTGAAAATCAGAAAAAACTTTGCGTAGAACCCATGTAGATTATTTTTTAATATTTAATTATTTTAATTAAATTTAATTAAAATTTTTAATTATTTAATTTTTAATTTTTATTATTTTAATATATCAGAAATGCCATCTAAGTATATTGAAGTCACAAAATCAGATGAAAACTTAAGAAAGAAATAGGTAAATGGTTTTTTGAAAGGAAACGGAAATGCATCAGCGTTCATTTATTTATTAATTTCAATTGTTAATTTATTTGAAAATTTCTTGATATTTGTTTTATTCAAATTTACTTAATTTCTTATTTTCCACGACTTTTTTCTTAATATAAACGTCTTCAGATGCAACAGCAACTAGTTAAAATGAAAATAGTTACAAACATTTTTAAGATACATTAAACAAATTTTTGCTTTTGTTACTGTTCACGCCCTTAGTTTCTCGTAGTAAAAGAAAAGTTTGTAAAGAACCTTTGAAAATACATTCAATATTTCATAATTATTCTGTAGAATTTATTTAAACGTCTAAAACTTCTATCAGTATTCAACTAAATTTCGATTTAGAAGGTACAGTAGCGGACAAAAGTTTAAGATCAAAGAGTCAAACAAATTAAACTAACTAATTTATAAGGAACAGCATGATAAACAAAATTTGCATTTTGTGTTAATCAATAAATTGAATGTATAAAAATAAAAATAACAATACAAATGAATGTATAAGCAATTGCAAGCCATAGAATTATGTTCTACATTGTCCTTTCGTCTTAAACTTTTGTCCGCTACTTTACATACAGAGTATTCTGTTACGTTCGTATCTATATAAGTAAAAATTATTTTTCTTTATCGTACATGTCGATAATTCGGATAAAGTGTTCTGCAGATGTCAAAGTTTTATTTTTTGAGTCAACTTACACATTTTAAGCGCTCAGTTATTAATAGAGCATTATATCTGCGTTTTTTTTATTTTGTAATTATGTTTGTCACGTGTATAATGGAATCATCAACTTAAATTTAGGTCGATAAATAGATACTAGCTTGATGAAAATTTAGAGTGGCCATAAAATAAAATAAATAATAAGAAAATTAAAATAATAAATAATAAGAAAATAAGAAATAAAATCCGTTTTTATTTTTAAAATGTCTAGAGATGGTATTTGTACTTACGTCTTTTATTTGCGTTATCAGCTTTGATTGTATCATGTTAGTACATGTGCGATCATGTAATTCTGTCAATTAACACATCAATTAACCACTCTAAAGCAAAACATAGTAAATCACTATACTATTTACTGTACACAAGATTGTTACTCTACTTATTGTCAGATAGATTGTTAGTTTATTAGGTATACTATGTCGGGTACAAATACTCAATCTTATCTTCTGTGATTTCTTTCAGGCTTGTTAATTCGAAAAGTTACACTTATCCAATCATAATTGTTTAAAATTACTTCGTACATATTTCTTTGGTAATTATTATTATACTTCAATATACTTTTGTTTAATCCAAATTTTGTTTGCTTATAAGAAAAGACACGATACTTAATTGGAGCTCTCGAAACATGAAAGTAATAGAATATGTATTACGATTGTGAAGAAAAAAATATATGGCTGAAGAAATATTCTTAAGTTCATACGTGCATTTAGGACAAAATAAAATATTGCAGGTTCAATTAAATGACATGAAGCAATTGATTATTTATTATGTGATACACTTCTTAGGGGCGATTCCAAGTTTAAATGATTGTTTAATTCAAGAAAAGAAGGCACTCGATATTTGCAGCGATTTTTGAGAAAATAATTTGTAGCGTTTTATTTGGTTCATTTTTAAATATTTCTAATTCTGTTAATTCTATAACGTAATTCTATGACTCTATGGTATTGTAGAGAGTCAATTCAAGGAAATATAACGATAATTTACTTATTCGATTCTTTTTTCCTGCTAGACATCGAATTGAATTTTAAGTAGTTACTGTAAACTTTTATGCTTTTTATACGCATAACTTCAAAGTGAAATTATTGGAGACTCGGGGATTGTGGAATAGTTTATATCAACACTTAACCAACCGAATGGGGAGATCTCGCATTCCTTCCTCTACCATTGATTCTATTGTATTTACTTTTGTTATTAATTAGTCTTGAACTGGAGTTAAATTTATTAAAAATTGTACTTTGAAAGAGCAGAAAATGCATTTGATGAACTGTTAACAACACTAGTTCAAAACTAACTAATAACAAAGGTAAGTAGAATGAATGGCGAGGTTTTGTTGAGGAAGTAGAAACTGGTGTTGAATTTATTAAAAATTGTACTCGGGAAGAGCAGAAAATGCATTTGATGAACTGTGAACAATACTAGTTCAAGACTAATCAATAACAAAAGTAAATAGAATCAATGGCAGCGCTTTGTTGAGGATCTAGGAATTAGTGTTGAATTTATTAAAAATTGTATTCGGGAAGAGCAGAAAATGCATTTGGTGAACTGTGAACAACTCCAGTTTCAGACTAATTAATAACAAAGGTAAGTAGAATCAATGGCAGCGCTTTGTTGAGGAACTAGGAACTAGTGTTGAATTTATTAAAAATTGTACTCTGGAAGAGCAGAAAATGCATTTGATGAACTGTGAACAACACTAGTTCAAGACTAATCAATAACAAAAGTAAATAGAATCAATGGCAGCGTTTTGTTGAGGATTTAGGAACTAGTGTTGAATTTATTAAAAATTGTA